>OX621163.1:3542661-4044337 GCA_951640195.1 Porpolomopsis calyptriformis
ACCATCCAACGAGCTCACGGGTTTGGGGTAGATGGACGTATCAATGCCATTCATGGGAGGGATGGAAGCGACGGAGTTGATTCGAGCGTGGGAGGTACAAAGCAGATTAAAGCGGACACTGATCATTGCACTCACCGCTCATGCCAGTCCGTGTTAAGTTTCTCGGTTGTTTCCTTTCTAATTGCTTACTCAACATGCCTGTTTAGTGATTGGCGACCGGGAGCAATGTATACAGGCAGGAATGGTACACCCTTCATTTTGCCTCTCCGTGCGGCATTCTGACCGGTGAGTTTGTTTGGTAGGACGATCATATTACAAGTATGTGGATTGCCCTTTGCGTGTTCTCTGACATAATCCCATGTTATTTTCACAGAACCTCTCCGCCGTGGTGACCTTTTGAATGCTATCAATAAATTTGCAGGCGAAAAGGAGAGGATGCTAAAACACCCACTGCTACACCGACCGTCTGCCAGAACCCTCATGTTTTGATTTCTTCTAGTTCAGTGCGCGAGCTGCATGCATCTTGACTCTGATACCCCCAATACCTGCCTAAACGGAATGGCATCCTTTTCTCGTCATCTATTTTGTTGATCCTTGTATGACTTAGTAAGTGATCTATACTTGTCTTCCTGTTCGTTAATAACCTTTGGTGTTCATTTGAGCTTGCTCGTAATTGTTCTTACCATTTTTCTTGGTTTTCTCTCTGCTTGACGTGTCTTTGTCCAATGACTGGCAACCATATGTATCAACGATATTCACATTTCTTGTATTGTACCAAAGACTAGGGAAAAGGGTTACTCACGCAGGCTTCACCTGATCATTCTGCTGTTCATCCCATGTCAAATAAATAAATTAACATCCATTTTTATTGATTATTATTGTTAGATTCAAAATGATTTTTAGTTACAAATGCCCAGTAAAGTGAGGCAAATGGAACAGTGCTGGACTTGTGACATAGCAGGCCCTTACTTCCTGACCACCATCTAGTGTAGCAAGTAGCTTACTGTTATAAACTGGTGGTTCAGAATGCGTTTTACTTCGGGTGTTCTGTCCCAAGAGATAAAGGTATGGTTCTAAGTCCTTGTTATGAGTAGCTAATGAGGAATCAGACTTAAGGTCTGATATGTACAAGAGGTACTCTTTATATCAGGGACCCATTATCAACAAAATGACCAAAATGCTGGCACAAAATTAATTCAAAATTCTTTGGGGGATTGTTAGGGCATCCCAATACAATCAGTTTAAGCCATAAATTAAAAAAATCGGCGGTCCCATTCTTGAGATATATGTAAAATACTCCATTTATACCATTATGCAGCCCAGCTATTGTATTGCACTCTATAAATCACAATTTCATGTCCATTCGATAGGCACAGTGAACTAATGGTGGGCCCACCCAAAATTCCGATTTTTAGAGCATTTGGTATGTCGTGGTGGAAGATAGTAACAGTTTAGGAGGAGGCATAGGTATAAGTAGCTATAGACTGCTCTAAAAATCGGGGTTTTATATTCAATCGATAGCCCCAGTGTCATAGAGGTGGGGAATACAACAATCCCGATTTATGGACCATTTGGGGTACCGCAATCAGTGATATAAGGGGTATGGGGGGGGTATATCTCCAACTTATCACAGAGCTCTTTAAAAATCAGGATTTTATGTTCAATCGATAGCACTAGTGTCACAGATACTGGGAATACAAAAATCCTGATTTATAGACCATTTGGGGTACCGCAATAAGCTATATAAGGGGTATGGGGGGGTATATCTCCAACTTATCACAGAGCTCTTTAAAAATTGGGATTTCATGTTCAATCGATAGCAGTAGTGTCATAGAGGCTCGGAATAACAAAATCCTGATTTATAGGTAGAATAATGTACCACAATAAGCCATATAAGGGGTATGGGGGGGTATATCTCCAACTTATTACAGAGGTCTTTAAAAACCTGGGTTTTATATTCAATCAATAGCCCCAGTGTCATAGAGGTGGGGAATACAAAAATCCTAAGTTATAGACCATTTGGGGTACTGCAATCAGTTATATAAGGGGTATGGGGGGGTATATCTCCAACTTATTACAGACATCTTTAAACATCATAATTTCATGTTCAATCAATAGCACTAGTGTCATAGATGCTCGGAATAACAATATATGGGTAGAATAAGGCACTCCAATAAGGTATATAAAGGGTATGAGGGAGTATATCTCCAACTTATCACAGACCTCTTTAAACATCACAATTTCATGTTCAATCAATAGCACCAGTGTTATAGATGCTCGGAATAACAATATATGGTCAGAATGAGGTACTGCAATAAGCTATATAAGGGGTATGGGGGAGTATATCTCCAACTTATCACAGACCTCTTTAAACATCACAATTTCATGTTCAATCAATAGCACCAGTGTTACAGATGCTCGGAATGACAATATATGGACAGAATGAGGCACTGCAATAAGCTATATAAGGGGTATAGGGGGGTATATCTCTAACTTATCACAGAGCTCTCTGAGCATCAGGATTTCATGTTCAATCAATAGCACCTGTGTTACAAACATTGGGAATAGTCCAATCATCATGTGTAGATAGACTGGGGTGCCGCAAGAAGTATACAGGAGGTAGGGGGGGGTATACCTTCAAGTTATCACAGAGCTCTCTGAGCATCAGGATTTCATGTTCAATCAATAGCATCAGTGTTATAAACATTGGGAATAGTCTAATCCTCGTGTATGGATTGACTAGGGTGCCGCAATAAGTATATAAGATATCATGGGGTGGTATACCTTTAACTTATCAGAGAGCTCTCTAATCATCGGGATTTTATGTTAAATCAACAGCATTAGTGTTACAAAGGTCAGGAGTAGTCTAATCCTCATGTGTGGAATGATTGGGGTATAGTATGTAAGAAGTATCGGATGATATACCTTCAACTTATCACAGAGCTCTCCGAGTATCAGGATTTTATGTTCAATCAATAGCATGAGTATTACAAAGGTTAGGAATAGTTCAATCATCATGTGTGGATTAACTAGGGTGCCGCAATAAGTATACAACAGGTATGGGAGGGTATACCTTCAACTTATCAGAGAGCCCTCTAAGCATCAGGATTTTATGTTCAATCAATAGCATTGGTGCTACAAACATCAGGAGTAGTCCAATCCTCATGTGCGGAATAATTGGGGTACCGTAATTAGCATGCAAGAGGTATCAGAGGTTATACCTTCAACTTCTCACCGAGCTCTCTAACCATCAGCATGTTATGTTCAATCAATAGCATTAGTGTGATAACATCCCAGAATAACCACATCCCCATGGGCAGACTGATTGGGGTACCACAATGAGCAGTGTAACACATATAGGTAGAATAGACCTGTGAATATATAATCTTCAAATCGATACATTAGCTACTAGATTGCTCTGATCCTGGCTCATCTGTGTACTCTAATGAATCGGAATCGGAATCAGACTCTAAATCTGCCCGTTCCCTAGCAGCCTTGACTCTTGACTGAGATCTACCTACTATATGTCTTCCTGAACCTGAATCTTCTCTCTCCGCATCTTTCCTAGCAGCGTTCATTCTTGACCGAGTTATCCGCACACCACTCACCCCCTTTCTTCCCTCGTCTTTCTGGGCAGCCTTGGCCTTTGAGCGAGTAACCCTAACCTGTTGCTCTTTCCCGCTCTCTGAACCTGAAGGATTGTTGTCTGCTTTCCGTCTTACAGGAGGCTTTTGTTTTTGGTAGATTTTGGCAGACTTTCGGCTCCGAATAGGTGGTTTTATCAATCTCCCCAAGGTTTCATCTAGTTGTCTCTGAAGTATATTCTTTGAAGCATGAGGCCTTTTTAGGACCTGAGTTCGTGGACGCGCAGCCACCTCTTTCCCAATTTCTTCAATCCGATAGAACTTTGAATTCGAAATAAAGTTGATCTTGCCTGATTTCATCCCCCATATGACTTGTTTCCCCTTTTTATTCGATAGGCCACCTATAGGAAGGCATTGTAACTGGCCAAATATATTGTCCAATTCACGGCAGAGCTGATCACCTTCATCCATATCCCAATCCACAAGATATTGGTGGTAAGTGGAGATATATCCTCCAGGCTGGGTGTATGGTTTCCAGACTGAATTCTCTGGGATCTGGATAGTTTGTTCAGGGAAGAAGGTTGCCTGACGTGCTGAAAATGATAGATCATGGGAGTGACTCAAAGGAAGCTTTCCTTTAAGGCCACAGCTCGAAGGAAGGAATTGGCAATGGTCAATGCCTATGATATGCTGAATCGCAGGTACCGTCCAAGTCTCCATTGCTTCCTGAACTGTGGTTGGCTTGGGTAAAACACCTGCTGATGCAAACTGCTCTGCCAGACTTAGCCACAGCTGATGCGTGAACTCAACAAACAACAGCTTTGTGTAAAGCAGTTCAGGAGCTTCCCAGTCATCATCCAACCTCCATTCCCTAAGGAAAATCTCTGGCTCGGTTTCCAACAGTTTCTGAATTCTTGACCAAGATGGATTGGGACCCCAAGGGCACGCATCTTGCTGATACATTTGAATAAGGTGATATAGCTGGTTGGCTTGAGTTGCCTGTGGCTTCTTCAAGGACTGTCCATACGCTTGGATAACCTCAGCTGGATCCTCCTCCGGTAGTTCTCTTAGAGATAGCACTCCTTTCTTCAACTTGAGGTTGTGAAGAAAGAACATTCCGAACCTCCACATTATCGAACTGAAACGAAGGTCTCGCAACACATCATTCAAGAATGTGTGCTTTATCCTTGGCGTGACCATGGTGTGCTTAATCAGGTGGATGATAAGCGTAGCCATCATTCCATAGTTGCTTGGTCGATTTCGTGAAAGGTGTAGTTGGACGTTTTGAAACTCTGCTAGCCTTCTTGCCAACAACTTGAAAAAGAGGCTCGACTTGATCCAAATGATAGGGTCAGACGACATATAGTCTTGTGCCTGGCAATCATTAGACATTTCTAGTTTGCAGTTATTTCGCTGCTTACCTTTTCAGATGCTACATCAAGAAGCTTTATAATGGCTAACCCACTCCCTCTAACTTCTTCTCTAACGCCGAATGACTGGATTTGAGAAGATTGAAACAGCTTTTTCCAGTGATCACAGCTAGTCATGAATCGGTCATTTGTCTTGACTGCATCACAGTTATCACATAGGTAGTTCGTTTGGCCAGGAAGTCGCACCACCTCAAAGCAAAGGTTGTAGCTGGATCGGAAGCAAAGGTGTACAAGCCGACTTTTCTTCAACTTGGTTTCAGCCTGTCTCCCTCCATAAGCTCCAAACATGGCAGTATAATGGGTCATTCCTTTTTTCATCCCCATAAGGTCGTACGAGTCGTCGATCCTATCTAACCTCCACAGCCCTACCAATAGCTCCTGATCCTCCCTAGAAGGAGGATGGTATGAAATCCCAAGATCAAGCAAGAGTTCTCCATGCAATCGGTCCTTCATATAATCCCAGTCCATGTTAGGAATCATCGAACAGAGTGCCTGATATATATTCTCAGTTGGGTGGTGCTGCTTAGAGAGCAGTTTGATACCTCGAGCATCTACAACAAAGAAAAAGGACCCAAATCGGCCTAGGAGATTGGGCTGGTTATTTATGATGTCGCAGAGAGTGGTTCGCATGGAAGAAAATGCTTCAGGTGTGAGGGGAATGGTCTTGGTCGTACGTCTTGTCCCTATTTTCCATTGGAGATTACTGACGCTTGTAGGAAGATACTCCATAATTCCGGTGTAGTTGGCTAAAACCACTGGCAGAGCAGGCATGATCACTTGTGAGAACCACAACTCCTGTACCTCCCTTGGCATCAGAGTAGTCATTCTATGCGTTCCTGGGTCTTTCCTAATCATACGAGGGAAGAAGACGTAGGTGTTAAATTGGCCTGATCCTTGACCCATCTGCCCGAAATGGGTATGTGGCAAGGCACTAAGTGGATACCTTTTAGACCTCTGCCTAGGATTTCGAGTGGTAGGTGGTTGTAGAACCTGGACATAGACATGATTGTTGACAGAGAATGGAGGTTTGTCATCTAACAGTGGAAGAAGGTGAATATTGATTGGACCAATGAACTGTGGTTTATGCGTGACCCATATAACGCTGTCGATATCCACCGACACTGACACTTCTTCATCGTCCAGGTTTACTCTATCCTTCTCCAAGTCGAAGTAGATGAATTTGTTGTTGCGTGCTTTACCTTTTACAAACACACCCTGGCTCTCTGATGTCCCTTCCACCCCTCCCGCCTCATCCAACATATCCTGAGCACCCATCATAGTCACATCTGGGTTGTCCATAGCTGGTAGGGAATTCGGCACCTCAGAAGAATGAGAAGATAACGAGGATGGGTATGCAACTGGAGATGATGGTAAATATCCACTTGCTTGATCACTTGAATCCCAGTGTGGAAGAAGGTGGTCATTGAGGAGAACCGGTTCCTGGTTATTGAACATAGAGAAAAAATCGGCCTGCAACCTATAGCCTCTATCCCTCCAGATACTCCAGTGCTTGCCCAATACAAGCATTCCATTGGTGTCAAAGGTCCACGTGTTTGGAATGATATCAGCTTGATCCTCGGAGCAAACCAACATAGCTGATTCGTAGTCATCAAAAGGCCGCTCATCAACGCTTGTTGCTAATGCTTCTTCACCCCCATTCCCATTTAGCTCAACCTCTGGAAGTTGGATTTCAGGTAGAGACCTTCTGGAAGGCTGAGGTGGTAGGTTGATTACAATGGAATCATCATCGTTGTCATCATTGTCATTGTCATTGTCATCATCATTGTGATTGTTGTCGTCATTGCTGGCATTGCCATCCTTGTTGTGACTATCCAGAAGATGGCCTAGTTGATTAATATAGGTAGCCTCTTTAGATTGATTATCACAGGTAATCGGAATGAGATAATACTCACACTTCATACGAGCAGTTGCAAGCGCAAGTGCTATTACCTCGAAACGCTTGAATTTTAAAAGCCCAGCCTTCATATCATTCACAACCTCAGAATTGGGTTCCATGGAATACCGAAGCAGGGTCTGAGTCTTGTTCCAGAAGTCATATGATTTTTGTACAGTTTGAAGCACAGTGAGAAATATTCTCTCTCGCATCGCATGAACACATTGCAATTTGGGTGCAAGTGGGTGTTGGTTAATGTCTGTGGAATACATCCAACCATTATCAAAGATTTCTTGGCAAAGCGATGCCATCCAGGAACCAGTGTCAGCCTCACTCTGTTGAAATATGTATATGAATATGCTTCTTCTGTATAGAAACGAGATTTTCACCGTATTCCAATTCGGTTTGATTACTTGGGGACCTCGCTCATCCAACTCACTACCCAGGATCCACCCAAACACATTAGCAATAGCCCTCCAATAGTAGTTGCCATTCCACTCCATCCAATCTGAGTACATATTGGTTTCGAGTGGAGCTCCATGGCTAAAAACAAGAACCTTCTCCTGCTGGTAATCAAATAAAGCTAGCCTTTGGGTTGCAGAAGATTGCCATGATAGTGGAGGGAAAAATAACACAGGCTTTTTCGGGATAGCAACGTGAGGTGGAAGAAGGAGAGTTTTATGGATTTCGGTAGACAGGATGTCTTCTTCTTCTCTTATTACCCTGCTCACCGTTTCTGAGTCTAGATAGTAGGAATATCTCTGAGATGGCATCTGGGGTTGAATGGACATATACCATGATTTCAAAAGGTAAATTTCTATAACCGCATGATCCAGGTGGTTTCCAGGCTTAGCAGATCCCAATGATTGACAAGCTGAAGCCCATATCCTTGGATCTGCTAGCTTCGTGTCTAATATCCTTGATGAGTCTAATCACCACCAATAATATAAGAACATACCTATAAAAAGCTCTTGCTCAGATCATGGTAGATTCAATCGAATGGCATTTTTTGCTAGTAAATGAGAATGAGCGCTGTCACTTTCACTGGATCCAATGAAATCTGATCCGTTATTGCTAGCTGGCGACGATGATCGGCTTGTTGAGCTTCTAAAAGTTTAGTATTTAACCTAACATTTCGAATGATAGATTTATTCACCGGTGTCTGGTTTCAAATCGCGAGTTGTTCCTTCTAATATCCACCGAAGGCTCTGAAGGAGAGCTATAATCACTAAACCTAACCAGTATTAATACGCAAGTATCTTATGATTTCTCTTAAAATACATACCATGCTTTCGCCACCTGGAAAATAAATAAATGTAAGTTATTATTGTCATAGGTTAATTGAGACATACAGCGCCATTATCCTTTCTACTTATTGCGTTTTGGACCCTTGAAGGACCTGGCTGGGGACCTAAGGGAGCCAATGGAGGTATCGATATATATTGCTGATCCGAATTCTGGATGTTAAGATGATTTAGGCTAATTAACGTTGTCTGTAATAATGTGAGCACTTTAACCTTGAAAACAGATATACACTTACTGAGTATACTGGCTTTTTGTTGATTAATATATGTTTTTTGGAAGGCATATGTTTTTCTCCTAGCATCGGTATTGGCATTGGCATCTTCTCTGCACAAGGCATATTCAGGATATTACGTATATCACTATCATCTGAACCACTAGAAGTCGAATCCCCTTCCTGGTTTATTATGGTTTTATTAGCCTCGTAATGATTTAATTGTGTGAATCGAATTAGATACATAACTACTAGGGATAGGCTTACCTTGGCTAGTGAGGACATAGCTATGATCCTATCTATATCACTGTCATAATCTGCACCTTCATTTGCCTGGTTTGCCATATTGGAGGTTAAGATCGAGAGCTATGTTTGTGCAATAGTCGAGACAAAGTGTATCTACATTCACGTGACATATATATAGCTGTGGGAATATAATATGAATAATCAACATTGGTCCGTAGATTTATTATTATGGCACCTACAACCGAGGAAAAACAATGGAAATCTGCAAAAGTTGTAGAATACCTCGAGGTTCCTAATCCAAATGATGGTGAGATATCACCTATGCCTTGTTCTATTTGTTCCGAATCAAAACTTTATAGGCTCTCCTTGCAAATTCGTTAAGAATGACTTGTAAGTGTTTATCGATAATGCTTGAATAGTAGTCATTTGATTATTTCCCTCAAACACAGCTGCCTCATCCGTCACCTTGGCCTCCATGCAAAGGAAGAAAATAATATTATAATGGATGACTACTGGAAAGGTTTGATCCTACAAATAAGAAAAACTACTAAGGTGATACACCTGCTCAAGCTACCCTACCCAATGTTGACAATGTGCTTTAGAACAAGTATCTTGCTAAGGTTTCATGGATGTATACAGCCAAGCAGTTGTTGGAGAGAAGTGATGTTAAGGCTGATACTAAAAGGTTGCATCTCAAAACCTACTCCTTCTCCTGTCACTCTATGTTCTTCTTACTCTTGACAGGTATATAAACACATTTGGAAAGCAAGAGCTGTGTGGCTCTGATTCTACAGATATCATTGATGCGCAAGCCTTGGAAGGTGAGGGTTATTATATCGAGAAGCAGATATAAAAGAATGAACTGAACTGAACTGAAAATTAAACTGTAGATACAATCGACATTGTTATTATTAAAAATCAGATCGAAGATCAACCTCCAGTAACTGCGTATTACATGCGGTAAGCTTGACGATAATACCAACCCATCTATTATACTAAAATTTCTATTAGATACTTCTGGGATGCGCATAGGCAGGCATTGAAGGTGCGTTCATTGAACTAAACATATACCCTGTAGTAATCTATTGGGTGGTAGGGCGAGCCAGAAATATGTGGCGCAACTCACTGTTATTCACTTTGGTCCCCCGATACAGAGGAACAACGCTACTGCTGGTCCTGCAAAAGATGGTCCCATCTTACTTGCCTAGGAACCCCTGCCAACATTACCCAGCAGCAGTATCTTAACAATCTCTATGCTATAGAGAAGTTTGCCGACACCCCAAAAATTATACTTCAAGTTGCTTTCCAACCCACAGCTAGGGGAGGTCTCACTTATTTTACAGCCGGAAATATTAGGATCGTGAACAAGGCTAGAAAGTTGCTTTCTTCACAGGAACGCAGTGTCGTCCAAGCCTCTGGATGGATAGCTGCTCACCTCATTGAGGAGTCTCGGTTAAATATGATAGACACTGACTGGGAAAACTAGCTTGAGGCAGAATTCGGCATAGATAACACAGACTCTTATGAGCCATTAGTCGTTACAGACCAAACATACTATACTTGCCCTCGGTGTAGCTCAGATTTGCTTATTTGATACCTTACCATTCTTCTAGCTTATCTAATACCTACTATCCTTCACCGTGTTACTGCTAAAAACTCAGCTATTATGTTCCCCTCCACTATAAAACAAAGTGCAACAGATCTAATGGATGGAATACTGAAAGCAAAGAGAATCGTCGTGCTCTGTGGTCAATCGACCCATCATCATGTTTCATTCAAATACTTACCTACTCTCTAGGAGCAGGAATATCCGTGGCTGCAGGTATTCCATGTTTTAGAGGACCAGATGGCTTATATACTGGCAACGCACTATCTGGATTTACCGGAGTCAACCTGACTGATCTGCTTACTAGCTCATCCCTCGTAGTGAGAAATATATGTTCAAGTGAGGATTAGTTGACCAAGTTAATGTTCTAGACCCAAAAGCAACAATCACTGCATTGTCAGCTCATTGCCACCCTTGCTGAGAAAGCGGCAATCGCACAACCCACTGCCTTCCACCATTTCCTTCGTGCTCTAGACCTCCAAGGAGTGTTACTCCGTGTTTACACTCAAAATATCGATGGTTTGGAGCTCAAGGCTGGGTTACATATGTCCTCAGAAATTCACCCCAGTGATGGACCAGCCTGATGCATTCCATTGCATGGATCCCTAGAGGAACTACGATGCCCTGGCTGCTCCTCCATTTTTATCCTCGAACCATACTACCCCTCTTTGAAAGAGGGCCAACTACCAGAATGCACTGAATGTCAAATCAATATGGAAAAGAGGGTAGAGCAGGGCAAACGCAGAACGACTGTGCCTCGACTCCAACCCAATATCATTCTTTACGGAGAACCACATCCTCGAGGAGAAGAAATAGCAAACGTGCAGCAAAATGATCTTGGGTTAACTACCACCCCCAGTCGCCAACTAGATCTTCTCCTTGTGGTTGGCACTAGCTTGAAAGTGAAGGGTACTACTGACTTTATCAAGCAGTCCGCTAGAATCTTAGCAAAAAATTCCCCCAAATCCAGTTTACAAGCATCGCCTCAAGTTATATATCTCAATAATACCTTTACGAACACAGCTACGTGGGCTGGTATATTCGACGCTTGGATAGACATGGACTGTGAAGAGTTTGCACGGTTGGCATTGAAAAGGATGGAGGAGATGATTGCGTCAGGTGAAATGCTCGAAAGCAACCACACTCAGGTTCAGGTTCTCTATGGAGACAGAAAGCTTAACTACAGACCATCATGGAGGTTATAGTCTTGATAAAATTACTGAATTAGCATCTATTATGCTGCATGCATGTCGCATCAAACTTTCCACAAATATTAATCAACTTGTATTGCTGCATTCCAAGCTAGTTACTATATAAGTCTACTACATACGATTTGTGCTAAACCTGTGTAGACATGTTGAGCTGTGTGCAGGTGTAAATTAGCAAGTTCACATGCGCCACTCCCATCCCATTTTGGTATGCAAATGTGATGTCACGCATAACATATCAAGTTGCTTTGATACTGTATTGATTAACTCCCAGCTATCTTGTCTGTGTATGCGTGAATATCAACTAGCTGTTATGTACTTATGAAGTGATGTGCTATGAAGTGATGTGTGAGGAGCCTAAGTAGTGATCAAGAGCTGTGACTCACACACGAAACTACTTCCAGCACCACAATGGCTATATGCATGCGATTGAATGAATGCTTATTTTTTCACCACATCTAGATAAATTTTATGCTGATTATCTTGTTTTCATGCAGTTATCCACCCACCCCCAAATGTAACTACCCTTGGAACCAAATGATGTGTTCTTCTCGATGCTTGGATGCGGATAATAATCGGTGGTCGAACGATCGCTCTCCTGTTCCACCAAGCGACACCATCTGGCTCTTTGAGGAAATCAGCCACCCTTTCACACAACCTGACTTGACCCTCAAATTGAACCAGCAAAAGCAGATCATTTTACATGCTTTTTGCAAAAGCAGAAACAAACATCGACACTACACTCTCCCTCTATCGACCACACTTCAGATCGCTCTTCTTGACCTTGAATACTGGGCGAATGTTGCTAACCCTCATCCCAGTGCAAATCGTATCACACGTTACCTGGAAAGGCTCAGGTCTGATCTCTGGGTTGAGTTATCACAAAACCATGGCAGCTTTGGCTCTAGCTTCCAACCTAAAATGACAATACCGTGGGCAGTTAGAATGAATCACTTTTTTGGCCACTCTTTCTTCGGCAGATGGGAGTACCTTCAGAAATGCAAGGCAAATGGGTGGACTCCATACACCTATGAAGACCCAACCTTATACCGTAAGAGGCAGCTTCTGCATACACAAGCTTCCCTTATCTCATCATGCTTTCCAATTCAAACTACATAGAATGGCATACTTTATTCGAAACCCATACAAACTGGCTAAGCAGGGGGTTCCAGCTATGTCTCCAGCAGCTAGAATCACACACAAAACCTCCCCGGTTTGACAGAGGGCACTCTGTGACCTGTGCGCTTGCTTTGTTCCTTGGAGTTAACGGTGAGAGTAAATGAAATCAACATCTTGGCTTAGGGATGCTCTAATGCTATATGCTTCTCTTTGCTACTGGCATCAATGAAAATACAGCCCAACAGTGGGCTAACGATGTTCAGGAGAAGAATATCAACCCAGATTCCCATGGATACGGTGTAAATACATCATCACCTACCCATGAGGCTGATCTTGGGTAGGTCTGTAAGACACACATGGTTCACATTCACTCATTGTGATCATTTAGTATTTCACAGCTAGCAATGAATCTTTCAGCTGATAATGATCAGCCAGTGGGATCCCATGGTGCATTTCATTCAGATGAATTTACCAAGCTGATACTGATCCAAGATCCAAGCTGAGATAGAGGGGGGGCAGCCTCAATTCTCCGATAACAGTGTTACCATTCCTCCACGATTCGAAAGGAAGATGAAGATGAAGATGAAGACGAAGATGATAATGAAAGTTTCTTGATGTTTTTTGTTTTTTTACATGCGAACAGCAGCTGCAAGTTACCATGGGACTTACAGATCATTGTAGCCACCTTTCCTCAGCGGTATACCTCACACCTCCACAATCTGTATCCTTCACTTCAATAAATTATAATGAGGATGATGGTTTTCACCGTAATATTTATAACTCCTTCAACCAGATGAAGGAGTAGTGGAATGAATCAAATGGCAAAGAAAACGTCAGGGCTTCTTTGTCACCCTCAAACTTGAGAATATGGCATTCATTTATAGCACATGATCTAATCCAAGTCCTGGATAGAATCATATCGTCTTTGTAGCTTTCAAACTCTTTAATCGAATAAATACCCACGTGACCCCCACACATACGTTCATTATCATGGCCACCCAACCGATAGCCAACAAAGAAGGAGAGCTATTTGATGATGAGGCTTTATGGCCAGCCAAGACATCCACCCTCTTGAATAAACCGTCCAATTTCTGGCGCTTCTCAGAATTATCAACCCAAACAACATTCAAGCTCTTTTTCTACCACAACAACTCACTGCGATCTCACGAAATACACATCCATTACCGCTCTATCCTTGCTTTCCTTGACCTGAGTCATTGCCACAGCTGCCTTGAAGCAGAGAACCAGGTACGACATGCAGGACGAATCAAACAGTACCTCCAGAACCTCTGTTTGGCCGTGCAGCATGAGTTGTGGTTTGAGGATCGTAAACTGCTCACTCAAGCATCATTGCGATTGAAGACGGTGAAGCAATGGGCCGTCAGAGTCTACCATTCATTTGGACACTCTCAAACAGGTCGCCAACTCTATGCTGATCATTGCAAAAACGAGAACCGTCTGCCTTATGAAGATGACGATCCGACTCAATATGGTGAGTAATCTTATCAATATTGGGTGCAACAGCTGATATTAAATCGCTCACTGAAGATTGGAAGAGTCACATATCCAGGGTCGTGTCATTTGGGAACGAGATGCTTGCGACCGACACTTGGTCAGACTCTCCAGCGACGGCTGGCACTTCAAGCGATGCCGCTCAAGAGAAATCTGACTCGCTGCAATATCTTATTGCGATCGGATTCATCAACCATCCCAATGAACTGGGCCAAGGAGTGAGCGCTGCTAGTCTTCCCCAAAAACGATCTTTGTCCGATGATGAAGAACCCATGAGTCGAAAAAAACATCAACCAGCTACGATATCTGGTATGTGAAGTTATTCGCATTGCATCATCCTTATGAAGAAGAAGATAACGCATAACATCAGCACCCCTCACCCAGAATAAGCACGACTACTTTACTTCGTTGAGGGGAGTGAACTTTCCCCAGGACGCATCCTCGATTCAATGGGCCAATGGGTCGCAAACCGTACTTCCATGGGTTCACGTTCCGGGCCATCAAAATGCAGTCCGTCCATCATTTTGTGCTCGTTCTTGATCAGCTAACTGAAGCTTTGTTAAGGATGCTAAATTAGTTGAGGTGCTTGCCAAATCACCTGATGGTTCATCTGCAACCCATTCGATAAACAACTGGGACTTGGATGAAACTAACTATGTCGTTATCCCACCAAGAGAACCTTCCCAACCACTTCATGCCATCGATGAAGCCGTGCGACTCCATCTTGCTAATCAGCGATGCATTATATTACAGGGTCAACATCTTGAAGGTCCGGAGACATTTTGTAAGGAGGAGATCGAGGCAGCAAGGGGTCCATTAAGCCAGCCAGTTCAGTGGCATGGTACGTAAAATCCATCTCTACGATTACTGTGGTTTAATATTGTATAGACGCAAGATTGCGTGCAGTCGGTAGGTCCAAGAAGGAGTCAGATGGCATCATCCACAGCCACTCTTCCCTGGGGGAGTTTATTGAGGCATCTGAGGGTGTAGACATCTGTGGAAATATCCTGGATGCCCCTTCACTGAGAAATGCCGCCCCCTCTATTATATGGTAAGAGTGCTGAGAGCTTGTACATTGGCTTATTTCAACAAGTAACCTTAACAGTCGAATAAGTGACGAAGCACTCGCATTCCAGCTCACAAAACATGAATCATTCGCGAAGTTTTGGAAGCACCCTCCAAAGGACAAGTCAAAGCATCACAAGATGCCAAATACTCGACAAGAACTAGTCCTTCCAGGGCCACAGGTTATTCGGATGTGCACCTGGCAAATGATGCAGTGGAACCTGCTGATGCATGCTGGCTTCGTAACATTCCCCCACAAGGATGCTAACGGCTTGTGTACCTGGATCTATGCGCATGCTGGGATAAAAATTTGGGCCATTATTTGACCTAGATACACAAAAAGTCACAACTCCCGGAACAAGTTGCGCAGCCTGCACAAGGATATTTGCTTCAGTCAACTACACCAACTGAATCAACATGCTCAGATTTTCACGACGTTTCTTTCTGCAGGGGAGATTCTGTAAGTTTTTATATTATTAACACTCTAAAAATTGATTACTCATGCTCATATATTGATTCTATGTGTCAGAATTATGCCTCCTGGCATTTGGCATGCTGTATACACCCCCATGCCAAGCTATTGTTCGGGAGGTCACTTTTATACCTATGAGACGCTTCACCTCACTGAACAATCGCGGGACTTCGACCATATGCATGGTCATTTTTCAACAAATGCAAATCACCACGTCTCAAGGTTGCTTTCTCGCATGGTTTTAGCACTTCCACATGTCGCCAAAAGTCGAAGTGAGCACGTGAATGAATGATATCCCCTCATTTTTGTTTAAAAGCTAGCTTTCCAGAAATATATCGATGGCCATTCTTGGCACTGGCCAGAATGATTCTCAAATCGAATGAGTACCTTTTGCTGGGTGAGCAGAAAAGGCCAGACCTTCCGATGACCGAGTGGGATGTCCTTTTTCAGGAGGAAGAAGGAGAAATCAACGAGGCCCAGAAACAGATCAAGGCGATACTAGAAAGGGCAGGAATCAGCCTGACAGCTATGGAGTCAGAAGTACTCGTCAGTGGAGAGCATTGGATGGCGCTCAGTGAAGAAAAATGTTTATCCACCGAACCTTTTCTTCCACCGCCATAGGGACAGTTTCTATTCATTATCTATTGATGTGCTGCTATCATATGCCTGTACTTTGTTACAGTCTTACAATCGATACAATTGAGTTGGACTTTGATGCTCATGTCTCACGTGAAAAAAAAAAAAAAAAACATACATGAATACATACATTACCTTGCCTGCGATGAAACCAATTACAACCTCATGTAACCTAGTAGATATGCCAAACACAATCTGCTTTATTTACATATACAGAAAGGTGGCAGCTTCTGGACTCCCTATCCCTTAGGGAGATAGAGCCCCACGTTGTACTTGCGGTTAGTGTTTGGCCCAGCAGATGCGCTACACCCTTGAAGCTATTATCTCCCTCGGTTCACCCGTGTGGTTGAATGGTTGGGTCGCGTCAGTTGGCTGGGTGGGTTGCGCACAGCTAACTCAGCCTCTGTCTCTCGTAATAGAGCTGCCTTCATTTTCTTCTTTTTATTCCGCTTCCACTTGTTTTGTTTGTAGTTTTTCCCTCGTTCAACCTGTGCTGTTGAAGTGGGAGAGAAATAAGAATAAGAATAAGTTAATAAATCAATACGCAATAAATAAATTCACATTGAGTAGCCTGCCTACTTGGAGGTTCCGAGGTTCGTACCACGGCCACACGTGTAGATGATTGTCTGCTATACAGTAGTCAAAGGATGCTAAGTTATCGAGCGGCTGAATGAACTAACTTGTTTGGCTGCACAATGCATGTTGGCAACAGAGCCCTAAGCCTCTGTTCAATTTCGCCTGCGAATGAAGAAGAAATCTCCTCTGTGGCCGATCATCATCATCAGTCTAGATATTTGATACCTGGTGTGGCATGAGACCCATAGATCCCATTCACATACCAGCTTTTGAGGTAGAATGTGCCGATACGACATCCAATGGTGATTTATCCACATGTGTTAGTTCGATACTTATATCGAACTCAGGGATCTTGACTGTGGCTGATCGTTTAGTCAGGATATCTGATGTAGCATGAGAGCGATGGATCCCATTCACACACCAGCTTGTTGTGCCAAACAGGTGTCGCCTTTGTCGAGAAGGTCGGCTGCAGAGAGTAAAACATTTGAAGGGCCCACAGAGATATGTTCCCTCGCTTTGTTCAGTGCGCTTGCAAGGCTGTCTATAATTTGATGACCTGAATTCATCCAGGTATTTTGTTTTTATATTTGTTGAAAATATCTGTCCATCCTATTATAGAACATAGTATAAACCATCAGGACTTTGGGAGCCATTCATCATGTACAATATTCCAATGGGTCGCCATGCATATAACTCTCCCAGCCCTGTTCTCTGCATGTGGTGAGATAAGCGTCATGGTCAGGCTTCAAGTGGCCAAAGGAGTGCATCGTTCGAACAGCCCAAGGCTGGGTACTCCAAGGTTGTTCATTAAAGCTGGAAGGGGGTTCCATTGCGAAGAATTCTTCAAGGAGGTCATCCCTTAGCAGCTCTAAATAGCACGACATGGATTTATCTCCAGAAACCAGGCTAGCCCAATATTGAAGATCAAGAAATGCAACCTGTTGTCACAGCATGAATGGCAAGGAAAAGTGGCGAGACTGATTCGTGATGATATTAAAGGCAATGAATTCCAATGGAAAATACTTCCAGCGTATCTTTGTGTTGGAACCCATCGGTTTGAACAGGTAGTTCTTTGAATTCTCCAATTCAAATAGACACAGCCAGCTGCTTGGTTGAACCTCTGATATGTCATCCTGCCATCTATGGGTATCGTTGAGAATAAAATCGAGATCTGCCATTGGATTCGGATTCGGTAGTGCTTTCGGAACTTGTGAATGTTTGTTGATCCTATATTTGGTAGGTGTTCAAATCGAGCCAAGCATAACTTATGCTTGGCTGCGCACTTCAAAAGAGGCAGTTTGGACAATCGTGAGTGTAATTATAAAAGAAGGATGAACCATAAAATCAAGTGAGATGTTGAGGTCATCTCCATTGGAACTAAAATTGATGAAATTTTATCACCGAAGGTCTCTTTTTCTCGTTTGAATAGTAGCGACTTTCTCATTGTATTACAGCATTCGTAACTGAAATTTACTGATAAACAGATCAACTGGCACTGATTCATGGTGATCATGCAATGATTAGATGTACTTTGGGCATGGTGAAGTCAATTTAATGTAGACTAGTCAGCTGCCGCCTTAGCTAAATGTAAGTTTTCCAATTTGCTAATGATTCGCACCTACAAACCTACTCTGTGGTATTGTTTTTCAGTAACTAGAAATTTTCATCACTGAAAAGATGTGAGGGGGTGATTGAGTGATTTAGTTACTGTTTTTCATTGATTTCCCTTCCCTTCCTTCCAACAGTCTCATTTTGGCAAAGGTTTGCTAATGTTATCGATAGCCTGTATTATGGAACGCAAGACTTGCCTGCTAAGAAAACTTTAAATGCTGTCAATCTACGACATGCCGAGGTAAAGGGCCTTGGGTACACCTAGTATAGCAACATAAGATTAAAGTACGGTGCGCAAGTGTACATGGCTAAATTGAAGACTAGTGAACACGCGAACCTTCAATTGCACAGCTCGTGTTATGGCCGTTTCAAAATACCACGACATTGTTGCCCATGCTCAAGGTGCCGACGGTGTGCCAAAAGAACCCCCCATTCGAGCTACAATCGCATTCAATCCGAAGATGAAACCAAAGGCCGGCGCCTTCAAAGTTGCACACATTGGTCATATGAATATCCCTATCTTCCAGTCGACTTCATCCTCCACAAAAGTGTGCGTCAAGCAATGCTTTTATCATGATGCTGATGGGGCGCTCGGTCGTGCACCATCCTGCATTGTTTATAATAGCCATACCCAATTAAAGAAGTTGGCGGTAGAGTCGTACTGTGCGACATGGGGTGCAGCTTTGATGCAACTCGTGTATGACTTTGTGGAGCAGGAGAATGCACAACGCGGTCCTCCATCGTTCCCGATTCCTCGATTGCATTTCGTTCGGGTAGCCCTAGCCATTGCAGACGATAAAGAGCGGCATACTTTCTTGATTGAGGAGTGTATTGATGAGGACACCAACGGCGAGTTTCTCAAGTACATCAATAATGACCGTAGCTCTCCTCTTTCCCACCCCAACAACCTTGAGCGACAACAGATAGGCGAATTTCTTGCCTTCACTCAGCATGTTCAATATTTGAAGACTCAAAAGTTGGCTTTCGTTTCAGATGTTCAAGGTTTGTTTTCGCATTTAACTGATTCCGCATTCTGATTATTTCCTGAGAATAGGTGGTACATCACTACTTTCTGATCCCCAAATCATAGCAGCCCCGTAAATTTTGTTGCATGCTCTCACATCAATTTCACTCATGGAATGATATTTAGTGAACTCTCCGGAAACCTCTTCGCTGGCGGCAACATAGGGGCCTGTTTTCAACATTTCACCGATGATCACCTTTGCAATAGATTCTGTTGTTACTACATTCCAGAAGGTCTCCCCAAGGCAAAAGCTGGTAAGGCACCCCTTTTTGGTGCATCGCTTGAACAGATGCTGCGGGAAGCCGAAGACAAAAAAGCGGCAGCAAAAGCAGCAGCGATGAACGACGACCGCGAGCTCACTAATATAAGCATCTCCTTGACGTCTCTTGGACTGTAATCCCAATCCGCATGTATGTCCTTTGAATAACCGCTCTCGTACATATGCTCTCACATCCACCGCTCTTTTACATATGCTTTCATACGCACGGCGCTCCTCACACATATGTTCTCCTAGATACACTCTCGCACACTCAATCATACTCATGCACGTATACTCTCGTACGCTTTCATTCCCTTTATTTAATTCAGATACCTCGCTTTAATCTCCAAATTTAATTTCTTTTCATTGTAATAGTTATTTGAGCTTGAGTTGCAGATTGCTATTGAATTAGCCTTGCATGGTGAACCAACCAATCTCTAGGTTAACCTGGAGGTCTCTCAGTGAGTTTCGAAGCTGATACTTGTGAGCTGGATAGTCATTCAATTGCTGCTTTGTGTTGAAGTGGGCACGAGTGAATGACTAACTCAGGCAATCACTCAAACTTCAACCAGCACCCTGATTGCAGTGAAACGCACTAAAGAATGGCTACAACTCTAACTTCTAGGCATCAAGTCATTCGTCAACTCTTCGTGCTCATGCTGATCACTGTGTAAAGTGCAGACACTACAGCCAAAGATGCATGGAACCTACTTGGCTAACGGAATCAGACACTTTCCTCCTCAACTACAAGCTGTATGGGACATAACAGGCTCAAGTTTATCAAGGGAGTATTAGGATGAGAATATCACTACCTCAATGAAACTCGAAGTGCATACATTCATACAATGCAGGGACATTGCAAAGAGTACAGCGAGCAAGTCTTTTTTTTTCTATTACACACCACCTTTCTTTCTTGCGCTGCCCTATCCCGCTTCACCGCCGCCATGTCCGCCATTCAGTTCAATCAATGCAACCTCTACTTAGCTGGAGGTGACATTCTTAACATCCATCTCCCGGAGCGTCCCCCCAAGCCATTTGTCACGCGTAAAAATCCTTCGGACCCAGCCCATTTCCTCAAAACACTCACTGTCCGTGCCGCGCGATTTTTTATCCGCGTTTCCCGCAAATTGTTCCAGTGAGTTTTTTTTAAACGTGGGATTCTCCTTCGTGCTAACTTTCCCACAAAGTTTCATCACCGATATGGTCAGAAACGAAAGGAGCGGGTTCAGCTCAATCGTTTGATCGGGGCGCGTCTCTCATACTCGCGTGAGCGCGAAGGTGTAGGTTTTTTTGTTTTCTGTTCAGATTGTCATGTATTACTATACTTCAAACAGTAAATATCATACAGTGTACCCAAGGTCCTTTACCTCGGCATGTCATAGATTGACGGATTGATGGCATTTAAAGTTTTCTTAGCAGGAAAATCTTGCGTTCCATACTTACAACGAAGAAGTAGCTTTGTACAAAATCAAAATCTAAACATATTTCACTGCGACATAGCTTCTATACAGTAGACATGCTGCTATGAACCGGAGGGAGATTCCTGAAAAAGTTGTTGTTGTGTAACGGAGCCATGCAAGAGTCGCAGTATGGAAAGTTGCTTACCCCTCTTAGCTCTGAATAGGTAGAGAAAAGTTCCGATGCCCTCTTCCATCGTGGGGAGGATTGCAAGCCGCAGGCTAGTTTCCCAATCGGATCCTGCATCATGAAATCATTCGCTGTCCGATATCCATGCTCGACCCATCTGAACAGCCCTCCAGCTGCATATTGTGTACACGAAACATGGGTCTCGTGTGCCTGCACCTTGGTGTTGGAGTGACAGAATATTGCGGAAGGAATAAGCACCGTGGAACTGGGGGGAAACTCTATCGCCAACTTAATATCCCAAAGTAAAAGGTGGCCTCCTTTTTTCGGATCAAAGTCTCCTAACGCAGTAATAGCACACCACCCAAAGGCAAGGTTCGAGAAGTCGCGATGAGGCAGACATATCATCTTAGGACCAAAGTTGAAGGTCATAGCACTCCAGACGCTATTTTTGAAGTTCATCCTAAGCTGTGGATGGTGGCCTAGGAGCCCCGACATCGTGGTAGAGTAGTACTTGTACAGGCGTGGTGCCCAAGCTGCAAACAGCCCATTCGAGAACCCTGCTATCCTTTGGATGGCAGAGCATTGTATCAAATCCGTCATGACCGCGTGATTGTTATATGTAAGGCCAAGATTTCCTGGAACCTTTACGAAAATGTTCCAAGATCGTGATTAAAATAACATAGCGGCAGAGGAAAAGTATACTGTACTTTTTGTCCTCCTCTGAATGAAAAACTGCAGGCGAGGGATGGAGAGCGGCACTGGCGGTGGGATGCATCCTTTGCAGAAAATTCACAAAGCCCCCGAGCTTCTGAGATTCTTTGGGCAGCCTCATTGTGTATGATTTCCCATTCAGGAGACTGGGGACGTCCACCTAGAAGAGCTACCACATGCCCCTCAGAATCGAGGATTGGCGTCGCACGACTAGCAGTACATTTTCACCGAATCAGATCGAGAATCTTGTTTGATTGGGTAAAAATCGACCTACATGCCATCCCATTCCTGGATTCTAAACCCAAATTGGGGTGCATTTCTCAACACATCCTCCAGAGAATACTCCTTTATCTCGATCCTCTTGCTCTTCTCTGACCGCAGAGCTGTGAACCCAGGGCCAGTCACAGGAAGGGTCTCCATTGCTACCGTGGTTGATATTGGGGTGGATGACGCAATGTGTTTCAGTCTGACGTTGGTAGGCTTGACGCATCCCACTTTTATCGTGTGGAGGGATGCTTCCTGCCGTCGCTCCCTGCGATGCTTGTGGCTTGATTTCTTTGACCTCTTCACAGTTGAAGTTGTTCGAGGGTGACCTTTGACGGAGGGAATACTCTTCCTTACATGCAGGGGGGAAAGGGGGGGGTTTAGTCCCTTATTGGCCAGTATGTTCGTACCTGTGATCATTGGTAAGAGGTTGGCTTTCTTTGTTCCCCAGCATGTATCTCCTGGATGTCCTGTATAGGAATGTTATGTTTTCATTTAATAGTTATGATATTTCTGCCTTACCATCGAGATTGTTGGCTCCCATCATATATGACATATCCCCTACCGGAGGAGGCTGATTATAGGGCAAAAATGCCTGCCCTTCAGTTGGGTCATAGTCTGGATGCTGCTTGATGTCAATTGCAGCTTGGAGGCGAGGGAGGAGGAGGATGTTGGTCTGGATCGGTATGCCAGAAGCTTCCAACAATGTGTTACTGCGTAGCAAATCCTTTAATGTTAGCCATGAGTCAATGCATTCGTTGTGGAACTTGTGGGGTTCCTCTCACAGGCATTTCACTTTAAGAATGGGTAGTACTTGACGACTTTGCAACTCACAGTGGGCTTCAACTTAGACTCACGTGACACACATTTTTTTTTTTTTTTGTATTCAGCATTTATATACCGCAACAAGCAAATGTACGTGCTAAGACGCGGTGGCTGGTTATCTATGACCAGCCCTGCTACTTTGTTTATATACATATGAGGGGGTCAATCCCTGGGGCTTTGGGTGACGCAGTGAGTTTCGTGATTTGTGGGTTGAGTTGGGTGTTTTCTTATTGTGCTTGAGTTGCACCATTTTCGGCATTTGGGGATGTGGCCATAGATTGGCCTTCCTGGGCTAGGTTGCCCTCGGTTGTGTCGTTATCCTGTTGGACTGGGACTGTGGGTTCTTCATCGAATGTGGGGGGTTTGGGTTTGGCATAGGGTCTGCCTGTCTTGGTGAATGCTCCAGATTTGAGTATGAACGTGGCGAGGGCGTCTACGCCTTTTTCTGTACCCACGATCTCTGGCAGTGAGATATTTCTTGATGCTTTCCGGAGGAGGTTTTGGTGTTCGTCGCATTGCGGGCACTCTTGTATTATGTGTTCTCACGTTTGTAACCCGTCTAAAGGGTCCCTTGTGGGCACCCTGAGTGCAGTAAAGCAATGCTTCTTGACGTGTGTGTGGCCCTCAGTGATGTAGCATCTCCCCTATAGGTGTACTACCTGGACCAGGTCGACGTAAGTCTCCCTAATTGGTGTGGCAAAGAAACCAGTGGTCCAAAGACCTCCCAGCTAGATACAGTCCAATAGCAGAGTTGGTCATTACGACCTCCCTAAAGGGTACAGGTGGGGATCACACCCAGCTGCACACACACATGGACACTAACCACTGCACCGACGTGGTAACAACATGGATGGGTACGCTCTGCCTTTCTCAGAGACCCACCGGTGATGGATTTTGACCTCTCGAGCCCAACCAGGGATTTTCTCCCTAGTTGGCTACGGCCCAGTGAATGACTCCAGGGCAACGTGACGCACATTTCTGTAGAAAGGCTGTAGAAAGGAATGTTTCGATTAACGTTCCTTTCTTTCTTTGCCTCCAGTCCCAGTTCAGTTCCAGTTCAGTTAATCAGTATCGATGACTTGGCCTACTAAGCTGCAGTAGCCGAGAATACTATCCAAATACATGACGGGAGAGGAGAAAGATTGATCGTGAATGAGAAGGAACAGGCAAGGTGCGGATCAGAGTCAACGGCGGGAATGAGGATGGGTGTGGGCGAATAGGCAGGGCCTAATACCGTATTGCGAACAACATACCACCGATATATAAATACCAGATTTTGACCAATAAATGCTGGCCTCTGCTGCACTGAACTTGGAAGAAGCTTGTAAAAGATGATGCTCAGGCTTGCAACAAAGGAAGGTCTTATCTGTTGATCACACAGAGGATACTATCGAACACTGCCCCATGCTTAGGAGGCAACTTGTATCAAAGGAAGATGTGGTACAATATAGTTGTATACATGGGCAGGTCCACACCACTCATGTTGACTGGGTTTCGCCCACCTTCTTCCTTCCACCTTCCTTCCACTTAGCATGTGCCCAGGCGTCAGGTGGCACAGGGAACGGCAAAATACAGTACTTGTATGGCCGCAAGTGCTTTTTGTCACAGTCCTGTACAAAGTTAGGTCGACGAACCTTCTGCACACGCGACTTGCAGAATCCACATGAAAGGCGGCACCAATCGCCCTTCTTATCAAGCATGCTTGACGTTACAAAACAGCCCACACCACATGTCGGACATGCTGGAGGATCCAATCCCCATGGGCAGTCCTCGTTGGAGAGCGCGAATTGCGTGACGGAAATGTCACCTCCTGATTCCGATTCCGATCCCTTCCATGCACGAATGAGCAGGACAGGTGTGTGTGAGAGGATGTCTACTCGGTCAAATGACCGATGCAGCGCTTCCTCCACATCCTGCACGTTCTTCTCTTGCTGAAGGAATGCCAGCTCAATGAATAACGGCAATGCAGATGTAACTTTGATAGGCGATAACACCTTTGCGGAGAATCCAATGACCCAAGTGAAGATATTACTAGAAGGAGGGATAAAACGGTTTATTGATTGTTGGGCAGAAGTCGCAAAGGGGAAGGGGAAGAGGGAAATCCTGCATACCTTTCAACCAGGGACTTCCACGACTGTAGACTTCCCTCATGGTGAAATGTGTGCCCACAGCACAGGGCAATCAAGCCCTTTATTGATGGGTTCTGTATAAACACGGGATCATATGCATCCTGCATAGTAGCGCGTAGAATCTGGGGAAACCGGTTCCAGTTCAGTTCCAGTTCGACGATAGCATCTTCTTATGAAGTCCTCCAACAACTACTTACTTCGGTGATATGGGCGTGGCGGTTGGTTTTGGCCCCTGGGAATGCGTAGACTAATTCCCCCGTTTGAACTGTAGTATGGCCTTCAAGGACGACAAGGACTACTGAGTTTGGGAATCGCTTTATCCACTCCGCCACTTGTGAGCGCAATGTTTTGAGAGTGTGTCCATTATTCAAGTAAACGTATATAGTCCGGAGCTGTTTATAGAATACTATAAGCCTAAATCGCTCGGTCATTCGAGGAAACGTCCCTCACCTGGTCATCCTGCTTGTGCTTGTAAAAGTCTTGCAATCGCCCTGCGATATTCGGGGCGGTTAGTGTCTCTTTGACCATTCTTGCCTCACATGTGTATATGTGGATGTAGAGGAGGGGAGTTATAACCCTCCCCCCATGGAAGAATGATTTTATTCGTGAGTTGATTGTATACTGAAGAAGGAAAATCAGTGGTGTTGTCTTGCATGAAGTAGATCCAAACCTTGGGAAGTATTCTTTTGAGGCGACAATGCCTCAGGCAGTACCATGGAGTTCCCTCAGGAACATCCCACTGGACACACGCAGTCGAGTCCAAGGAAACACACAGCATGACACCACACCCTGGTTCACTGCATACCACAAATGACCCACCATCACTACAATATTGGCAAAACTATCCAAAACATGCAGCATATTAGTGGGACTCATAATAAATTATTTTTCCTCCCCTCTTCTTACCATCTTTGCTGACCCCTTGCCTTGTGCTTCATCATCATCTTGAGATGATGATGCCATTTCTGACATCAGTTTATCCATGTTCTCCAATGAATGGAGAAAGTCTTCGCCTGGGTTTCCTGGCAGTGCATCCGTGATGCAGGTTGACGTGTGAAACCCATAGTGCTATTGCTTCACTGCATGGCCACCTGCAGCAGCCTTCCTCTTCCTCTTCTCGGGCACACGGTTGGAAGTCTGTTTTTTCATCGCTCCACTTGACGAACTCCTCCTCTCTGCACCCACATGCTTCGCATTGGGTTGAGATGGTGGATCCAGGGAGGGGGAGGATGCAGGCAACGGATGGTTGTTGATTGAAGATGATGCTGTGAGCATCAGATCAATGCCGAAGTTTTCATCCTGAAGTGGAGGTGATGTCAGCTTGCCTCTGTTCGAGCTGGTTGCTTTGTTTAAAAAGAGTGTGTAATGTCAACAACTGTTCATCAAAGAAACAATGTAGGATGATGTACATGGAATGTTTGCCGAGTTACTGAGGTTGAAATTGAACTCGGGCTGGTTCTCTGCTATACTGCCGCGCATCACAGCAGCAGGTTGATTAGCTGTATCCTTGGCTGGGGCGGCAGGGTTGGCAGGGGTGGCAGGTTTGGCAGGGGCGGTGGATTTGGCTGGGGGGGCAAATTTGGCTGGGGGGGCGGATTTGGCTGGGGCAGCAGGGTTGGTGGTGGTGGCGGGTTTGGCTGGGGCGGTGGTTTGGGCTCGGGCGGCGGGTTTGGCAGGGGCGGCGGGTTTGGCAGGGGTGGTGGGTTTGGCTGGGGTGGTGGGTTTGGATGCAAGAATGGGCTGGGCTGGGGCGGTGGCTTGGTTGCCGGTATTTTCAAATGTTGCGAGCGTTAGTTTGTTTCCGACTTGCACCTGTTCCAATGCTGCCAACAATGGCTCTAGACTACCACAGAATGTGGGTCATTATGCTATGCCACAGATCAGATCCAATACATACCTGTGTGAGTCGGCCTTGTCTTTCGTGAGATCGATGGGCTAAGATGTGGAGGTAGATGGAGATGGAGCCGACTGGTGGGTCTGTTCACCTACTTGGCGCTCTTGGCCAGGATCGGAAGGAGGCTGGGTGGCTTGGGTAAGGGGTGGTTGGTGGATGAGGGCATTTGGCTGTGTGCTAGTTGGTGATGATATGTTAATAAAGAGATATAAAGATATGTTTGTTTGTTTGTTCATACTCTATGCCGCGTGCAGAAATTTTGGGAGAAGGTGAGATGTTCAGGAAATCATTGGGATTCCAACCACCTTCATTGGGTTCAGGGGTATAGCGTGGTGAAGGTTGATTGGTTGTGTGGCCTTGGGTTGGGGAGATATTCATCGGAGAGGGTGGGTTGCCTTGGGAGGAATCACTATCAGAGTAATTATCCCCATGAAAGTTGCTAGTCGCTGATTGTGTATGGGGCATTGCGGCTAATCGTGTATGAAAAGTCTGTTGTAACGGCGCTAAGGAAAAAGAGACTCACGTGATTTGATTTTTTTTTTTTTTTGAATTCAGCAAATGTATGCGCTAAGATGCACTAGTTAGTTCTATATTACTATACACAACCAACTCTGAAACTTTGTTCGCAGCCTTATAAGTGGGTTATCCCAGGGCTTTGGGTCACACAGTGAGTTTCATGAGCTGTGTCGTGATTTGATTTAATCAACAGGCAAATGAAGGCTGCAAGAAGTGAAGTAAAGTGAACTGGTGGCTAGTCCTATAAGGATTTCTAGGAAACCCCGAAGCCTCACATAGAGTCGCTTTGTGAGGTGAGTGTTTATGTGTGGGTTCCGTTAGTGTACGCGAATCAACTTAAGCTGGAATTAAGGAATGGCTGAAGTTTTCACCAACGATGAAAGCCTCTGGAATCAGTTGACAACCCCCCCTGTTAGGGAGTTCACTAAATGGACCTTTGGACATAATTTCATCTGGATAGGCATGATATGCTGCGAATTGCATAATGATGGCCTCCCAGCATTCGAGCTTGCGCTCTTTGATGCGCACTACATGTATTGGCATACAAGTGCTACTGGCTAGTACAACCATAGCTACAACTACCACACTTGGTTGCGTGCTGCCATAGAAGACTACTTCAAGGGGGTGAAGGGGCGTAATTTGCGCTCGCCTGAAGTCCTCACCCCATGGCTATGGCGAACATTCTGTGGATGCACCCATATCCCAGAGGGCCGCAATGACTTTATGGAACTCATTAAGAGATATGGTGCCTGGAAGGATGAAGGCATGCCTGCACCCTCCCTGGACGGTGAGTGTAATGAGATATTTATTCACGCTTCGATTTTAATTTTAATTGACACGCAGAGTGGGAAAGGGCTTTAAAAACCCCCAGTGTCCAGCTTTATCTGCCCAGGTGGCTAGAAATTTCAAAAGACCACCTAGGCTTCCCAGAGAAAAAGAGAAGACTTTACGCCTGGCAATTCCATGTGTTTTTGCGAGCATGCCCAAGCAGTACTATTGCAGCTGGTAAGACATTGCGTTTTCTCTGCTTGTTGAAGACTAACTATTTGGTGTAAAAGAGGCAAACAAACTATTGAAATTTGTCGACACCCCGATCTATGCCTTTTTCTCCAAGAAAGAGCGTTCCACAATGCCTTGGATACATCTGCTTGCAGACCCATCCTTGGTATGCTCACGCTCCACCTCCCTTGTTGACCACAAAGCTCTACAAAAGCTTAACCCAGGCGCCAAATTGGATGACTCTATCCTAGGCTCATACATTGATCTCTGTCGGGCTCAGAATAAGGATAAAGAAGTAAAACTGATATCGACATATTTCTGGCCTCAGGTATCAAACCTAGACCACAAGGATTATGGTGGCACAACAAGGTTGCTCTCTGCAGAGTTGGTAAGCCCTTTTCCCAAATGTTTCCTTCCTTCCATCGATCTGACAGGTTACCAAGAATAGCCAAAAGGTCAAACGTGGATGGTATGCAGCTGCTTTGTCCTCCATCAACGAGACGTTGGAAACCTTGAAGTCCCTTTATATCCCCGTAAACCAAAACCAAAATCACTGGCTGCTGCTGAGGATGAACTTCACGGATTGATGCTGGGAGTTCTATGATAGTATGACTGCATGCGGAAATGCGAAGACCCGGGCAGGCATTATTAAAGTGAGATTTTCAAGCCACAGAGTTCCTGATTAAATGCTGACAGGCATCGAAAAAGGCTGTCAGCGATTATCTCACCACTGAGGTGAATTATAATCTCTCTGGGTGGAATTGCGAAACAGATATGTCCGTGCCACAACAAAAAGGGTTCACAGATTGCGGGGTGTATACCTGTCAATATCTCAAGTGGCTGGTCAACGGTATGGCTATACCTTCAGTTTTGGAAGAGGCTGATGTTGCTGATTTTCGGAATATGATGATCATGGAGCTGGTTTCTGGGAAGCTTAGGATTGGCGATCGCAAGGAATCTTAATATACACTCGCTGTACTATTCACCTGGTTTTTGTCTGAAGATGGGGTAGCTTTATTAGCTGTGATAGCATTCAGCATTCGTTCAGCATTCGTTCATTCAGCCATTCTATTCATTTGTGCATTGCAACCTCGTCTTCATTTCATCATGTCCTCAACATACTTATGAAAGTTGTGCATGGCACCTTTGGAAACGAGGGCATGTATGCCTTTGAACGTTCTCTTCATGAAAACCAACTCGTCGTTGTCCTCAAACATAGCGAAATTTGCCAAGTCTTGTCGCTTTTTCCACTCCATCACCAGATTCTTGATCTAGTCAGAAAAATGGATGGATGCAATACCCCCATATTCGACAGAAAGACATACCACATCTACATCGAAGTGTGACAAATCGACCCATATGCCTTTCTTGTCGTATCCTTTTGTTGCATCCGATAGATCAAGGAGGTGGGTTGTGAGGTCATCTGTATTATCGCTGAGTCGCTGAAGGAGCAATTTCACCCAACGTGGGATGGGTTCTGGTTCTAGCTTATCGTGACCATTATCCACGACCTAGAAGAAAAAGGATGGCTACCGTCACCATCCATCTGGACTTGTACTCTGAATGACTCGAATGCAAGCCTGATACCCACCAGAGTGGTGTCTGTAGCGCGCCCCTTCCTTCGTATCCTAGGAGACATACATATAAGCATACACGAGGCACATGATGCGGAAAATACAATACCCTTTTCCTTTTCTCAACCTCTATTTCTGGATCCGGACCTACAAGCAGGCTTTTCGATTTCAATTTTTCTGGACGAATTCTTGGATAAATTGCCCTTGCTTCTGACTAGGTATGAAGAAGATAAGACCCACCTGCTGAGGATGATTCACTGCTTTCAGCTATCAGAGGGGCATCAGCTTCTTCCTAGCGTCTGCATCATCATCAAACTGGGGGGAAACACACAGATGGTATAGCTGAGAAGGGTATACGCTTTGCCAATGAGGGCTGCTTGGGGCGTCTTACCTGTACAAATCATTCAAATACGAACATAAAACTACAAACGAACCTGGAAGTCCTTGCCAGGAGAAGCAGGTAGTGACTTTGCTGAGACGCCTGCTTCTGCTTCTGGTTTTGTATTCGCTTGAATTCTCTGTGTATAGTGAATATGATGCCATTGAAAAATACCATAGTCGGTACCTTTCTCGTGGCCTTTTTTCTGGGGACATCACCCCCCGTTAATGCAGGGAGAGTCTGAAAGAAATCTGTAGGGCAAGATGCAACCCTCTCTCCACTCCTCAGAATCCGTGCTTTGGGGAAATCATTAGATAATTCAACATGCTTGTCCTTGCGTGGGCGTCCTCGCTTCCTTTTTGGAGCTCATGAAATTAATTGAATGATAAGTACTTAACAAGCTATCGAGTTAATATCAGGATCACACACCTTCACCTTCACCCTCACCTTGATCATTATCATCTTGTTCATATTCATGTTCGTGTTCATATCCAGGTCCAAGTTCAAGCTCAGGTACATGCTCAAGTTCCACGGAGGAGATTGCGACAGCCTCCAAACGATTGGTGAACCCAAATAAGATGCAGTCTGCTTCGAAACTGTCAAGCCAGGTGGCGCAATTCGATTGGTCACTGAAAGGATCAATGGATTTTAGGACTTGGGGAAGCCAGTAAAATTCTTTGCTCTGCTTCCAGGATAAAATGTCTGGGTATACAGGTATTTATTACTCAAGCCTAGCCTTGAAAATATCGATATCTCACCATACCACCAGTATTGTCTAGAAGAATAATGGCTTCTAAGCTCGGCTTCGAATGCTTTGAGTTTTTTGGGCTGGTGGGCCTTCCCTAGCTCCAGTCGAACACAGAACCGATGAACGACATCAGGAATCCAAAGACTACCAGACGCAGGCTTTTCTCTTTGCGCTTCCTTTATGATATACATCCTAAGCATGCCATACCATACCATCAACTTTCCAAGATGACTCCCTCCATCCTCTTTTTGAAATTGCAGCTGAAGCTGGCACAAGTCAATGATGGTGAATATTGGCCTCCACTTTATCGGGAGAGAACAAATATGTTGAGCCGCTTGGACTGACATGAGTCCATCCTGAGTGGTGTTTTTGATAAAACATTGTGAGGATAGCGGAACCGTGGCCTGCGGAACCTTTCCAACAGGCCACCAGCTAGTTTCGAGAGCATGCAAATCAGTCTCCATGGATTTTATCAAGAGATGTAGCAAGATGCACTAAAGTGATTGGGGCAAGTATGGTTTGTTTGTCGAGATTTATCAGCTATCTCACCCTGGGCATGCCTACTATACTTCACTGCATATACCGTATTGAGTCGATGGAGCTGTAGGTTGAGCTAAAAAGTAGAGAACAACTGTGGAATAACACTGCGCCATTCGATCCTGATCCTGCCACCTTCTTCCACCTGCCCTTCTCCCTTGCGTTCACTTAGAGGCCTGGCTGAAATAAATGCATTCCGTTTGAAGCAAAGGTCGGGGAGCAGTCTAACAGAGTTTCAGTGTACTCCTCTGAACCGAACCGCTCTGTTCCGAACAGAGTGTACTTGGTTAAAAGGTGGTGATACATTGTGGTGCAGTGAAGCTAAGAGGCAAGAACCAGGCTGACCGAAGGTGAACGGTAACATAGCGCTGTGTAGCACTGACTAATTGCATAATGCATGCAGCGTTCGCTGACAGGACATGAACCTACCGCGGTCTGAGAATTAAGGGGCGAGAAAACCAAGCCAATCGACAGTGAGCGTGGGCAGAGCTCGTTTGCCACAAGCCACAATAATCGTGGCATCCACACTATAAAATCCCCTCATTTTTTCTCGACCCCAATTCTCCACTTTCTCCCTAAGCCACCACCCACCATCCATCATGATCCTCCTTCCCCTAGAGCTGTGGTTCAAAATAATCTCCCACATTTAGGACATGCCCAGGGATCTGCTCGCACCATCCCTAGTGAATAGGGATTTTTCCTCCGCTGTGTTGCCCTCCCTGGCCCAATATGCCATTGTCAATCCATTGCCACAGCCGCGACACCCTATCCACCTTGTTGAGTTCACCGCCATTTCGGAGTGGGGCGGTCATCTTTATGCGGGATTAGTGATAAAGCCCAGACATATAGGAATAAAGTGTTTCAGTTTATTCCTATATGTCTGGGCTTTATCACTAATCCCGCATAAAGATGACTGCCTAGAACTCAGGGAAGTTACCCTCTCTGGATTACAACTAAAAATGCTGGGTCACTACAACACAATCGATATCTCGAGGATATTTGCTGGATATCTGATGAGTGATTTGACCAAGTTCACTCTGGATCTTACACGGGCCAATCTGGATAACTGCGTCAACGTCAATTGGGCCCTCAACGCATATCTTTCCTTGAGACCTTCCCTTCAATCTGTGCACATTTTAGGCCCTCTGTTTGTGGAGGAGGTCAACGAGATCATGCCACTGGTCACCACCAAGGGCATCCTTGATGTCATGTTCAGGCTAACTTCGCCGGAACCATCGGTAAACACCCAGTCGACAACAGATGGCGATGGCAAGATGGCCAAAGAGATCCAGCAAACAATCCACTGTGGGATCGTCACTGCGCCAACCCAGCCGGAGACTGATAATGACCCCATTGGACCACAGTCGACGGAGAGCCATGGGATTGATGGTTAGGGGTCAGAGAGATCAAAACGATTTCGAACAGTTACGGCGAGAAGATGGAAATGCTGAGGTTGGGATCGAACGGTAGGGCTTTCATTAAAAAATCTGAATATCAGGCCCCTGTGTTGAATAATATGGTTATCAAGATTCGGCACGCAATCTCTCGGATGCAGTAGAGAAGCATGGATGGCGAGCCATGCCATCCCTTCCGTCTGTAGATTCCACCTTGTTCTCCCTTAGCCAACTTCCTCTTTACCTTCTTCTCAGGGTGGCCCTCATACTCATTCTCACTCCCGCACTCTCTTTTCCTACATTTCATCTGCTCACGCATGTTGGATATTCCCTATGAATCGAATTTTCATTATGACCTTTTGTGTTGGTATCCAGATGACCACTCACCAAGGTGCAAACCGTTCACCGCTTCTCCAACATCATCAAGGATGGCAGTCACGCTCCATTACAAAGTGAGAAATAAGTGATTCTGAGTCGTCTGAAGCACAAAGATGTCTTTTAATAGTAAAACCACCCTTGCAAGTCTATAACTGTCACAACGAGACCGTAAGCATGCAGCCATAGGACTCCTACAGCATGGCCCGACCTCCAGTCCAATTATCTCTCCTAGGATGGGATGCAAGGGATAGTCATATACTGTATTCAGCGATGCTCATGTCTCACTGCACTGGGCAAGTATCACTGTGATGATGCCCTGCCTATGCCCTACCAGTGTTATGTGTGGTTCACAACTCCACAGTGGCCATCATCCTTCCAACCTCGATGATGATCAAGTATCAGCGGATATTCAGCACCTGTCTCCTTGCGGTGAACAGGGGGAATGGGAATCACTACCAAGTTATTGAGCCATGGCTGAAATGAATGTCTGTTGGAAGTTAGTGTGGGAGAGGGGTCTACCACAGTTTCAGTAAACTCCTTCTGAACCCCTCTGTTCCGAACAGAGTGGACTTGACCAAAATGTGGTTCGGTTCCTTGTACAGCCACAATTGTGCTCTTTGTGGTGCGGTGAAGCAGCTTAGCAATGCCAGTTAAACTGGCGCAGTCTGCTACACTTTTAGGCTGGCAAAGTTAGCCATGCTACCTTACTGTCTAGGCCCCAAGACAGTAAGGTAGCGTGGCCAGAACCAAGCCAATCGACAGTGAATGGTAGTATAGCACTATGCAACACCCAGTGGGGTTGCATAGCACTCGGTGTTCGCTGACGGGACATGAACCTACCCCAGTCTGAAAACTAAGAGGAAAGAAAACCAAGCCAGCCAACAGGTGAATGTAGCATAATACCACGTTACATCTGCTGACTGCATAGCGCATTCGCCATTCATTCGGTGTTCACCTACGGAATGTGAACCTACCCGTGTGAAGTAAATCAACAAGCCAGAAAATCGAGTGATGAACGGCGGCATAAGACGTGTTACACCCACTGATTGTATCATGCATTTATTCAGTGTTAGCCAACAGGACATGAACTTACCGCAGTCTGAAACTAACAGGTCAGTAACACACACTGAGTATATAAGAGTCAGTGTTCGCCGACAGCACGTGAGCGGTCTATAAACTAGGAGGCGAGAAAACCAAGCCAATCAACAACTGAACGGTGCAACACCAGCTGAGTGCATAGCGCCGACAGGATATGAACTTACCGGGGTCAGAAACCAAAAAGCCAGACATTCAACCCAATCGACGGCCAACGATGGCATGACGCCGCGTCGAACCCACTGATTGCATAATGCAGTTATCAGTGTTCATCGAGAGGAGATGAATGTACACCGGTCTGCAAATCAAGATGTCAGACAATGAGCGGTGCAACACCGGCTGAGTGCATGGCGCATTCAGTGTCCGCCGACAGAATATGAACTTACCGAGGTCAGAAACCAACAAGCCAGACATTCAACCCAATTGACAAGCAAACGATGGCATGACGCCGTGTTGAACCCACTGATTGCATAACGCAGTTATCAGTGTTCATCGAGAGGAGATGAATGTACACTGGTCTACAAATCAAGATGTCAGAAACCGATGGGTGAACGAACGGTTGTATAACGCCGCACACTCACCACCTGCATCCCAAACCCGCTGGCCAATCTGTGTTTCCTGAGGATGGGTAGGCACTGCTTGCGTATTCCTGGGCGCGAGTATTTGCGCAGTGGTTGAACCCAGAGCCAGAGGAGCGCCTCCTGACTGGACTGTCTGCATCTCGCATTCAGTAAGAATCGGGAGGGCATAAACAGAGTCGAAATTTTTTTGAACTCAGCCGCCGGGACAAAATGCTTTGTATTATCTTGTTTACGAATCATTCCATTTTTGTAGAGCGTGAAAGGGGCAGTATATCTCCCGCAGCTTCTTGCTGTCAGCCACCACCTCTCCACTGAGCAGCCTCAGCGGTAACGCGAGAGGGCACTAAATGAGCAGGCCTTAGGGCATGTCTATCATTTGAGGCAGCCTGCTGCAACCAACCCCCTTATCCGCCGATACTCCTACCCCTCTCCACCTCCGAGAGGGGTCAGAGGACTCAAGGTGGTTCATAACGCTGAACTCAAACTCAACTGAGAATCGCGGAGAGATGGATGTAATCGCCGATTAGTTTAATGGATCAGAAACACTGATTTAATATTAATCGTGGGGCCATCTTGATTTGAAATTTCAGCGATGGGTATATCTTCTCAACTTTCAAAGATCGGATACACTTACAGAGTTGCAAAGTTCACATTGAAATCATGGCTACCGCTGATGTTGGCGAGCTCAAAGCAATCGAAAATCAATTTCACAGCCTGATTCTCATTGCGGGTTTGTGACTTAACCCATCTGCCTCTCGTCTGGTGCTAATTGTGTGGGGACGAAGAGTACTTCACTTTTGCGTGCGTCTGACCGTTCCGATTTGAACACACTTTTTGATTGGACACAATATAACAGTCTGTTTGGCATAATATATCTCCAAGTGTATCAGTACTTCTTCTCGACTAGAGGACTGGTTAAAGATCCCTTCCACATGAAGTTCCTGGTGAGTGATCACCTCGTCATGTCTCCCCTGTTAATTGCTCATTTTCAGGTGGGATTTCAATGGAAAGTAATGCCTTGAGTATGATGGTTGAGCTTACACCCTCCTAAGGTGTCTTGAATGCGTGATTACTGCTGCAATCGCCCATGTGGGCTACACCTTTCTCATTACAAACTTTGGAGACCCTGCAGCCCTTGCTACGCCATTCTGGTATGATCTATGCCCTCAGCATTCACAATTCTCCGTAACTCCGATTGATGATTCGATAGGAGTTTCGATGTAGGTGATAGTCTGCTTCATTGTTATTTTATTTTATTACTTTGCACTTTAAATCAATGGTCCCACAGGTGATATATGCTGTGAGGGTGGGTACTTCCGTGATCTTGGCCATGCCATTGATATTTACTTGAATGGGATTAATGGGTAGGAACTTCAGATGTTTTGCACACGATGGTGCGCAATACATGGTTGAAAATGTCCGCGTTACTCACTTTGCGATGGCAGCATGTTCTTGCGTCGACTGTTCATCAGCAAGTGGGCCTCTATAAGCCCACCTACTCCTTCCGCTGATGTTAAAATGATAGTGAGCAAAGGGAGCATAGTTTTAACAGCGTGGATTGTAAATTCACCAGTTCTTCTCATTGAGACGTTGCTCATGCCTGTTTAGGTAGCCTGGTCATTAGCCGAGTTCGGTGAGACGTTAGGGTTAACAAGAGCCAAGACACCTAACGAGCAGGTTTCTTTGCAGCGATCGGGACAAGTACGTTCCACTCTCAAATTGATATGATAGGAATCTAATAGGAGTGGCAGCCATCACTGTACAGCTGTTTGTTTCGGAAAATGTTCTTGATGGATCCATGTCGTGATGATTAATTTCCATCTAGCTTTGGTTTCCGGACCCTTGTGTTATACCCCCAAGTAAGCAGCAGGTCTAGGACGATTCCAAGATGACCGCTGTGCGCCCTTCTAACTTATTAATAAATTCACCTTCCTCTCCAGGAGTTTTATAACCTTGCGATTGCAGGTCAAACTTCCTTGCTGGTAGCAGACATAAGCCTCGCCATGGCGCTGTGCTACTATCTGTACAAATCAAGAACTGGGTTTAGGCGGTGCGCTGTGCCGATTTTATTGTTCGAGCGTTACGCACCTGATAATCTACCTTCAGGATGGACACAATCCTTTGGGTTTCGATGGTTTACACCGTGAATACCAGTATGCAGAGCTAATGTACATGATTTCTGCCAGTGGTTCACTGTTGCTTATTGCACCTGTACTCGTCTGGTAAGAAGTTTCTGATCAGATCAGTTCTGATTTGATGAACCAAGTGGTTTAAAACATAGCATTGCTTCGCTGATCTCGTTCGCATTTGTAGGGAGATTTCTCTGCTTGATTGTGTTAAATGATTAATTCCTTCAACAGTTCCAACACGCCAACAACTTTGATTGCTGGCCTGGCCTTGTTGCTCAAAACAAATGTGCGTATGCTTTATATCTTGCGAGATTGTCTGCGAAAAATGGATCCCATAGTGTACTTCATTTCCTTAATGGCAGGGTGAGTTAAGCGATAATAGATTTGGACCGAAAGCTAATCTCCTTTCACCAAGTATAATGGCATGAGAAGATTTCCGTAACCAGCAAAACCTTGAACCGCAGGTGTTGATCTGTCTACCACTCACGATAACTTCAACCACCTGCAGTTCGCTGATCGTAACGATGGACAGGGTTAGCTATCACTCATTTGTTGATATCCTTTTACTTTTGTTAACTTTTCCAGCTGAACACCCAGATGATGGCTGACGCCGTTAAAAGGGATATCGATATCAAAAATTAGTTGTTATGTATCAGTGTCGGGTGGTTGATGAAGAAGAAGAAGAAGAAGAAGAAGATGATGATGATGTTGAAGTGTATGATGATGTCGAGAAGTAACAGAGAATATCCACTGCTTTGCTTTTCAAATTGTAAAATGACCCTAGGAGATTTGGCAGCTGCTAGCTTCCCACTGGCGAAGAGGGGTCAACAAGTGGCTGATTTCAGCAGTCGAGTGACTGTCAAAAGGCGGTCCCCGAAATAGAGTTCAACAAACTCTCTACGAAGTGCCAGTCACTGTGTTTCAGAGGCGGGTAGTGACAACACCGTTCAACTTGGTTGACTCAACGTGGCGTGAGCTTAACTCAGGTAACCAGCGGTAGACTCTGGTAGTCAGACGAAAGAGACCCAGGCCAGTCGAGCCGAGTAAATAGATGATCCGCTTCCATTTAACTACAGGTAGATTGGGATTACAGCCGTTTGCACATGGCTTGACGCTTGTCCGGAGATTTAAGAAAAGTCGACTAGCCATAACTTGTACAACCTCTTACTGTAACTCTTAAGGGCCTGGACAGCAGCTTAGCAATGCCAGCTTTTTGGCGCTAAACTGGCGGAGTTTGCTACACTTTTAGGCTGGCAAAGTTAGCCACGCTACGTTACCGTCCAGGCCCTAACATTGCTCATCACCTTAATGGTACCACCCAACAGTGTGCTTGATCCTGGTGACATTGAATCGTCTTCCGACAAGCTTGAGGTTGCTATTAAGCCTGATCTTGGTACAACAGCCTAACAGTTGTATTTAAATGATTAATAATCAGTCATAACAGCACTTGAGTTGACTCTTTCCTTTTTTCAAATCCGCGGACAAGTGTGTCAAGCCATGTGCAAACAGCTGTAATAATAATACAGTACATATAGTTGTCTATGGTACAATTGATGTTTGAAAATACTAGAGAAACTACCCAGTATATAATTTCATCCACCCTTTACTCGTTTGCGATTTTCCAGAGTTGAATCTGCGTCATGAAATTGTACTATAGATGAATTATATATATGATAAATGACTTTGGACTTACCAGGGCTTTCCGAGCAAGCTTGTACACGACCAATTGTCTTCTCTGGTGATCCAGGAGAGTACTGATGACTATCAGTATCTACGTCCATAGTCAACTGCGAAAAGTCAGCCTTCAAGTCCTGCAATGCTGATTGAAGGACTGAATCCAAGTCCTCCTGAAATTCGGGTTGAAGGGCTGAATCCAAGTCCTCCTGAACTACGGATTGAAGGGTGGGATCTCCACTGAGGACAGGCTCTTCAGGGTAGTCAGAAGAGATTGGTGTGCTCTCCATGTTGGGGTGGCCTTTTCGGCACACAATAACAAAAGCTGGCCCAGTCCAGGTCAATTCTGTCCACGGTTCCTTGAGAAGCCCTTCCAATCGAGGAAGCACCTCAACCCAGTCCTTGCGGAAGTGACTGAGGACAGCTCGCTTTACAGCATGTGCAGTGCAAGTGTCAGATGCCTTGGCGTTAGCCTGCTTGTAGCCAACTATTGCCGAGGCCACGTCAGCCAGGAACCGCTGGAAAATATACATTGGCGAAACACAAGTTTGCCTGATGAAAATGACGAAGGTGTCCATGAACCACTGCATGAACTGCCGATAATTCCATAGAGCGATTGTCTCTTCTTGCATGACAGAGGAAGAGACCTCCTTGCGGTAGTGCTGGCGACCAATGACTTGGGCGAGTTCCAGCATGTTTCCAACAGCCACAACATCCAGAAGACCATCTTGAGTCGATATGTCAGGGAAGTGTGCAAGCCTGCCATCGGTTGCTAAGTGTAGGACTTATTTAACTCATATAAGAAAGGTACAAAGAGAAGGTTTACCTGTTTCATCCCCTGACATAAAATGGTGTGACCACATGCACATCAAACGGCGAAGGAATGTTCGGGTCTCGTCGTGTTCAGTATTTGTGATATTCCAGCTCATCACAAACGTGTGAATGATCCCACAGCATGTATTAGTGATGGATGACGTTGAAAGGAAGTGGGAGCCATACGTGATCATATCTTCTACCCCCCACACAGCATGCAGGGTATTGGGTCTCATGTAACTAGATGTGCAGTCAATTACATGAACACAATGCATAAGAAATGACTTACAAAGTGGAATTTTCCCACAGCAAGACACCCTCTGCCTCAAATATGCCTTCACCTGTGAATCCCGAAGTCCAGTGGGGGGGATATGCCAGGGTTGTTCCGAGGTCACCAGCTTTGTTCCCATTGGTCTGATCCCTCATGGGATGGAAAACAACCCAATACTTTGCCCCACACATGACCTGGACTGAGGTTCCGAAACCGTCATCATCCACATGGCACCACATTGTCGATCCTCTGGTCGCTGCCAACCCCCATCGCATTTCGTCTGTAATCGGCCTCTCTTTAGGAAAACCCTCCAGGTGCCGTGTCTCTTTCCATGCCCATTCATGTGATGTGAGGTCACTGTTATGTCACGTTTCATTTAAGAAGATCTAAGACTGCACACAAACTTACCTGAATCGAGGTGGAGGCATTCGCCATATTTCCCCCATAGGAAAGTCCAGCCCATTCAGAATTCACGGGGTTGTACCCTTGGCTGCCTGGTATATATCTTCCAATGTACCAGCGCGTAGGAGGGTATCCTCCCCTGGTTGCTCCCTCAACTCTGCCACTTGTGAACCATCACTATAACGTCCAGATACAAGATGACTTGTACGTACCTTGTATTTGTCTGAGTGTGGAGAGATTTCCCAGTTTTTCTAAGCCAGATCGATCAAAATTCAATTTCTCCTGGGGGTTATTGAGGACGAGGATGTGTCGACGTCGAAATATCCTTTGGACCTCAGTGGCAGATAGCTTCACAAAATCCTCGTACTCTGTCACAAAGATACAAGATACCTTTGGGTCGAACTTCGCAAGGTGGGAAGAGTGAAGACGGTGCATGGGAATGCCGTCGACATAGCTTTTTTGGATGAGGTTGTGAACCCTATTCAAGAAAGCGCCTTCGATTTCTGCCTATACCAGCTAGCTATCAGTTAACAGCCTAGACACAAAGAAAGTCACTCACCACTTTGACAGGTGGTCGATATTCAAAGATCTCTGGGTCATTCTCTGGGTAAGCATCATAGATGGGGACTTTGATGGGGTTAGCGACCAACTATGACTATTGTCAGCCAAGATATAACAAGGCTGGGAGCAGGGAACAATACCTCTGGGAGTGGGAGGGTAGAGAGTTTTTTCAATTTCAGATCCTGTGATCATCTTTGAAAACGAAGAACAAGGTTTTCTCATCTAGTACTCGCTCTTTCCCCAAACTGGCTGGTAGCTGTTTCTAGCGGCGTAGTAGCCGAGATGATATTTTTCTTTTTAGCTGGGAGGAGCGTCGTTGAGGGGTCTTTGCCTCTGTCCTTTTTATGGGGAAGTTCATTATCTGGCGATGTAGGTCTGAACCTAGTTTTTGGGTTGGGAGCTGAACCATGCTGTCTCTTTAGCTTTGGAGGTGGGCGCTGGATTCGGCTAGATGAGACCTGGAAGGAAGACTTCTCTGTGGGCTGCGACTGTTTCCATTGGATTTCCTGTTTCCTGATGCGTTCTCTCTCTGAAAACTAGTAAATCACTGGTATCATTTATGATACCAAGCTTACTTTTCTGGCCCGGTTCATTCTCCTCCACCCGCTTCTCACCAAATTCTTCCTCCTTTTCCTTGTTTACTTCATCCTCCCCTTCGTCGTCTATGTCATCCTTCCCTTCCAATTCATTACTGACTCGTTCCTCCTCATCCTCACTTGATTTACCCTCGTCCTCGCTCGATTCATCCTCTCTTTCCTTGTTTGTTTCACCCCCCACTAGTTCCTTATCAATTCCACCCTCCCTTTGCTCTCTCATTCTACCCCCTTCTGTGCTCTCCGCATTGATCCCACCCTCCCTTTCCCCACGTATTTCAGTCTCTTCCCCCACATCTTTCGTTATCTCTTCCCCCACATCTTTCACTACCTCTTCCCCCGTGTCTTTTGCTATCTCTTCCCCCACATCTTTTGCTATCTCTTCTGGCACATCTTTCGCTACCTCTTTCACTACCTCCTTCACTACCTCTTTCGCTACCTCCTTCGCTACCTCTTTCGCTACCTCCTTCGCTACCTCTTTCGCTACCCCTTCCTCAATTTCTCCTGGCTCCTGAGCCGGAAGTACTACTGGTTCCTCCCCATCTTGCTGTGAGGACCTCTCTCCTGATCCCTGAGACTCGTTCTCGGCTAGCTCATAGGATATCGCCAGTGGTTGCCTAGCTGTGAGCGGGAATGCCAATGAGTGGGCCCCCACTGGAAGATCAGAGATAAAATCAACTAGAGGAAGGTAATGAGTGGTAAATCAAGAAATAGTAGAAGGAGACATACCGGGCAAATGGAACCAATAGCAGTCTGCATCATTAAATTGGGTTTGATGGGAAGTAGCTGAAAATTGAGAGAAAAATCCAATGATGGCGTCCATAGCAGTTGACCCGGTTGCAATCGAAATAAAAGAGTGCCAGAGTGCTCTCTCTGTGTTCACGAGGAATTGGGGATGCTCATTACCCAAAGAAAATGTCAGCTAGACGAAATCAATAAATAAGTGAGTAATTGATCGCCAAACGAGCTTACCGCAACAAGTTGGTCACGACTAACTTCTGCCCTGCTAAGGCTGTGAGGGAGGAAAACAAGGAGGGGTGAGATGGAGGTTGTGAGATGGAATATGCTCCGCATGCGTTCGTAAAGAGCCTTAGAATTTCTGGAGAGCATATCCCTGAATGTCGGGGATAGTGGAGCTTGCATATTAACTGCCATGCTGAAAAGGGGTATCAGAATCATCCTTAGATGATGTGTGCTATACACACCTTTCCAGCTGTTGGTTCCATAACTTAGCATCGATGTTGAATGCAGTTTGAGGCTATGGAAGAAAAATGAAGCATTAGCTGCAAGGATAGATCTCCTTTATAGTCAAAGAAAGTTACCTTGCTGAACCAAGTGATTGCAAAAGCCATGAGTTCTACGTTAGTGAGGATTTCACTCACAGCTGCTGTGCTCATGTGCCCAGCTGCACGATGTAGCGCTTTGATTCCACAGACGAGATGGCGTTGTCTGAGGGACAAGTCTTTTGGAACGCTGGTGATGCGATGTGGAGCTGTCTGAGCTCTGGGATCTGCCCCAAGAGATGGTGGGAGGCACAATAGAAAGGAGCTATCAAAGAAATCGTGCAAATCGAAGAAATAGAAGAAATCAGAAATTCGGAGCACTCTCTAGAGTGCTAGAGGCGGTCGAAGAGGCTCAAACATGAAGGACTAGACGTGGGACGATGGGATCTATCTTCCTTCTCTATGATACAAACATATCTACAAGTAAATATATCTGTGAAAACAAAGATCCCTTTATATGCTATATAGTAAAGGGATGAGACTTCTGAACGAAGCCACCAGTGAAAGGGTCAATGGGAACGATGAGGATCTACACAATGGACATCTGGCTATCAGATGCATCCTTTGATATGAGCTGCAATCACGAATAGAAGGATCAGAGAATTCGAAGAAATTCGCAGAAATCCGAAGCATTTGGAGATAAATCGCTGGACAGGAAGCCGAATCGCGTAGTCGGGGACATCGTAGTAGTGTAGTAGACGTCTGGAGGATCACGTAGATATGTGGAACATGTCCTCCGGACCTCAGGGGACCAAGGGGTCATATCACCAGTCTCAAACGGGCTTTGTGATGAGACTTTAGACTCTGCGACAGGGAGCTTGCTTAATGCGGACATGGCATCTTCAATAAGTGTAACCCAATCTTCAATAGGTCGGATGAGCTAAAATATACATGCATCTATCAGTTGTAATAACCCATATAAATTGTACTTACACTCTGCAATCTCTCAGTTATGTTGGGTCTTGAACACCTTGGCCTGCGCACCAAACAGCTTGAGGGGGTGGGGGAAATACTGTCCACCAAGCGATCGAGAAGACTGTAGCGGAGCAGCATGTGGGCTGCAAGAAATACATCCCTGGGATGCTTCTTAGACCAATGGTTGGCTTCCCTCAGACTACTGCTGTCTGATGCGAAGTATTGTTGTAAGAACACGATCTGGTTTGGGGTCAGAGTTTCAGGGATAGCCCTGTTGTTGAGCTCACAGCAGAGCATCTATGTAAAGTGGAAGTGGCATGAGGGTCATTGATAGTATAATACAATTCAGAGAGCAATGACTTACTAGAAGCAAGTCTGCTGCACCGGAGTTCCTCTCCAATTCTTCTGGCCCCATTAGTTGCATAAACTCTTCCCCAAGTTGACATGGGGAAAGGGGTAGGCCATGACGCCACGGGAAGTCTTGGAATGCACGAAACTGAGAAAGCTTCAAGTTTGTATTCATCGGTGATGAGGTCAAAGATGAAGCAGAGGGTGTAGAAGCGGAGGAAAACATCAAGAGGACATTAAAATATCATAGACTCTGGGACACTAGTTAAAGTAGAAGAACAAATATTGAAAATTTCACAAAGGATGAAGACAGTCACCGAAAGTAACAGCCACCGAATGTGACAGTCACGCATTAGTGCCATTGTCTGATCCCGAATTTGTCGACTTCGTGTATGCAGAAAGCTCTGATGCCATATTGTTTCAGAATACGCTTTTCGCATATGTCAACGTCCGATATCAACCACATGGTGGGGCTTCAAGATGGATTTTACCCAAGGCAAATGGCGTTTTTACTGCCAATTACCAAGCAAGAAAGAAATCCACTTCACATCAAATAGGCATGGTTATCAGAAGGATGGATCCAGAGCGTACCACATTTTGTAGACTCTACCATGTTGCTCCCCATGAGCGTCAATCCATACAATACACACGTCTGTAGACAGTTGTGAGGGTTAGCCTCGAAATAACTTCATCTAACATACGTGCCTCAATGTCCGATACAATCCCAGAGCCTCACATCACATCCAACTTCGATTCAGAATCATACCATAGTCAAACTACCGCATACCAGGCCTGAGCAACTTGCCATTGTTGATGTGTTCACCAACAACGGTAGAGACAGTCCCTGTTACACGAGAGGACATCCTGAGGTTCTTCGCTTTTCCAATGGGGACAACAGAAATATCCTCAAACTGGTGATGACTGTCTGTAAAGTGTCTGATTGGACAAGATTCTGCATACACTTGACTTGGTGAAAAAGTTTGAGGAGGTCCTAGTAACATAGTACCTTACCGAATAGAACCTGTCACCGCAATCATAGCCCCTTATGACTTATACATCCACGAGGTTGTTCATTAGGATGGGAGGAGGGGTGATCGGCACCTATCTGCCTCTCCATACTGGCTAAAGGCCTGTCTTCTAGCGCTTGGTCCTTGCTACACCTGAATGATTTAGAAGTGTAAAATGACTCATTGACCACAGCCTGCTGGTTGAGCACCTAGCTGTTTCGCCAGACCTGTGTAGGCTTTTCCGCGCAGTTCCTTGGTCTGGTTAGAGACTCTTGTGTGTGTCACTCCATCCCTCATCCAAGAGGTCTGAACCTCTTTGCATTTAACCTCCTTTAAGTATCTATGCTGGCTATAGAATGGATAAATCCAACAGAAAAGAGCAAAGAAAGAAATGTGGTATCATCCATCTGCTTGTGCGCTGCGTCTTGGTTGGAGTCTCCATCGGTGGGTAGGGAGGTGTGTTGGTTTTTGGATGAGTGTCAGCGCTCCGTAGATATTGGTCCGTGCACCCGTACATAAATACTCGTCGTTACCTTGTACTTCCTCACGTGTTTGCCTCACAAGCTCAATGAGGTACAAACCATTTCCCCAACAAGGTGCACATCATGTTGAAGAAATAGGAACCCAAGTTCATTCGGGGTATAATTAACCTAGCCTAGCCGAATCATGTAGTCTTCGGGCTTCTCATCTAAGAATCGAACGACATCTTGGTGGCTAAAATGGACCCACGCGATACGCCCAGGAGTGCATGTATTGGTGGACAACATGGGGCCAGGTTCCCAGCGCCCAACTCCATGGAACAAGTATGGAGACCTCAGAATAACAATATCTCCAGCCTTATATCTAGCTCAGCAGTTAGTTCAAAAATGGTACATACATGAACAAAACACCTCACGCTAAGCACAAATCCAAGTCCGGCAAATAAAGATGTCCCCCATTAAACTTGCCGGCACAAGTGATCACGCTCAATTCAAAATTGTTGTGGTTGATGTGCACATCAACCTGAAGCTTCCAAATAGTTGCGAGTCTAAAAAAGCAGGATTCATTGAGGTCCTGGTACCAACGACCTGCTTTATAAGTACGTTTTAAGCGGTTCCACTCCTTTGGTGCTAATTTTTCTAGTAGCTTGTCAAGGTAGTTCGTTTGCTTCTCAGTTGCCTGCAAGTAGTGACGTGTGATTTTTTGATTTTCGGGCTGAATGATTGCCAATAAGGTCAGAAGAGGGGATAGGGTTATCATGCTGAAAGAGACAGATTACAGCCGTTTGCACATGGCTTGACACTATTCCGCAGATTTGAAAAAAGAAAAAGAAGTCGACTAGCCATAACTTTAATTACTACTCACGCAATCTCTTACCGTAACTCTTAACATTGCTCATTGCCCTAATGGCACCACCCAATAGTGTGCTTGATCCTGGCAACATCGAATCGTCTTCTGATGAGCTTGAAGCTGCCATCAAGCCTGATCTAGGCACGCTACCTGATCCTTTGCTCACACTGACGGTTCCGCCAAAACTCAAGATGCCGAAGGAAAAGGAGGTCGGAAAGCATAATGAAAGTATGTCCTTGCTACATCCAAACCCAAATATAACCATATCAAAGTAATTAGATGCAACCTCTCCTTTGAAAATCACCTACAATCTCTCCCTGTTTCATGCAAAAGAAATGAAGAAACCAGCTCGCAAACGTGTACCCCATAACGATTTTCTGAAACTCTCATCTGCCGATCCTTGGGACATGGTCAAGGCCCAACTACTTGTTAAGATTGATGCGTATTATCACCCAGAAAACCTCAGTTTCGAAGATTACGATGTCTCCTTCTCAGTCCCTCATCATGCTCCAAATGCTATGAATCTTCATCATAACAATTACAGCTTTCTTGTCGAGCGAGCCCTCAAAGCAAAAGATCCGATTGTGAATGTCACTATTACAGAGAAGACATCTGATCTTAAGGTATGTTGCGTAACATCTATAGTTATTATACTAAATGGCAAGGCGTCAACTAGCATGGCAGAAAGAATAGAAAGAGGGGTACCGACAGTGAGAAAGAGAACACCGATACTGATGATGACTGGCCAAAAAAGAAAAAGAAAAAAGTGAGTGTTTCGCTACCATTTTGATGCTAATAGTATTTATAATATATAGAAACCCGATAAAATATTGCCAGGGAATGTAGCCCGAAACAAAAAGATCCAGTTTCTTAGGAATCGATGGGCTTGCAATACATGCAACTGCTCAAGTGATCACTGCTATGTGCCGGCTGACAACCCTGAGCATTTCCCTCTAAGCATGACTCACTTTGAGGTCTGGGCTTCTGCCTTGGTGAGTCGTGAAGTAATCACTTGAGTTGGCAACACTAACCCATTCACCTAAAGCTTAAGGATGACGGGAGTGCAACAATTGATAAACCTCCAAACCATAAAGCATTCGACGTCTTGTCTCCAGACAGTCTTGGCCCCAAATCACTTCTTCATCAATGCCATCAACAAGCTGTAGCAAAAGATCAGGCCGTTTCTGCACCCATGCAAATTCACAACCATTTCTCTATTCCTGACGCTCTCTTCGGACTTTTGTCTCATGTCGCACCTGCACCCAATGCTGTTCCTTCTTCAACTGTTTCTCAATCACCACTGCTCATCTCTGTTGCAAATCCATCTAGACCAAAAATGACAATAACTGACTTCTGCAACAACTACTCACTTTCCGAGGCTATTCAAGACCGACTTGTCGCAAATGGGTACTCGGGAACACATACCTTTGCTTACACTGAGATAAGTGAACTAAAGGAGATGGGATTCAAAAGTGGGGAGATTGCAGAGCTGAAACATGCTGTTGCTTCGTGGGCATTGTCATAATACTTAGACGTCCGTATTATTTGCAGATACAGTCAATAGAATTGCCTAACAGTTTATAGCGTTCAAAACTAAAAGTAACCACTGTGAATGAAATAACCAGCTGCGTCGGATGGCAAGATAACATCCATAGCCTCATACATATCATACATTATACCAAATTCTGTCGAAGCTGTAAAAATATCTTGGTTGTGACGAATGAATGCTTTGATTTTTGAAAAGGCCTCCTCAATTGGATTCAAATCTGGCGAGTATGGCGGCAAGTACTCCAGCTGGATTCCTGTGAGTTGATTGGCATGGGTTCATTTATGTAGGTGGGAAACCCACCAAAACGATCAAGCAACTCTAGGATTTCAGGGCCTCGATGGATTTTTGCATTATCCATTACAAGCACATGGAGGTTGCTATGGGGAACACAGTGTGGTATCTGTTACAATAAATGAGTTGTATCTTTGCAAAAATGGCTGAAACGTACCACTGTAAATTCAAGAAATTGTAGGAATCCTGCTTTCGTCATTGAGCCTTGAACAACAGTACTTGCTATCATGCCATCAATTGTGAGAAGGCCTACTGCACTGAGACGGATTCCTCGAACAAAAACCTCCCTTGCCTCAGCCCTAGCCCCCCTCTTTGATCTACCTCTCCGACGTGAGAGTATTCGTTCATCTTTGGAAGTTTCATCGATGAAGCCCAACTCCTCAGGCTCATACTGGGCCATCCTTGCAATGAAGTTGGCTCTAGCATTCTCGTTCCGCTCTTGTGCAATTTTCTTCAGCTTCTTCAAAGACATACCCATGCGAGTCAGCTCTCGGAAGATGGTTGTATAGTGAACAGAAATGAATCGATTGGTTTTGAGAAGAGCTAGGAGCTCGTCAAGGAACCAGTGAGGCCGGTGGTGCACAAGACAGATCAGATAATCAACATCGCTCTTGTGGAGAAGCCGAGGCCATCCAAGTTTCAATCTGTGGATAGTAACGTCGCCAGTTTCGTGCCAAAGCTTTAGAACACGAAAGTAGGTGCTGTGAGAGAACCCAACAATATGCAGAATGGTCTTGAGGTCAAGCAGATTGAGATCATGGAGCCTGACGGCTGCGAGCTTTACATTCGAACTAATTTTTCGATAGGGCATTACAACAGAGTCGTGAACGGCAGCCTAAAAGTTGTATTTAAATGATTAATAATCGGTCATAACAGTATTGAGTCGACTTCTTTTCTTTTTTCAAATCCGCGGAATAGTGTCAAGCCATGTGCAAACGGCTGTAAAACAAATCATGTAAATAAATAAGTTTATGACACACCCTATGTCCTAACTCGTACCATGCTTGAATGTCGTGGCGTAATCAAACAGGCTCATGACCATCAGTGATGTCTAAACATGTGCCAACATTGGTCTGGAGAAGTGATGCTGCTTCAAAATATCAATGTTCAACTCTTGAATCCTAGTTGAGCTTACATGAATGTACAATATTGTCCTCTTCTTCAAGGACATCAAAGTCCATTAGTGGGTAGAGAGCGCTTTCCAGATGTCTCTTATCCCCACCCAGAGCTGGACAAACAGGCTGAATTTCAGAAAACAGTTTTTGAGTGGCCTCCCAGACGAATTGAGCTTCATTTTCCTAAATAACCACATTTCAATGAGTGAATGATGTTATTGAAATGCAATGAACACACATAAAACCCATCCCTGACTATACGACCATCTTTCACTCGCTCTGAGGCATATATCACTAACCATTCAGGATCCTCGCCAACATCTTCGACCCACCGCCGCGACATACCCCAGGGAATGATATTGGATGCTTGCATATCGTGGAAGCGCTTCTCTGCAAAGGCTGAAACCTGGCTTGTGATGGTGCGTAGGCGAAGGTCGGAAAGCCTCACTCCTTTGCATACAATGGTATCTAGTCATATAAGAATAGTGAAATGGATACATTATGACTACTCACTCTCAGGTTGGTCTAAAAAATCTTTTAACCATGCCGCCCGTTTTCGAAAAAAAGACGCTTCCTTGGCAATTGATTTTTGTAAAGATTGTCCATGTGCAAAGCAGGGAGTTTGCTGGCCCCGTGGTGCTGGGACTGGATTAAACTTTTTGCCTGGAAATGGCGTGGCCCCACCCCTGGTGCTATATCGCCTCATGTCTGTGGCCTGTAAAGTAAAGTCAGACACATTTTTACCCCACCATCTTCCACACTCAAGGATGTACCAGGATCGAATGCGACACCCTCTGGAAACGCCAAGTTGCATAACATGATGAAAGTTACCCCAGACACCAATGCTTATGCGGCAGTGCAGGTCCATTTTGGTAACCGAGACTCGACGAGAATAACACAGATTAATCACAGGCTCACTTCCTTCTGAGTACCATTGAAGTGTGGGGACTTAACGGCGGCAATTTTGATCTGGTATGTTTCCATCATGCAATATTACAACTTTTTGAACCAGATCCGGTGTCATTAGACTTGGACGATCAAGAATGGGCCACAGATACCTTGACCTGGTGGGATAAATAGTTATTATGCGTACTCCCATACTTGTAGCCTGACTGACAATCAATTCTTATTTGGCATGCATGCGATGCTTCCGGCAGTCCTGGCAGTGACGAATCTGGAAGACTCGAATGGCAATATGAACGACCGTGTACTACTTTTCGCTCAACGTGCTGCCCGCCGTGCCCGTCGAGGCATGAATCCTTTCGGTGGTACAGCACTCCCTCCTCACATTACATCAGGAAAATGACGTATATGTTGGTAGTTGCTTGGGAGTGCAACCATATATATGTGACTCGGTGATCTGCATGTAAGGGATACCCTGCTGGATTAACGAGAATCATCATTATGATTTCTGGTCTCGGTGGAGGCTTAACAGGCTTACAGAGGCTGTAGATCTTCACACTGTCATTCTAGAGAGGCCTGGAATGGGCCTACACCGTCAACCACTCCTGCGACGCTTGGAGGAGATCTCATCAGTTAAGACCTTGACCTCGGGTCCTGGTAGACATATCTTGTAATTTACGCTGTTCAATGATATCGGATGGCACTCCTTGCGGAAACTATCAACATTGTGAAAGAACAAAAGGAATATGGTATCATGTGTTGGAACGGCTTGGACCTCATTGAGCTCGTGAGGCAAACACGTGAGGAAGTACAAGGTAACGACGAGTATTTATGTACAGGTGCACGGACCAATATCTACGGAGAACTGATGCTCATCCAATCATGTACCAGTGTCACCACCGTCAAACAAGGAAGTTCACCAATCTGGTGCATCTAAGGTATATTTTGGTTCGTATCAGTGTGGGATATCGGCAGGCATGACCAGTCAGCACCGAGAGGTATTCCAAGGGCAATACCTGGTATACGCGTCACTATGGGTGCGTCTATTAATGAGGTTACGCATGCCAGAAAATGCTTACTCCCTCAGCTGGGATATATTCTTCTCGTCATATTTTGTATTGACGGGAATGTGCTCCAGTTATACTGTATTCCTGATGCAGCAAGTTCTCATCAAATTGTGGTCATGTCTCAGAATTTACACAAATCTGCCCATATTTGCCCTTGTCATATTTTTGAGAAATACGCTGTGCAGGAAGCAGTTGACTGGTTCTAATATGGAGTCACACCCACGTGAGTTGAGTGACTGTCACACCCATGTGAGGTGACTGTCACAAGGCGGTCCCCGAAATAGAGTTCAACAAACTCTCTACGAAGTGCCAGTCACTGTGTTTCAGAGGTGGGTAGTGACAACACCGTTCAACTTGGTCGACTCAACGTGGCGTGAGCTCAACTCAGGTAACCAGCAGTAGACTCTGGTAGTCAGATGAAAGAGACCCAGGCCAGTCGAGCCAAGTAAATAGATGATCCGATTCCATTTAACTACAGGTAGATTAGGATTACAGCCGTTTGCACATGGCTTGACACTTGTCCGGAGATTTAAGAAAAGTCGACCAGCCATAACTTGTACAATCTCTTACTGTAACTCTTAACATTGCTCATCACCTTAATGGTACCACCCAACAGTGTGCTTGATCCTGGTGACATTGAATCATCTTCCGACAAGCTTGAGGTTGCCATTAAGCCTGATCTTGGTACAACAGCCTAACAGTTGTATTTAAATGATTAATAATCAGTTATAACAGCACTGAGTCGACTCTTTTCTTTTTTCAAATCCGCGGAAAAGTGTGTCAAGCCATGTGCAAACAGCTGTAAAGAGCTCTGTGATAAGTTAGAGATATACCCCCCCATACCCCTTATATAGTTTATTGCTGTGCCTCATTCTGTCCATATATTGTCATTCCGAGCATCTATAACACTGGTGCTATTGTTTGAACATAAAATTGTGATGTTTAAAGAGGTCTGTGATAAGTTGGAGATATACTCCCCCATACCCCTTATATAGCTTATTGCAGTGCCTTATTCTGTCCATATATTGTTATTCCAAGCATCTATCACACTGGTGCTATTGATTGAACATGAAATTGTGATGTTTAAAGAGGTCTGTGATAAGTTGGAGATATAGTCCCTCATACCCTTTATATAACTTATTGGAGTACCTTATTCTATCCATATATTGTTATTCCAAGCATCTACGACACTGGTGCTATTGATTGAACATGAAATTGTAATGTTTAAAGATGTCTGTAATAAGTTGGAGATATACCCCTCCCATACCCCTTATATAACTGATTGCAGTACCCCAAATAGTCCGTAACTCAGGAATTTTGTATTCCCCACCTCTATGACACTGGGGCTATTGATTGAATATAAAACCCAGATTTTTAAAGAGCTCTGTGATAAGTTGGAGATATACCCCCCATACCCCTTATATGGCTTATTGCGGTACCTTATTCCGCCTATAAATCAGGATTTTGTTATTCCGAGCCTCTATGACACTACTGCTATCGATTGAACATGAAATCCCGATTTTTAAAGACCTCTGTGATAAGTTGGAGATATACCCCTCCATACCCCTTATATAGCTTATTGTGGTACCCCAAATGGTCTATAAATCAGGATTTTTGTATTCCCAGTATCTGTGACACTAGCGCTATCAATTGAACATGAAATCCTGATTTTTAAGGACCTCTGTGATAAGTTGGAGATATCCCCCCCCATACCCCTTATATAACTGATTGCGGTACCCCAAATGGTCCATAAATCGGGATTGTTGTATTCCCCACCTCTATGACACTGGGGCTATCGATTGAATATAAAACCCTGATTTTTAGAGCAGTCTATAGCTACTTATACTTATACTTCCTCCTAAAACCTTACCATCTTCCACCACGACATACCAAATGCTCTAAAAATCGGAATTTTTGGTGGGCTCACCATTAGTTCACTGTGCCTATCGAATGGATATGAAATTGCGATTTATAGAGTGCAATACAATAGCTGGGCTGCATAATGGTATAAATGGAGTATTTTACATATATCTCAAGAATGGGACCGCCGATTTTTTTAATTTATGGGTTAGTAAATTAAAAACTGATTGTATTGGGATGCCCTAATAATCCCCCAAAGAATTTTGAATTAATTTTGTGCCAGCATTTTGGTCATTTTGTTGATAATGGGTCCCTGATGTGCAAAAAAGTGTAAGGATTGGGGATAAGTTATCACACTTTGCTCAATACCAGGATATGCACAGAACCAATGTATTGGGGCAATCTGGTATAAGCGGGAGTGGGATGTAAACTTATTGTTTACCTAAGTATAACCGGTACTTAAGGTATCTGGTACAAATACGTACAAACATGGCATGGTGGCTGTATGTAACATATCTGTTACATATGAAGGACCATACTGGACAAAAATCATGTTTATCCTCTTAGATCCTTGTGCATAGTCATGCATAGATATTTATATATCTGCACATAAATTTACACATCTATACATAATTTTACATAAATTAATATTTCTGCACACAATTTTGTATAATTATGCACAACTTAGCATAATTACACATAACTTAGCATAATTATACATATTTGCACACAAGTTTTCATATCTGTGCACAAGTTTTCATATCTGTGCACAAGTTTTCATATCTGTGCACAAGTTTGCACATCTGTACACAGGTTTGCACATCTGTATATTTATAAAATGCTACATAATGGTATACATCTTGTAATATTACACCTTATGCTAAATTCTGCCACTCTAATATATATATTTTAGCATTATACAGATGTTAATATGAAATTATACACATATTTCATTCATATAGTTATGAAGGACTATACATAGTGCTACATAGTGCTACATAGTGTTATATTTATAACTATATAATGCAACATATTGCCACATTATGTTGTATCATATAGTTGTAAAATATAGTTGTAAAATAATATTCTAGTTTGGTTTGGTGTTATGTCAGCAGTGTGTCTCAGGTCACTCAAATGTAAATCACAAAGAGGTCAGTGCATAAGCTAACAGTGACAATGTTGAAGATCAAGACTAAGGAAAGTACAAGTGATCCATACCCTACTTATACTATCTGAGTCCTAATCGTGATTGTGATCTCTAAGGCAACATTCTATGGAATAGCTGACAAATGCATAGCAATGTGCAGCCTTGCGCAGCTACTGTGGAATAACTGCAGAGCATATCTTCATCAACCAATAGTATAATTGCCTCTAATCTATGAAACTATAAATAGAAGATTAGATAAGGGAAAGGTAAGATAAGGTTGAAAGGCAAGGAAAGTGAGTAGAATGGTGAGAAAATCAAAGTGGCCATAACATCACCCTCTCTTCAAATTTGCATCTGCGTGATGTTAGAACAGGTGTTGGAGATGTCTTGAGCAGTCTCAGAGTAACCATCTTGGTGCGTAACAAGGGGGGGCAGGGAGGTGATACTAGTATTGGCAACAAATTTCTAGAGCTGACAAGGGAGAGATGAGCTAGTACAGATGGAGTACCTGACCTTGATTGTCCAGCTGTAGAACAGCTGTGATTGCATTAACAGGGTTGGATTCATAGATCCATACTTGACATATAGTTGAGGGTAGATGAGGAAGAAGGGTGGAACTGTCGAAATCATTGTCAAGGAGTCATTTGACTTTGATTGCAAGGAATGGAATGAGAACATCAATATTATCACTGACCTTTGGCAGTTTGTAGTCCTTACCAGTGGAGTCTGTGAGGGGTTGTAGAGATGTTCATCAATACTGAAGAACTCATCTATCTGAATAACACGTATCTGGAGTTGAGGAGCTGGTTATTCAGAATGGAGGGTGTGGAATTCATTGACCAATTCCTGAGTGTTCTTGACATTTGACTCAGGTTCCCAAGTGTTTTCTTCACTAGTATAGCCTTCCCAATGCACTAAATACTGTAGTTTCCCTCATTGCAGATGGGAGTCTAGGATGTCATTGACGACGTATTCAGAGTCACCTTCTAGTTGGATTGGAGGGGGAGGAGCAGGTTTTTTCTGATTTAGGAAAACAGGAGGATGATAGGGGGAGAGGTAGGATTTGTTGAAGACTGGGTAGAGTCCCAACCATTTATGAGGGAGTTCAAGTTTGTAGGCTGAGTAGCTGACCTTCTCAATGACCTTAAAGGGACTGAAGCATTTATTGTCAATCTCCTTCATAGGTTGTCTGGTCTTGATGTTGGTAGCAGCCAACCACACTTTGTCACCTAGCAAATATGCTTGCAAGGCTCAGATGTGTTTGTTGTGAGCAGTCTTCATTGTTTCATTAGCTCTTCTAAGGGTGGCTTCAGCTTCTTGATGGATGTTCTTCATCTGATCAGTAAATTGGGTTGCAGATTCATTTCGGACTTCTCTCAAGGTGTTGTTTCCTGTCTAGGAGTTCTGGCTGTAATTGACATAGAAGGGGGTTTGATGCATGGCTGTGTGTATGGAATTGTTGTTCAAGAATTCAGCAAGCGCAAGCCATTCCTTCCAATTATCCTGACAATGATTGATGAAGATGTGGAGGTACTGTTCAAGCATCTGATTCATTCATTTAGATTGGCTATTGGTCTGGAAATGATAGGCTGTGGAAACATTCTGCGAGGTGCCCAGAAGGCAAAAGAGATCAGTCATAAATTTAGAAATGAATTGTGGGTTGTGATCATGGATGATCCACTGGGGGACACTGTGATCTTGAACAACATGATCCTGAATAATCTTCATGAAACCTTACTGTGATCATATCCTAAGGTCATGTAGGAGGATCGAAAGGGTGAAGTGGAGTCTTCACAGGTAGTTAGGATGCCTTGGTTCACTGGCATGTTTTGCAACTGTGGATATAAGCACCAACATCTCTCCTGATGGTAGGCCACCAGTAGTTGCGACATATAGCTTCAGCAGTCTTGAAGGAGCTATAGTGTCTAGAGAGAGGACTGTTATGATATTGAGCAATGATTTTGCCATGAAGTGGGGTGTCCTTTGAGACATAAGTCTAGTCTAAGTAAGTCCTAATACCATCATCTCAGGTCTTCCAGTTGTCTTTATATTTTTCTTGAAGGAGAGTAGCTTGTTTTTCTTCATTTTGGTACAAATTTCAGATTCAGGAGTGGAAATTAATGGGTTCAACCTCATGTTGAACCTGATAGAGATCTACTATAGGGTGGTCTGGAGTGGGAAAAAGATTATTAGGGAGTGAAATAACATCATCATTGTTATTCACCCCCCTCTCAAAACCTGGTCATCTCGACAGGATATCAGCCTTGGAATTGGCCCTGCTGTTAGACGGCAGTCTAGGGTTGATCGCAAGGTTTTACTTCAGGCTCTGGGTGTAGGGTTTTAAAGGGTTGGAAGACTACTGATTGGGGTGTTAACGAAAGAAACAGACTTATCCTAAGTCTATCTACTGCTAGCTTTATATACTAGCTAAGTATGAGTCATATTGACTACGTGTGAGTCGTAACGACTATGGATGAGTCATGTAGATAAGGAGAGTGATGGTTGACTAAATATAGATATGGCTTGGTCACCTTGTATTACTAAGTGGAGCTTGGGTGGCTAAGCGGCTATTGGTGTAAACTGTCTGATGTAAATGGGAATAGACGAGCAAAGGAAAAGGAAAAAATATATCTCTGACATTCACCTCCACAAAAAGGAAATTCATCCCAAATTTTGAGAAGACCCTTCGAAGCGAAGGAAGGGTGTCAAGGGGAGGTGTAAAGGGATGGTAGAGGTGGGTAGAGGGGTGATGAGATGGGTGAGCGATAAAGAGGAGGGATGAGTGGATAGTTGTCGGATCAAAGACTATCCACTAGGTATGCTTTTCCTCAACTCTCCAGTAGATATCACCTTCTCTAACCACACATCCAGAAGGGAGGCGTAAGGAATACTGTTCGTTCGGAAACAGCATCCGGTCCCTAGGTCGCGCCATCATAAACTGGGGGTTGAAGCAGGTGTCCATCTGGGTCAAACCAGTGGTAACGGCCATCCAGCTCCCGGGCACGTCGCAACCAAGTTTCAGCCAGCTCCCTACACATCATAGCATTCTCCTCCAGGTCAAGGATCCTTTCGTACTTGGCATCCATTATCGAGCGGTACCCGTTTCGGGCAGCATAGAGTTGGTCGGCGACGCGATGGATGTGGTGCGAGATGGGGTCTTCGGGGATAGTGGGGGTGGTGACGTCGGATTCGTCCTGGTCCGGTATAACCATCAAAAGTTGGCGCCCAACTTGGTATGCCTCCAGCCAATCTTCAAGTTGATTCTTCTTGTCGTCAAAGTCGCTGTCCTTGTTGAACGTGTACCAGTGACAGTCGTAGTTAAGTTCGCATCGACGTGCTCCAGAGATAAAAGGGACGTAGGTTTCGGGGCACCCAGATAGGTGCTCAACCCTGGCAAAGGGGAGCCCTCGGTAGTTACGGTTTTGTCCCGGCTTGTTGATAGTGTCGGTACATCGTCTCGGCTTCTTGAACCGTCGGGTAACCAAGACGCTGTCAGACGAGGAAGAGGAGGAAGAGGAATCAGGGGGAAGGTTGGAGGTAGAAGCAGTGGGGTTCCCTCGGGGTGGATGCCTCCCAGTCGACTTGCGGGTGTAACGAACTTCACGGGGCATTTCGTGCTTCTTTTGATAATTGTTGGAAAGGGGAAGTCCTTATAATTGTCGGAGATTGAAAAGGAGAAAAGGAGATTCAACGATCGTGATGTCGGTAGTATTCGTAAAAGAGAGTTAAATCGCCGCTTGAATGGACTTTTCATAATTCATTAAGATGTCTTTTGCGTGTTTGAGGTTCCATCGTGGTTCCCAGGTGGCTGCCTCTATCGGGTAGCCTTTCCACTTGATTAGATATTGTCGGTTTCGTTTTCCTGGGGTGTGATTTAAGATACATTCCACTTCATACTCGGGCTCTCCTTCGATCACATCTGGAGGTGGTCAGAGATTGTCATCTTCTCCGATCAGGGGGTGGAGATCGAGATTCTCTTCTAGAGCCTTGAGTAGTGAAACGTGAAACACGGGATGAATCCTCCATGACAGCGGTAGCTTTAGTCGGTAAGCCACAGGCAATACTTGTTTTAGAATTATAAAAGGTCCGAGCCAGCGGACATCCAGTTTCTTTGTGGGCCGGCCAGTTTTCAAATTCTTGGCATCAAGCCAGACCCTTTGTCCTTCGTAAAACGTGGGTTCCTTTTGACGTTTTCGATCGGCGTAGAGCTTCATTGAGTTAGCGGTCTTTTGGAGAGACTCTTCAGCGTTCTCTCTAGCCCTAGTGAGCTGCATGTAAAACTCGTTGGCATCGGGATTTGAGGTTTGGGTTGGAACTGATAAGGGGGTGTGAGGGTGTCGGCCATATTCAAGCCAGAAGGGGGATTGGTGAGTGGAGGAATGTTCTCGGTTGTTATAAGCGAACTCCGCCGGAGCTAACCAATCTTTCCAGTCATCTTGCATGAAGTTAGTGTAGAGCCGTACGTACTGCTCTAACTCTTGATTGGTTCATTCGGTTTGTCCATCTGTTTGGGGGTGATAGGCAGTAGAAAGCCCAGAAGTGGTTCCTAGGAGTTCATTCAATGACGTAGCGAATTTTGATGAGAATTGGGTTCCTCAATCGGTGATGATCTTCTCTGGCCATCCATGGTGCTTCCAGACATGTTCTTGAAACAGCGCAGCAGTTCCTTTAGCAGACAGGTTTCCAGTTGTTGGGATGAAGTGAGCCCGTTTGGTGAATCTGTCCACCACAACTAGAATAGCATCAAATCCTTTTGAATTAGGGAGTTCCATGATTAGATCAGCAGTGATCTGTTGCCACGGTTTAGTAGGAGGGGGTAACGGTTGGAGAAGTCCAGTGGGTTTCTGTGGATAAACCTTGGTCTGTTGACAAGCAAGCCAGGACTTCACGTAATTGGTGATATCTTGTGGGGCACCTTCCCATGTATAATTACGGAGGAGCAGTTCCTTCGTCTTCTCAATGCCGGGATGGCCACCAGTGGGTGTGTCATGGGTTAATTGAATAATTTCTGTGCGCAAAGATACGTCCTTTGGCACAACTATACGATCTCCAGCATCGCGCACAATGCCATCTACGTGGGTGTATCCGGAAGAGGGATCTTCAATTTTGGCCATGATCTTGAGGGGTAGGGGGGAATGAAAACAAAGCTTGGATAAAAAGTTGGGGGACGATAAACTGATAATCGCATTGATGAAAAGCGCATTGACAAAAAGTTCTTTTGGCAGAAGGACCTTGTCCTCCACCTCCTCATAAGACTCCGGGTAATGATCTGGACGTTTGGAGAGTCCATCAGCCTTATTCTTGATTCTAGGCTGGTAGCTGATTCTGAACCAAAAGCGAGCTAAAAACTCAGACCATCTAGCCTAGCATCTGGAGAGCTGATGACTGGTCATGAAGTATTGGAGGGACTGGTTGTCAGTCTTGATCATAATGGGCTGTCGTGTCCCTTGTAGAAGGTATCTCCATTCATTCAAGGCAGATATGATGGCCAAAAGCTCTTGGTCATGGGTGGGGTAATTTCGTTCAGCTGGGAGGAGGGTCTTGGAGTAGAAGCCAATGGGATGCCAATCTTCTTCGTCATTCTCTTTCTGGGTCAAGACTGCACCCAGTGCAACACTAGAAGCATCCGTCTCCAGAAGGTAAGGAAGGTCTGGCTTCGGGGTCCTCAAAACAGGAGCAGAGGTAAGCGCATTCTTGAGGGTATCAAAAGCACGTTGTTGCTTAGGGGTCCAAATCCATTCTTGATCCTTTCATAGGAGCTCATTAAGAGGACGAGCAATCAGGGAGTAATCCTTGATAAACCTCCGCCAAAAGTTGGCAGTGCCAAGGAAGGATTAGAGATCTCGTTTTTTCTGGGGGATAGGCCAGGTTCTGATCGCCTCAACCTTCTTGGGGTTAATAGCAATGTGGCCTTTTGAGATCATCATCCCCAGATAAATCACTTCCTTTTTCTCAAACTGGCACTTGACAGGTTTGCAGGACAGTTGGTTCTTCTCCATGATCTCTAGAGTTCGTTCTGTCCAATAGGTGAGTTCAGTGAGGTCCTTTCCCATGATCAGGATATTGTCAATATAGATATGGACCTGCTTGGAATCGATAACCTCTTTGAAGAGAACGTCGATCATTCGTTGGAAGGAGGCAGGCGAGTTTTGCATTCCAAAGAACATAACAGTGGGCTCGAACAGCCCTCGTTGAGTGTTGAAGGCTCCTTTCCATTCGTCTCCTTCTTTGATACGAATATTGTTAAAGCCCCATCGGATATCCATGACTGTGAACAGTTCCGCTTCTGATAACTTGGTCTGTTGAATAATCTCAGAGATGAGAGGTAAGGGATAGGCGTCTGGGATTGTGTGAGCATTCAGATAGCGATAGTCTTGGATTGGACGTAGTCCAGCATCTTGTCCTTGGGCATTAACTTCTTCACCTTTGGCAGCAAAGAAGAAGGAGGCAGCTTGTTTGGAGTTTGATCGTCGTATTCGTCCACTTGCAAGTTGTTCCTCCAGGAATTCATTCAGCTTTCCCTGTTCGTACTCAGTGAGTTTGTACACCTTTCCGATCTTGGGTCTAAAGGTAGGTTCGAGATCGATTGCATGGTCAAATTCTGGTTGTCGTGGGGGAAGTTCATCAAAGGTGGTCTTCATAAACACCTTCCAGTGCCTCCAGTATTTCTTCGGCACATACTTCTTCATATCTTCCTCCACGGTAGTGGGTCTTGCATGGTCTCCCAGTGAGACCAATCTGATAATCTTGGCGTAGGAGTCGCCATTCAATGTAGAGCCTACTCGTGACACTATCACTCCAGCCTGAGAAGTCTTGGTTGGGGCCACAGTCTGACGTGAAGTCAGTGTTCCAGCCTTCCAGTCAACCAGGGGATCGTTACATTTGAGCCACAGGTAGCCAAGGATAACCTGTATCATATCTCCTAAATTTGTCACTTCCAAATGGGTTCATTCCCTAGGAAAATCCGGCGTCTCAATCCACAGGTCTACAGCATATTCGATGGGACCTCCTCGGTTGTCTGTCCCATCTGCGTTCCGCATGGGGATTGGTCCTTCCAATCGATAAAAAGGGATATCACGCTCCTGCACAAAATTCCAGTTTATAAAGCATCCAGAGGCGCCAGAGTCTATCAATGCACTGGCGGCAATTCGTCTACCAGTGTCTGTGGTTTCCAACCAAAGGGGTATGGTTAAAGCTTCTTCACTCGAATCAAGTGCACCAAGAATTTGGGAAATAGATTGCATAGGGGTAGTGGTACACATAGAAAAGGAGTCCGCAACGCACGAGCTATTGTCCGGACTGTTCAAAAACCCTGTTTCTCCAAAGCTCTCTTCAGCTCTTCTTTCCTCTTAGGCTCCCAGTTGACGATACCACACTTCTCGAAGTCTTGACAAGAATCTTCATTGGAGTTGACCTCCTCAATCGAGGCTGAGGTCTCCAGAACTCGAACATTTCTTCCTTGACCGGGTTTCTTTCCTCCACGACCTCTAGCTGCTGGGGTGAAGGGGTGGCTTCCAGAACCAGAAGTACTTGTCCTAGGAGCATTGGGACAAGAACTGGCAAAGTGGCCAAATCGTCCACAGTTGAAACATGCTCCTTTGGGAATTCCTCCTAGTGAAGCAGGCTTTTCTTCTTGTTTGATTCTGGGGGCAGCAGGGTTGGAATAGGTGGAGGGACCAGCAGGTGGTCCTTGTCGGTAGGGGGTGTTGGTGATGCGAGTGTTGCAAGTCTGGGGCTTAGAAGATGTTCTAGCCAGAAATTCTCGATGTCGTCTGTCAAGTTCAGCAGCACGAGACTGCCATTCAAAGAGGGTGGTGGGTTGACGATCTGAAAGGTAGATCTGTCGCAAAAGGGAGGGGTTGAGTCCATCTTTATATAAAGTCATCGAAGCTTCTTGTCCGTATCCAGTATCATGGGCCCATCGATTGAAATTGATATTATACTCCTCTGCACTCTTGTTGAACTGCTTGACGTCCTTGATCTTCAGTTGAGCAGTTGACTTGGGGTCCAAGTCTCCAAAGTCTCGGGCAAGGGCTTGTTCAAAGACAGCCCAATCAGCACCAACCCAGTTCAACGTTGTGTAAGCGTCTACTTGACGCTCAGCCCATGGTTCTGCATTTCCTCCGATCATAAACGACAAGGCATAGATAATCTTGTCGGCCTCTGAGATTCCTGGTCGTCCCAAATGGTTCAGCTTCACTTGATGCAGGAAATTGCGAACCTTGGTGGGATCACCAGAGAATTCGTCAGGAGGGTTCATTTTGATCTTGGCGGGGGCAGGGGCAGGGGCAGGGACAGGGGCAGGGGCAGGGACAGGTTGGGGGAATACTGGGGGTGCTTGGAGAGGTTGTGGGAATAGCCCAAGAGGGGCAGGGACAGGTTGGGGGCCTATGAGGTTGGCCATCAATACTTGGAGTTGTTGTTCGATTCTATGACTCGCTTACGCTTGGTCTTGTTGGACCTGCAGCAATTGCTGATAATCCTGCTTCATGATCTCAAAGGCTACGCGTGGATCTTCTTCTTCATCCTCATCATTGTCCTCAGCTCGACCTTTCCCTTTTGAGTGAGAGGGACCTGCTTGTTCTTCTTGTTCTTGTTCTTCTTCTTCTTGGGCAGGGTCAACCATCTCGTTGGGGATGGGAGCTGGGGCAGGAGGGAGAGAACCTTCCTGGGAGAGAGGGATAGCAGGGTGAGGGATAGTGGATGATGAACAAGTCAAAACCATTGGTGGAACGGTGGCAGTTGGATATTGGGGGGCTTGATGGGAATACAAGGGGAGAGAGCAAGCCTAATCGATGTTAATGTCTGGGTGGTGAAATTGATCTCGTGGGTGAAGACCTTCAGCACTGGCCAGACAGAGTAGGGGTTGTATAGCGTGGAGTGAGCAAGAAGGAAGTCTGTTTCTTGTTAGACGGCAGTCTAGGGTTGATCGCAAGGTTTTACTTCAGGCTCTGGGTGTAGGGTTTTAAAGGGTTGGAAGACTACTGATTGGGGTGTTAACGAAAGAAACAGACTTATCCTAAGTCTATCTACTGCTAGCTTTATATACTAGCTAAGTATGAGTCATATTGACTACGTGTGAGTCGTAACGACTATGGATGAGTCATGTAGATAAGGAGAGTGATGGTTGACTAAATATAGATATGGCTTGGTCACCTTGTATTACTAAGCGGAGCTTGGGTGGCTAAGCGGCTATTGGTGTAAACTGTCTGATGTAAATGGGAATAGACGAGCAAAGGAAAAGGAAAAAATATATCTCTGACATGCGTGGACTATTGAGGTATTAATAAAATCACCAAGAAGGATCGTTACCCACTTCCACTCATCTCCGATCTCCTAGACTGCGCCAGCAAAGGTCGTATCTACACCAAAATCAATTTACAAATTGGATACTTCAATGTACAAATCATGGAAGGGGATGAATGGAAAACCACTTTCCATACCAGGTATGGTGCTTTTGAGTTCTTAGTTATGCCCTTAGGTCTATGCAATCCCCCATCAACATTTCAACGTTTCATGAACAAGATTTTCTCTGATCTCTCTGATATCTCCATTGTAGTATATCTTGACGATATCCTTGTCTACTCGGATAACATTGCGGATCACTGGAGACATGTCCGCGAGGTACTCCAAAGACTCTGACTTAACAGTCTTTTCAGAAAACTGGAGAAATGTTTCTTCCATCAAGATATGATTGAATACCTTGGATTTATCCTTTCCCCTAGTGGAATTACCATGGACCCTGCCAAAGTTCAGATTATCCTAGATTGGCCAGAACCACAGAAAATCAAGGATGTCCAGTCATTCTTAGGTTTTGGAAATTTCTATAGGCATTTTATCAACAACTACTTGGGATTGGTATGTCCGCTTATGCAACTGACCCAGAAAAATGTTCCGTGGAATTTCAATACTCAATGCAAATTTGCATTTGAATCTCTGAAGCAGGCCTTCACTTCCACTCCAGTTCTTGTCAATTTCACTCTGGGATCACGTCTGGTAGTAGAAACAGATGCCTCTGACTATGCTATAGCAGGCATCTTATCAACTTAAGCTGAGGATGAATCATTACATCCCATCGCGTTCTACTCTTGGACTTTAACTCCGCCGGAGTTGAACTATGATATCCACAACAAGGAGCTATTAGCCATTCACGATAGTTTTCACAACTGGCATCATTACCTTGAAGGCTCTTCTGACCCGGTCGACGTTGTCACTGATCACAAGAATTTGGTATACTTTTCTACAACCAAACTCCTATCACGACGTCAGGCTCGTTGGTCTGAATTTTTATCAGGCTTTAATCTCATTATTCGTTTTCACCCCAGAAAACTCGGAGCAAAACCAGACTTCTTAACGCATCAATATGACATCAATCCTAAAGAGGGAGATAGCGACTATGCCAGTATCAATCCTCAGAACCTCTGACCGGTTTTTACCTCAGAGCAACTGGCTTCATCCCTACAAGCTTTATCCTTATTGGATCCAGTGTTAAAGGCTGCATTCATTATGGATGTAGACTCCCTCCACTTGAAAATTCGGAATTCACTTTGTGATGATCCAGTGGCTATGGAGCATCTGAAGGTTGCGGAGTCCAACTCTGATGCCAACTCTGATCTCCGATGGACTATTGACACTTCCGGTTTCCTTCGTCATGATGGTTGTATCTATGTGCCTGACGTAGATGACTTACAACTTCAAATTTTGCGTATGAAGCATGATCATCCAATTGCTGGTCATTTTGGTCAAAACAAAATGCTTGAATTGATCCGACGAGAATACACATGGCCTGAACTCCGGACCTTCATAAAGGACTACTGTAACTCCTGTACTATGTGCGCTAGGTCCAAAGTCCCTCACCATCAACCTTATGGTTTGCTCAAGCAACTCCCAATTCCGGAGAAGCCTTGGAATTCCATCTCCATGGATTTTATCGAGCAACTCCCTAACTCCGATGAATTCTCCGCTATTCTTGTCATTGTTGATCAATTCTCCAAACAAGCTATTTTCATACTAACCTTCAACACCATCACTGCTCCTCAACTCGCTCAACTTTTCCTTGTCCATGTATTCTCCAAACATGGAGTTCCCTCACATGTCACCTGTGACTGAGGCTCAGAATTTGTCTCCCACTTTTTCTGGTCATTGGGTAAAGTCCTTGACATGCATCTCCATTTTACCTCTGGGTATCATCTGGAAGGTGACAGACAAACCGAATGAGTTAATCAAACCTTGGAGCAATACCTATGGATGTATTGTAACTATCAACAGGACAACTGGTCCCATCTCCTGGCTATTGCGGAATTCACATATACCAATGCTCCAAATGCTACTACTGGGATATCCCCTTTTTTTGCCAACAAGGGTTATCATCCAAATATTTCAGTACCCCTGAGCATGATCTTACTTCCATTCAAGCCAGAGAACTAGCTGTTGATTTGGATGAACTCCACTCTGAACTCCGAAATACCATCTCCGAAGCTCAAAAGTGTTATCAGCACTATGCTGATTTAAAGTGCATTCTGGCCCCTGATTTTGAAATAGGAACTCAAGCCTTCATAAAGGCCAAGTTTTTCCGAACTACCAGACCCTCCAAAAACCTCTCGGAGAAGAACTTAGGTCCTTTCAAGGTCATTGCCCGAGTTGGAACCCATTCCTATACTCTCCGTTTGCCTAGTTCCATGAAAGCTATCCATCCTGTCTTTCATATATCACAGTTGGAACCAGCCTCACCGAATACGATTCCAAACTGAGTACAACCTCTGCCTCCTCCAGTAATCATAGATGGAGAACTGGAGTTCGAGATCTCCGAAATCCTAGACTCGAAAATTGATAATAGGCATCGCTTATGCAAATTATTGTATTTGGTTCATTGGGAAGGCTATGAAGGTACCAATGAAGAAACTTCATGGATCCTCGCTACTGAGCTAGGACATGCTTTGGAACTCATCTTGGAGTTCCACTCCGTTTATCTGGAGAAACCTGGACCTGACTATTGATTTCTTTCGCTCTTATTTATTCTTTTCTTCGATTCAAAAAAATCATTATCTATTCCAAAGGGACTATTTCTACATCCCTTATGGGTAATTCCTCCTCCTCCGACATCTCCTCCTCCTCCTCCTCCTCCGAACTTTCTCTGCTTTCTCCACTGTCCTTATAATCCCCATCTAGCAACTCCTCAGTCCTCTCCATGGACTTCCTCATTCTCTTCATCTCTATTCTCATCTTCCTCATCTCCCCCCGAACTCCTTGCAACTCCTCCCTCAAATTCGCCATCTCCAATGACTCCGCATTTCCTTGTTGCTTCTTTCCTCCATGTTCCGGTTCCTCCATGGTACTCCAGATGCATTTCCTTTTTGCTGGTTCTTCCCCAACCCAGCATTTGGCCTTTACCTGTTGGCAGGCAATACAGCTCCAGGCCTTCCCCTGTCCAGTCAGCCACACACACCCCTCTGCGCTCCCTTTCCTGATGCAAGGCTCGCATGGAGCCCTCCTAAATGAACTCCGGTCAACTCCGGAATAAAGTGGATAAAAAAGAAATTACTTACGGCCTCCTGATCAAGGCCTCTTGCCCTGATCTTTCCTCTGCTGCCATCTCCGCTGTTCGAGCCGCCTCCTTCGCCCTCCTTGCTGCCTCCCTTTTTGCAGCTTTGGCTGCCTGTCTGGCCACCCGTCGTTCCTCTGCCAACTGGCACTCTTCCTCCACCCTCTGGGCCTCCTCCACTTGTTTCTCCGCTTCCTCGCGCTCTCGTTATTCTTCGTTTTCGAGCAAGACTTGCAGTTGTGCAAGTTGGGCTTGGATCTCATTGCAAGTGGGCATTGTTAATGAAGAAGGGTGGTCCACCGGACCTTATTATATATGTTCCGATGTCAAACTCTGACGATTCTCCGAAATCTGCCACATTCCGAAACTCTGATTTCTTGGTCATTACTAAATATGGTCAAGTTCAGTATGCGGTCTCAAGGGCTCGCCCTTAAGAGGGAGATACTGTTACATCCCAGTTCCGATGAACTCCAATGAATTCTGATGAACTCCAATAACTCCAACAACTCCGAACACTCTGTACTTTTCACATGTTTCCTACTTATGATGTCCTCTGTTGTCACTATGTCTCAGATATAATTATCTAGCAGGTATATAAGTACTGTGTTTTTTCCCTGTATCTGTAGACAGGATATCGACTAAGTCCCATTGTTTATCCAACACCAATCTCCGAAATCAACTCCAAAACTTCGGACCTAACACACTTCTAAAAACACAAACTCCATCAGAAACACCTTCAACCTATTGGAAAAGTCTCTTACCTTTGTTTTCTTATCTTATCTACCTTATCCTATCTTCCTTTCACTTATCTATCTAAATCCTACTCACATACTCTTACAAAGGAACTACCCTTTATACACATACCTATAAAGAAGTCCCTTTATTCACCTCCTCTATATATATATCAAGTAGATAGTCACTTAATCATAGACACACCTTCCCCCAATACATATCTTTCCTTCCTGCACAATATATCAAGCCTTTAAAACCTTGAAGCCCCTTCTCACTATCACCTACTTACTGAATTGATTCCTATGTGTTCTGATACCCCTTGGACAAACAAGAGGAATCTTCCTTGAGATCCCTCATGCCTTCTACATAATTGGAGCCCACTGTGAGGGGTTCAATATGTCTGCTTTTCAGTATTCAACCACCCTGCCACTCCACATGCCTCAACTGCTCCTCACAATCTTTACCTGCCCCCCCAATATCTATGCCCACCCCTGACCCCCCGGATGAGCTCATTATTGAAGCCTATGTTAACCCCTCGACCTCTGCTTCATTTCTCAACACTGTCACGGTCGTAATTTTCCTTCATTTTCTTTATCTTATCGTATGCAAACCTATCTCTTATCTTGGGATTCCCCCCTATTTGTTATCGGGATTCCCCATTACCTTTCTCCGGGATTCCCTAGGGATTCCCCACTACTTTACCCATATGCGGACACACTTCATTTCCGTTATGTTTCAACCCCTTTATGATTCGTCATCGATCACAATGACTCATCCTTATCTCTACCTCATGTTATGTCGCACTGACTCACACAGATAAGTAGTCAGTATATAAAGAGTACTTCTGTACGTATCAGACCTTAAGTCTGATTCCTCGTTAGCCTACTCATAACAAGGACTTGGAACCATCCTCTATATCTCTTGGGACAGAACAACCGAAGTAAAACGCGTTCCGAACAACCGGTTTATAACAAACACCCCTTCAGAAGGAAACATAGACCTTCCACCCACAAGCAAAACACCCCCTACCATACTCCTAAAAGTCACACCTATTTCCATACCCTCCATATCATACTCCACTATGGCTAACCCAGCCCGAATACCCTTCTAATACTCTTCCAGCACCCCCGTCTTCAATAGAATCCCCATACACCTTAACCAATACTTTTCTGACATTGACATGATGTACACCACCCTCAGGATGAATCCCACTGATGAAGAATGGATCACTCACACTCTGTATTTCCTAGACAATGATATCGCTCTCCTTTAGGAAATGCTCCAGCCTAGAGTAGCTAACCCCTGGACATGGGATTCCTTTAGAGATAATATCCAAACACTCTACCCTGGATCTAACACCAATGATATCCTACATAATGCTATAGACCTAGAATGATTCACTCAGGAAACTGCCTCAAAAGGAGTATACACTAGAGGAGATCTAGGAGAGTATTTCCAAGAGTTCACCCAGATTTCATCCCACCTTTTACAGACTAACTGGATTGACCAATGGACCATTGACAGACTATTTGCCCAAGGTTTTGGAATATCTACACTATGCCAGATTGAACACAGACTGTCTATTACAATGCCGAATTATCACCCCAATGAGCCATACCCTATGAAAGATATCAACAATGCCACCCAGTTCCTCCTTTGTTCCACTTCCCCAATCACTTCACTGCCACCCATCACCCCTACTATATCCTGCACAACCCCTAAAATACAGTCAAGTGATACTATCACCATGGCAAATCTTATAACTACTATAATAACAATGATGGAATCCATGATGAAAAACCAAGCCAATCATCCCTGGAATTACCCGACTCTGATGGAGACCTGCCCCTGACAGCAGACTAACATGTGTATCTTTTGTGGATCTCTGAATTGCTGCATTCAGATATGTGTTGTAGCTAAAGAGTTTATAAGAGCTGGAAAATGCATTCAGAATGATCAAAGACAAATGGTTCTTCCCAACAGCAACTACCTCCCTTAGGACATCACTGGTAACACTCTCAGAAAAATTCAACAATTGGCACAGCACCAATCCCGGAAACCTCACCACACCTGCCCTGGTTGTCACTGCTGCCATCATTGAGATAATTCCCCCATTGAATCTAGACTCTGCATATGCCTCACCCACTCACCCACTCCCCTTCTTCCTGGAAGATATCCTATCCTCATCCAAAGATGACAATACACTTATGGTCCTCCACACCATGCTTAGAAACAAAATTGCCAAGAAGGCAGAATGAAACAAGAACCGGAAATCCCCTCCTTCCAAACCTAGACCAACATTGAAACCTATCATTGAAATCCTGCCTTCTAACATTCACAACCCAATCAAATCTATCCTGACCCCACAACTCAAAGAACCCCAATTCCGGTTCCTTTCCCCCACTGAAGACCCAGTCCTAATGGACCAACTATACAATAATGTCCTTAGAGCCACTGTCACCACCATAGTTGGACATCTCCTGGCATCACATTTGGATGTCTGGAAAAGGATCAAAGATCACACCACCAGTAAATGTACCCTGTCAACCTATCAGACAACTCAGATGACCCCATTTCTAGCTTCTATACTATGCCAAACTCACCTGATGAAGACACTATTGTAGCCAATGATGCCTCTGCCATCCAGTGTAGAAGGCGTGAGGGATCTTGAGGGAGATTCCTCTCATTCATCCAAGGGGTATCGGAGCACATAGGGGTCAATTCAGTAATCTGATGAAGATGAATAGGGGGTTTCAAGCTTATGAAGGCTTGATATATTGGGTAGAAAGGGAAAGTATGTATTGGGGGAAGGTGTGTCTGTTGTATTTAGTGATTATCTACTTGATATATATAGAGGAGGTGAATAAAGGAACTTCTTTGTAGGTATGTCTACAAAGGATAGTTCCTTTGTAAGAGTATGTGAGTGGTAATTAGGTAGATAAGTGAAAGGAAGATAGGATAATGTAGATAAGATAAGGAAAACAAAGAAAAGAGGCTTGTCAATCAGTTGAAGGTGTTTCTGATGGAGTTCATATTTTTAGAAGTCTTCCAGTTAGAGGTGGACATTTCAGAATGTCTATTGGAAGGTTGGAAGGGTCAGGCTTTTGGGATATGTGTATATGGATTCAGTGATGTTGAGCTCGTGTGTGATGGAAAGGTTTTCCATTCGTAGGGAGTATGGATCTCCTACACTGGGTAATTGACATTTTACTAGATGGAAGACAGAAAGAGGAAGCCCTCCTTGACATGGGAAGCATGATAACTATCATCCAGAAAGACATTTGGGAATGACTTGGTATTCTGATCTGATCTGACCTTATTATGCACATGGAATCATCACACTCCACTGTTGCCCCTACCCTATGAGTTCTTAAAAACCTCCCAGTCATGATTGGACCCTGTACCTTCTACATGCAGGTGCAGGTAGCAGAGAAGCTACCCTGCAATATGATTCTTGGGCAACCTTTCTATCTCCTCATAAATCTAGATAGCAGGATCAAACCAGAAAGCTCACAACACATCAACATCATGGATCTGAATACTAGAAAGAGGATTAAAGTGTCCACATGATCACAAGCTCAGAAGCCCAACAAGAAACCTGTCCCCATGGGTTTTTAAATGTTGAGAGTATGGATTATACCCAACCCTCTGTTCTAGTTTCCTGTCACCTGTGACCAAGGCTCAGAATTCGTTTCCTGCTTTTTCCAGTCATTGGGTAAAGTCCTCGACATGCATCTTCATTTTACCTCTAGGTACTATCCAGAAGGTGACAGACAAACCAAATGAGTCCATCAAACTTTGGAGCAATACCTACAGATGTATTGTAACTATCAACAGGATAACCGGTCCCATCTCCTGGCTATTTCAGAATTCACATATAACAATACTCCAAATGCTACTACTGGAATATCCCCTTTTTTGCCAACAAGGGTTATCATCCAAATATTTTAGTGCACCCTGAATGTGATCTTACTTCTGTTCGAGCCAGAGAACTAGCTGTTGATTTGGATGAACTCCACTCTGAACTCCAAAATACTATCTCTGAAGCTCAAAAGTGCTATCAGCATTATGCTGACTTAAAGTGCATTCTAGCCCCTGATTTCAAAATAGGAACTCAAGCCTTTGTAAAGGCCAAGTTTTTCTGAACTACTAGACCCTCCAAGAAACTCTCAGAGAAAAACTTAGGTCCTTTCAAGGTCATTGCCTGAGTTGGAACCCATTCCTATACTCTTCATTTGCCTAGTTCCATGAAGGCTATCCATCCTGTCTTTGATGTATCATAGTTGGAACCAGCCTTGCCCAATACAATTCCGAACTCTATACAACCTCCACCTCCTCTGGTAATCATAGACGGTGAACTGGAATTTGAGATCTCTGAAATCCTAGACTTGAAAATTAATAATAGGTGTTGTTTATGCAAACTATTGTACTTGGTTTATTGGGAAGGCTATAAAGGTACCAACAAAGAAACCTCATGGATCCTTGCTACTGAGCTAGGACACACTTTAGAACTTGTCTTGGAGTTCCACTCCACTTATCCAGACAAACCTGGACCCCATTATTGAATTTTTTTCACTGTCATTTAATTCATTTTCTTTGATTCAAAAAATTCATTATTTATTCCATTGAAGGGACTAGCTCTACATCCATTATGAGCATTTCCTCCAACATCTCTGACACCTCTGACACCTCCGAACTTTCCAAACCTTCTCCGCTATCCCTATAGTCCCCATCCAACAACTCCTCTGTCCTCTCTATGGACTCCCTCATCCTCTTCATCTCTATCCTGTTACATCCCAGTTCTGACAATTCTGACAACTCTGAACACTCTGAACTTTTCACATGTCTCTTACTTATGACGCACTCTATCGTCATCATGTCTTAGATATAATTATCTAGTAGGTATATAAGTACTGCATTTTTTCCTGTATCTGTAGACAGAATATTAACAAAGTCCTACATTTATGTATCTCCAATCTCTGATATCAACTCCAAAACTTCGGACCTAACAAAATCATGGAATAGAAAACTTAGGCACCTACTCTCCTGTTGGACAAGCATTGAGCTTTCCTGGGGTCAAGATCAGCCACAGCTGGAATGGAGGAATCCACTCATAAATCTCATACCATAATTGCTTATGTTCTATAGCTTGATGCAGATTCTCTCCTCACTAATAGAGACTAAGTGATAGCCATCTGGAGAGACATCCATGCTTTCAACAGCTACTTGGGAGACACCATCTCTGTGGGCTCCCACATCATCAATGTGATAAAACTGCCCCTAGAAATCCCATCAATACATAGAAGATATAAGGATGAGCGATTATGTAACTGACCATCTGACTCTGTCTTGTGAATGTTATGATCTTCCCATGTGTGGTTCCTACAGCAATTATATCATCTCTCACCCAACACAGCTCCAAGATTCCACCTTGCTCTGCAAGAAGTTGCTGTGATTGGAAAGGGCTATTGGTTGGCGAGCTTAGGTCAAAAAAGAATAAAGACCTGAAATCATCTGTGGATTGAGACTATTGAGTGAAGGATTGCAGAAGATTTGAGAACTAACTAGCTGCAGCAAGTAGATTACCAGCAGGTTGTAACCTAAAAGATGTCACAGAGTTTCAACACTGAGTATTCAGGGTCTGGCACAGCACCAAGCCTGTGTTGGAATCCTGGTTCAATATGAGAAGAGTTCACAATGCAGTGGTTGAAAGTCTAAGTGATTAGCACTTACAACTAATGGTCTGTTAAAAGGTGGCATTTCACAATGATAGTTTGTTAATTAGATAAATGGTCAAATGCAAGCACCAGGCTCAGAAGGTGGCATACTAGTATTGGGGTATGTGCAGCTCTTTTAACTTTATAAATGTTATACTCATGACCCAGAACCTAGGATATGCATACTATTTGTAATCTGGAAGGTTACTGATGATGGTCAAACAATGCACTTAGGTATACATTGTATTTCCCAATCTCATTGTTTTGTGCTTATTGTGAGTACCTTTTATGCCAAGTCAATCCTGTTCAGCTTCCACCAACTCTAGAATTTTCCAGGTAGATGCATGGCAATGGAGGCTAATGGATTGGCTTGGTTGCATGACCCTCCCACATGTTTAAGCTATATTCAAGACTTGATGGTATGTTCTGCTTGCTATACTTTCAATTCAATTCCAGTGGACAGTCATGGTATAGGAGGCTTGGGTGAGCTAGTAGTCACACATACCTTGGAATTGCTACATGTCTTTGACCATTTCGCTTGTACAGGCTTTTCCAGTATTCCCTTTTCCTATGATTGCAGAATTGGGAGGTGCAACTTAACCTCCTCATTCTAATAATAGGATACATCAGGATGATGTGAGCAAGTTAGCCTGCTCACAATCATTTCCTTTATCTATGTGCACTCTATAGACTAACCTGGTAGACTATCTCATGAGAGGTAATAGGTGAGCACACTTTATTTTCAATCTGCAAGCTGTTATTCAGCAGCAGTAATCAAAGTGGGCTTCCTACAAATGGTGATATGGATGATGAAATGACTGACCCTTGGAATGTCAACCAGGTATGAGCAACCCCTGCCGGCAAGTTGCCAGAAATGAATTTACTTCATATAAGGCAGTGGTATGAAGAAGCTTCACACTAAATGGATGAGTACCCCCAGAAATTGATATGGAACTTTCTTGGTGAGAAGGGATTGCTACCGCAGCCTTGAAGTAAAGAACAAAAAGACCACAGGGTAGCTTCCCCACTATGCCAACCCCCATAGATCCTTTGGTTTTGAAGGCATATTACTAGTGGCTTCACCCAGGTCCCAGGTCTGGTTTCATGCTAGTTTCATGGATCCATTCCATAGAGGACCCCTAGAACCAAAGGGGTATCTAACTTCTGGTAAAGGAGTTCAAGCAGAATGTGGATGCATGTCGTTATTAGGTGCTGACAGTTTTACTGGATGTCATCAGGGACAATTTCATCATAAGTGCTATCCAAGCAAGGCTAGATAGTCATCAGTCCCAACTGTGAAGTACTCCCTGTAAAGTAGTGCAGGTGTTAGACGGCAGTCTAGGGTTGATCGCAAGGTTTTACTTCAAGCTCTGGGTGTAGGGTTTTAAAGGGCTAGCAGACTACTGATTGGGGTGTTAATGAAAGAAACAGACTTATCCTAAGTCTATCTACTGCTAGCTTTATATACTAGCTAAGTATGAGTCATACTGACTATGTGTGAGTCATAACGACTATGGATGAGTCATGTAGATAAGGAGAGTGATGGTAGACTAAATATAGATATGGCTTGGTCACCTTCTATTACTAAGCAGAGCTTGGGTGGCTAAGTGGCTATTGATGTAAACTGTCTGATGTAAATAGGGATAGGAAAAAGAAAAATATATCTCTGACAGCAGGCTACTAACCTGTTATCCTCAGAAGTGTTTGAGGCTTTAGATAGAGATGTGAAAGATATGTCAACCTAGATGCAGTGTTGGGAGTGAAGGTGAAATGTAAGTGATTCAAATGCTAATTGATCTGCCAGTGTTTCTCATATGTTTAAAAGCTTCTCCTTAGGTGGGGTGAGATAATTGAGTGCAAGCTTAATTTGCCTAATTGTGAAGATCCTCAGATTTGGAAAGGGATCAAGGCAGTTTTTGAGTTTTTCGAAGACAAGGATATTTCTTCTGATGAGACCAAGACAGAGTCTACATTTCCCACCTGTATGGAAATCCACTGGGTCTGGAAGCACTAGGTGAATAATGATATCTCACAGGTCAGGCATTCTATAGCTGTTCCCAGTCGAGCATTAGCTAAGGCATCTACAGATCATGCATTTTGTGGATCGACATTATCAATACCATACAACCAGTGGGTCTTTGAAATGTGGAAACACACCTCTCTGACATCTCTTGGAATCAAAAACTGTCAACAGCACCTGCAATCCAAAGGCAGGTCTTCCCCTGAATGTTTATAGTCCCAACTTGGTACCAGAAGCACTACTTTCACTTCAACTACATGATCCCATCCCTCTCCCTCTTGTGCCTTCAGATTGCTGACAGTTTAATTCACTCTTGTTCAACTCAAGTGTTATCATCTGCCTGTGATGATTTTAGGGTTCTCACACACATATTCAAAATCTTAAGTAGCAGAATTAGGGATACCAATTCTTATAACTCATCTGTCTTAACTGTTTAAACATTGTAACTCATCAAGGTTGATACTATCAATATGTCTTCAACCAATACAATTCAGCCTCTAGAGTTTGGCTACATCATTATACTGCATGCCAATAATACCATTCTAAAAACTGTTGGTTATTACCATACTATTAGCTTTTTGCCTGAAACCGTGTTGCACAATGACACCATGATCTGCTTATGGTTGGGATCAGGTGAATAGATATTTCTCTGGAACAACCACACTCATAACTCTCAAAAGTTCATCCAAATTTTGAAATACAAGCATACCTCATTAGCTGAGGAAGGTATAATGGTCAAATTGGGGGAGTAAGTTTGATCCTACACAGTGAGTTTAGGAATGAAAGTTTGAAATTCTTTTGCTAGTCTCAACTCTCAGCATGCTTCACTAGTTATTACTGCTGGCTCTGGTGTCCAATCAAATCTGCCAACTCCCATCACCTGTGACTTGCTCCAGATCAACAAACAACTATGCATACTATTCATTCAGCACAATGGCAACTTTGAGATTGCTATTAAGGAGGCGGAGGACTTGTGTTTCAAAACAAGGATACTTCAAGGCATAGATAGCCTTGTTTGATTCCTTGAATCCTCTGCAACCTAAAGCAGACAGATTAGTAAGTTGGTTGAGGTTGCCTTGTTTGTGGAGTGGAAGATCTGTCTCTAAGTGTTGCTGAACTAGTTCATGTATGTAAATCTGGGAAAGGATAAATTAGTGGCCACTAGATAGAAAAAGATGTTACTTTCCTAAATTTCTGAATACCAATCAGGCAGCCAGTTGAGCCAAGATTGTAGCTTGAGAGACATCACATTTGCCAGTTTCTTGATACATGAAGTCAATGGTAAAGGTGATCCTATGGCATTTGCTCTGGTTGGCATTTCCTGTGTATCAGCTTAGGAGGATTGATGATTTGAAGAAACTACATCTATACCTCCAATATGTCTTTGACTTGTACTAAATGTAATCCACACTCTGGTGGTTAGTCCAGCATCAAGCGATGAAGGTGGGTGACCTTACTATACAGACCAGCAAGTTGCTATTGCCATCAATCTAGATACAACCTCGGCTGTGGAATGCTATCCTCTTCCATGCACTGAATTTGCATCCACAGTGAAGTTGCTAGACTGCAACATCTGATAATCAGAACCTTGGGCATTTGCATCAGTGGAGTTATTGACAAGGGAAATTTGATGAGACCAGATATACCTATCATATCCACAAGGAGAGGTGATCAACAATCTGCCGTAGATGATCTGGTTATCCAGGATTACATGTATAGTCCCCAAAACTCAAGATCTATGGAACAATGCATAACCAGTTGGACAGGTAGGTACTAGTGTTATCTATTGAACAATATGCTATCAGTAGTGCCTCTGATCAGTTGGACAGGCTGGTACTAGCTTTATCTATTGAACAACACACTGCTAGTAGCCTCCCTGACTGGCCAGACAGGGCCATTGTTTTGGATTTATAGATTAGCGCGATCACAGTAAATGCAAATCCAGTTCACCACACCTCATTATCCTGCCTTTTCATCTTTACTGAGGTCCCCACAACTGAATTGAAAAACACAATTGGTCAATTGCATTGTTCCATGTGGACTCATGTTGATACTTTATTCTTGCAGATTAACTGATTCTGCACTACAATAGCTTGGAACACCAACCATGGGTTCTCATCTTTACCATGTAAATCTGCCTCAGGAAAGACACACGAGAGGGGGCAAAGGCCCTTTCGAAGACAGAGATAGGTCAACTCCAAGGCATGTACTTGTAACATTACACTTACTTAATGCAGTCCAATCACAACAAATCAAACCCCCTCCTTAGCAGATGGAATCATCTTCCTTTTTACTCCCTTGAACACACAGCCACAATATCATCACCATCTGGTTTGATAACACCAGAAAATATCTTGCCACCTGTGCATTAGATGGGATGGTCACTATTTACACTATCAATCAGAGCTGACTCATGCATTTCTTGGATTTTAATGAGACACCATCCTGTTTGAGCTAGGTTCCCAGTATGCCTGGCTACTTTGCAATTGTCATTGGCTTCATGACTAGAAACTTGCAGTTGGTGACCTTCAGTCAACAGGATGTGAGTTGGTCTTCCACTGAGTCATTGATTCAAAGTTGACTTTATTTATGTCATAGCCAGTTATCATGTATGACATTTAGCCCAGTAGTATATACAGCATAGTCTCTGCAATATCCCAAAGAGATAGATCACTGATTACAGCTGTTGGCAGCAAAATCAATGTCTGGATCTATGACAATATTGAAGGTAAGGGCATTTCTCACTATGCCAGCATACCCAGGTATTGTCCTAAATCCTCTGATTTCCAGGTACTTGGATGTCACTTCATGACATTTCCTTTGCAGAGGGTGAAGGCCCTTCTGCAGAAGTGAAAAGTCTGATCTATCTAGACAACTGTGCTACTGCCATCATTCTTGCTGATGCTATGATTATGTAGGTGCATGGATGATGCTCTTACCATGGACACTGAACCTACCATTTCCTTGAGCTATGTTAATCTTATCAAGGGCCAGTTGGAAGCCACCATCCAAGCTACCAGTCTCATGTAAGTTTCACACACCTTTCACCTGCATAATCCCAAGCTGGTTCAGATCTGGAGCAGCTACCCTAGGATGACAGCTCATTCTGTCCATTTCCTGACATTGTTGCCTAACAGTAATCAACCAGTGCTACTGTATCTCTGTATTTTGAAGCCCAATACCAGATGTGTGACTTCATTTATTGAAAGATGCTTCTATTCTGGTGGCTGAAGGCACAGAAGGCAACATGTGCATTTGGACCTATAAAACACATCAAGTTTTAGCATTATTAGACCTAAGAGACACTAGTGGGTGCATTTTAAACTATCCACTGTGTTTGAATGTGATGATACTGTATAGGTGTTGTGCACCTGAATCTTTTGATGGTTGGTTCCTGAGCTGATTGATGCTCTGGGTCTTCTCAAATTCATTCTGGTGATTAGGTTGTTTGGGACCCAAATGATCTCAGATTCATCCTGGCAGGAGCCATTAAAATGCCAACAGTGGATCCTATTCACAGACAAGGGTTCAACACATTGTGCATGCAGGTAAGCTGTTGCTTATATGCAGGACGTATCTACTCACTAGTGAGTTTAGGGCCTTTCAAGGGTAGCTTGATTTCTATTCCATTTCCACATCACCCTTTTACTATTCCTCGCCCTCCATGCTATTATCAATGTGAGCTAAGAATGTTGCTTCTTGTCACTCAGGCTTACTCCTAGCAGCAAGCATGCATTCACTTAAGCAGACATGGTCTGGTCAGACTAGTTGCAGAGCGAGAATACTTTGATACCTGACAAAAGGTTATAACAGATGATTAAATGTATATTGAGTGTAGTGCTGTACATAACTGTGAACCCAACCTGTTATGATTCACATTGTATCATGATTGTCCATGTAATTTATAAGATGTGTTCCTGTGTCAACCCATCAACCCCAGGTAAAGGTGGAGAAACTGGCATAGCCAGGAGTCGATAATTGTCTGACAGCCTTCACACACCTACATTATCTAGTATTAGGATAGTTTGCTGTCTATAACTCTTTCACCTTCTCCAGCTTACTTATTAATAAAGCATTCCATTAAGCTGGACTGCTTTAGTGGGGCCAGTCTATCAGAGAAGGAATTGTCAGCTCTGATTGTGAAGTGCTGCTGCTGTTATAGGTATATGACAAGGAGCTTAGTTGAATGGCACAACTGTGAGGAAATGAATGAGCCTGATTTTATTTACTTAACTATTAGAACAAAAGTTAATCCCTACTGTATAGGATATTAAGTACTCAGAAACTTGAAACTTCTTTCTCAGTTGCTTTGCAAACTTAATGAAATTAAATATTGTATGGTACTATACACCAATAGAAATGCAGATAAACAGAGAAACATACTAATTCTGGCAGCTACAAGTGATGGCTCAGGATACAGCTAAAGTTCTACTTTGACAAGTAGTTCCCATGTCTCCTATGGATTTTTGTTGATAAGTGGGCATTGTGGGACAAAGATATAGGAGTATTCACTCTAAGAAGTAACACTATTCATGGGTCACTTTGGGGGTTCCATTTTATTGCACTGATGTTACCAGCCAATTGTGCTGAAGGTGACTGAAAGCCCACATTGCTGAGCAACATTCCCAACATGAGAGATATCATGTTGTGCTTGTTGTAGTAGCACGAATGCAATCAGAATCATCAGACTTCTTTTCCATCAGAACAAGAAAAGAGAAACATAAACTCACAACTATTGAGCTGACTGTTCATGCCTATATTCCCTAAACTCTCAGCAGAGGCACGCAATGGATTCAACCCACAATAGAACTTCTTTGTAGAAGTCAAACTTAACATGGAAGGAATCATTACCCTTTATGAAGATGTTCCTGTCAGAACCTTTTTCTATATCCTCTTAGACCTATTAAGCTCCAAGGCCTGCCTTGTGATCAATGAAAAGACTTGCAACTACAGTTGTGACAATTGAGAGAGGGAGCTTTTCATCATTTTCAACAAGTATCTGCAAAGAAAGTCAGATATCAAGGAGACGACAGTATGCAAGATAATGGGCAGTCTAGCAGGTAAGAACAGCACAAATAACTGCTAAGATTATTAAAGAATTGGTCAACTGGACTTCACATAGAAGTGCAAGGACATAGATCTTGCTCTGAAGCCAACCAATCAGTTTGCTTACTTGGTTTGCATGCTGTAGGAATGATGTAGCACTCTTCAAGAAGTCTCCAACAATGAGATTATTATAATCTACATATTAAGCTTTAATACTGATTTACACGGCACAACAAAGACTACTGTACCTGATAGGCATAGCAGTCAGGTGTGACAATATGTGGAAACTTCGCCTTCACCATCTTGTGGGCTTTAAGTGACTTGCCTGAAGCATCAGACATGAATGCAATGACAGTAACACCCCAGTTTCCTTCCAGTTCATTGAGCACTTCAAGTGTGTGCTGAAAGAGATTGTTAGTAGTCTTCCTCTCTGCTGAAGCATCATATACTCAGACTGTATGTGTCTTTCAAGACCAGCCTTTGATTAGTTTCGGAAGGAGTACATAGGTTGGAATAAAACAGACCTGGCCATTACATGATACTATGAACACAATAAAATGGTAGTGATTACCACCTATCCATCCATCACATGAAACTGTGGCCTTGAAACCATGAGCTTGCTCCTTGGCATCCTCCTTGAAAGCTTTCAGTGTTGCAGGAAGCAACTGTTGAGTCAGAACCTTGCATGATGGACATTTCACATTTGGTATCCAGTGTTCGCAGAAAGCCAGCCATTCTGGGTTCTCAACCCATCATAGAGGGAAGCCAGCACTGGCTGTAAGATGAGCAAGAGTGGTCTCTAATAGAGCTTACTCCCCTTTCAACCACACTACCTCAGTATCTACAAAAATTGAGGGACAAGACTGAGATCAGGAGAGATGAGTACATTTTGATAGCTAGGAGCAGTTGGTAGTATTTGATGGAGTTGGACTAGGAGCATGAGACAATGGTACTGAAAATCTGGGTGTGGGTGAATGTTGGGTGGAGAATGCATCAGTAGATTGGGCTGATGCAAAACTGAAATCCCCAGAGATGGGTCACGAGGCAAAAGTAGCTAAAGGCCAGGGTACAGGGTGGGTAGTTACTACCTTTGGCCATGTGCAGCTTGGGCTTGCTGCACTGCCCTCAGCAGCTGCTCTGGCTTGGATACCATATGGCTGATGCTCACAGTTGCAGAGATGACAGGTGAGAGTTGTTGTGTGTGAAATAAGCCAGCCTTAGGCAGGATCACCCTGGCCTTGTGCCCACACTGTTGTAAGACTCATCAGAAAACTGGTCATATTTACAGTAGTAGAAACATACCCATGCTTTCTATTATATCTCTTGAATGCACAGACTCCCAGGTGCCTGTAGCAACTGTCCCATTATTGGGGGCAATTTCCTTTGCAATTCATGCCTCGAAACATTGCATACACCATACCTTTGCTTTACTGCTGCTATCTGTAGAGTCTGGGGTCTTAGTTGTATACCCTGGATGGTCATGAAAAAAGGCTCTCCACTAGCCACATTTTGTGGAGGGAGGCATATTGGATATGTAGTAGCTGATGTAGAATGCCACTTAAGTACTCAAGCTAAGCTTCCAACAACCCTTTTCCCAGGCTAATAATCAACTGCACAACCTGGGTGAAGCATGTAAGGCTTCTGCTTGGTTAAATAAATGTGTTATATACATACTTGTGTAAACTTGCATAACTTAGCCTCATTGTATTGTCCTTGTAACCAGCAAGCACCTGCAAGGTTGTGAACTGACGTAAATGTGGATGGGTGGTCAGCACCTAGATGGCATCACAGCCAACTAATGCCTGTGCAGAGAGGGTCTCAGCCTCATCATATAGTCCTTGTGAGTGGTAAACGCCTGCAAGGTTGCAAACCAATGTAAGGGTAGATGGGCAGTTAGCACCTAGATGGTCTCAGAGCCAGCCAATGCCCACTTATAGAGGGCTTCAGCCTGGTCATATTATCTTTGTAAGTGGTAAACACCTACAAGGTTGCAAACTGATGTAAGAGTGGATAGGCAGTCAGCACCCAGCCCACTTATGGAGGGCTTCATCCTCATCATATCATCCTTGAGAGTGGTAAACACCTGCAAGGTTGCAAACCAACATAAGGGTAGATAGGTGGTTAGCACCCAGATGGTCTTGGAGCTAGCCAATGCCCACTTGTAGAGGGCTTCGGCCTCATCGTATAGTCCTTGTGAGTAGTAAACACCTGCGAGGTTGCAAACTGACATAAGGGTGGATGGGTGGTCAGCACCCAGATAGTCTCGGAGCCAGCCAATGCCCACTTGTAGAGGGCTTTAGCCTCATCATATCAGCCCTGTGAGTGGTAAACAACTGTGAGGCTGTTCACTGATATAAGTGTGAATGGGTGGCCAGTACTCACCTAGTCTTTGTAGCCAGCAAATGCTGCTCATCTACCTCACATCCAGTGGGTGGTAGGGAGACCCCAAAACTATACCAAAGTCATAAACATTTGACTATTGGCAACTGTTGGTAACTTTCTCATGTTTTACAGTTGGTAACCATGACTCTCAGTTGATAACCAGCACAACACTGCCATCTGCTCCATTGCTCAAGCTGTCTTCTTCACCCTCCTTGCTGCCTCTTTTTTTTGCAGCCTTAGCTGCCTTTCTGGCTGCCCATCACTCCTCTGCAAACTGTCACTCTTCCTCCACCCTCCAGAATTCCTCTGCTCATTTCTCCACTTCCTTGCGCTCTCATCATTCTTCTTCTTCAAGCTGTACTTGCAGCTACACAAGTTGGGCTTGGATTTCTTTGTGAGTGGGCATTGTTAATAAAGAAGAGTGATCAACTAGATGCTATTATATATGTTCCAATTTCAAACTCCAATGATTCTCCGAAATCTACCACATTCCTAAACTCCAGTTTCTTGGTTATTACCAATTATGGTCAAGTCCAGTATGCAGTCTCAAGGGCTTTCCCTTAAGAGGGAGATATTATTACATCCTAGTTCTGACAACTCTGACAACTCCAAACACTCCAGACTTTTCACATGTCTTTTCTTTATAACATACTCTGTTATCACTATGTCTTAGATATAATTATCTAGTAGGTATATAAGTACCACATTTTTTCCTGTATCTGTAGACAGAATATCAACTAAGTCCTATGTTTACACATCTCCAATCTCCGATATCAACTCTGAAACTTCAGACCTAACAGGCCTCTTCGACCACTGAGAGGGGAGCAATGGGATTGACTTCTGAAGTCAGCTGGGTGGGGGTGGTGGCAGCTGTGATGTTGTCATCATCCAGGTACTCTAAATTGAGATTGATAGGGTTCTCAACCAAACTCCTGTACTTGATGAGAGTCTCCCTTGTCATGAAGTCTTGTCATGTCAAGCCCTCAATGGCTTGACAGTCTTCCAGGATTTGGGAAATGAGGGCATGGGTGGTGACATTTCTGCAATTGATCCAGTTTCATTTCTTTTCTTGCTCAAGCATCTAGAGTTTGCGCTTGAGCATGTCATAACTGTCCTTCTAAAATATAATACATTTCTCCATTGCTTTCAACTCTGCTTGTAGTTCACAGTTCCATTGTCTGATGCTTTCATTATTGACATTTAGGTAGGTGATGGTAACATTGGGATCTTTGGGGGGGGGAGTTGATTCATTTCTGAGAAAGTTGGCAGCAGTGGTACAAGGTTGTCAGCATAATTGCCTGGAGATAGGGACAGTAGTAGTAGTGGAGGGACTGGGGGTAGGGGAATAGGCACAAGGAGAAGGGATTCATCCTTAATAGTAGATAGCAACTTGGCGTTCAGGTTTGGGGGTATGAGTGGTGGGCATTTTGAATAATAATTCTGCGACATTTTGGCTTAGTGGTCTTGTTATCAAAAGTGGGGAAAGATTGGATGGAGTCATATCAATAACTCTGAGTTTATAAGTGTCACTCAGATCTAAGAATAGAATCACAAAATGGATAGCTAGAATAATAACAAATAAGTTAAGTCACCATTTGAATTGAGTCTTTGTAAGTCTTCACAATTTCCTTGGCATATTGTAAGACATTTGATTGTTCTTCCCAAATAGCTTCTTTGATCAGATAGCCTTTCCATTTGCCTAAATATTTTTGTCAGCATCTAGCTCCGGAGTGTTGTACAATGGATTCAACCTTGTATTCTTCTTCATTCTCAATTAGATCTGGGGGAGGTCGAGATGTATCAGTAACATCAGGGTGGAGTGACTTATCTTCAACATTGGGTCTTAGGAGTGATATGTGAAAAACTAGGTGGAGCTTCCAAGTTCTGGGAATATCAATAAGATATGCAAGATCTGACACTTGTTTCAGGATCTTGAATGGTCTAGTTCTTTGGTTATCCAGCTTCTTAGTGGGTTGAGTCATCTTGATGTTCTTGGTATCTAACCAAACCAGGTCTCTAACTTTGAAGGAGGGAGAGAGTTTCCATTTTTGATTGGCATACTTCTTCATCGATTCTGCAGCATGTGATAATAATTTGCCAGCATTCTTCTGAGCATGCATGAGACATTCATGGAAGGTGTTGGCTGTAGGGACATTACTCAGGGAATTGATAGTGATCAGTAAATGAGGGTGATGGCCATATTCTAGATAGAAGGGTGATTGTGAAGTGGCAGAGTATTGTCAGTTGTTATAAGTGAATTTGGTGGAAGCTAGCCATTCAGACCAGTCGTCCTGCATAAAGTTAGTATAGAATTGTAGGTAGACCTCAAGTTCTTGATTTGTTCCTTCAGTCTAACCATCTGTTTCAGGATGATAAGCAGTAGAGAGTCCAGAAATGGTTCCTAGGAGTTTGTTGAGGGCTTCCATGAATTTCAATAGAAATTGAACTCCACAATCAGAAATAATCTTCTTTAGCCATTCATGGTGTTTCCAGATGTGATCACAGAAGAGTTAGGTAGCACCTTCTGATGAGAGATTAGAAGTCATTGGAATAAAATGGGCACATTTTGTAAATCGATCAATGACTACCATCATGGCATTGTATCCAAGCAAGTTATGCAATTGAATGATGAGATTGATGGTTATCTCAGTCCATGGTTCAGTAGCAGGGGGTATTAGTTGTAGAAGTCCTGTCAGCTTTGAGGGGTAGGTCTTGTTCTGTTGACAAGCAGGGTAGGACTGTATGTAGTTGATAATGTCTTGAGAGATGCCTTCCTAAACAAAGTTTTGGAGCACTAGCTCCTTTGTCTTCTCAATGCTAGGGTGTCCAGCATGGGGGTAGGCATGGGACAGTCATATTATGTCTGTGTGTAAAGATACTTCCTCCAGCACCACAATCCGACCTTCAACATCATGAACTAACCCATCGGCTTGGTCCCAAAACAATGAGGCATCCTCTATTTTTTGTAAGATCTTGTCCAGTATTGGTAGCTTGAGGTGTAGTCTTGTGAAAAAGTCTAGTTTTGAAAGTTTGATAATCAAATTGATCCAATGGTCTTCTGCAATTGAAACTTCATTTTCCACCTCACTTTTACCTTTATTGAAATAGTCCAGATGTCTGGATAAACCATCAGCCTTGTTCTTTCTCCCTAGGATGTACTTGATTTTGTATTCATATCTTGATAGAATCTCTTACCAATAAGCATATCATCCAAATAATACATGAGTGATACTGAAATATTTGAGGGTAAGACTATTAGTATGGAACCTTCTAAAAGATGTCGCCATGTCTTGAGATAGTCTATTATAGCTAAGGGCCCAATCTGTTGCACCGATATGTAGTTGTTTCTCTACCAAATTTAAGCTCAACCAGATGGAATGACACTGTGAGAACACATTTTGGTGGGGAATCAGGTTCATCCCGATGCAGCAGATCAGGCCCTAAAAGCTCAGCATTGTGAGTCAGATACTTCCTTTCAACAGGGGTTAATGATCTAGAGTGAAAGCCTACAGGTTTCCAGTTGTTTCCATGTAGCTGAGTGTAAGAGTTCTTGATCTTGCAGTACTCACAACCAGCTGGATACAACCAATATCTATTGGATATGTGTAACCCTGGTACGAGCAGTGGCAAGATATAAAAAGAACTACCTAAATAAGGGTAAATACTGCCTATATACTGCTCTCTGGTACAAACACTAATACATAAGGACTACATCCCTAATGTACATACTATAAAAGTAATAACTGTTACACTGAGACAGTATACCTCCCAAGGCAAATCCAGAGGCATCAGTCTCTAAGCAATATGGTGTCACGGATGTAATTTTTCCTTCTCTCTCTATGTTTGTCATTATAGTTAGTCAGACATGTCTTATCTTGCTTGGGATTTCCCATGATCGCACTATGAGATTCCCTATAGTCTTATCTTTTTCATTTACCTAAAGTAGGATATATTTCATTTCTGACTACTTATGTTTCATCCTTTTACATGCTCCACATTGTTATCATGCTTATCTTTTACTTACCACATGTATTCCTCATTGTAACACTAACTCATCTGCAGTAGTGTAGTCAGTATATAAACACCCAGTTAGTCATACTCAGACCTTAAGTCTGATTCCTTGTTAGACACCCCAATAACTAGGACTTGAGACCATCATCATCGTCTTGGACAGAGCACCCAGAAGTAAAACCATCTTGACAGCAACCAGTTTATAACAAGAATCAGACTTCCTTCTTGCTCTCTCCTCTCTACTTGATCCACCCTTGCTTTCACACTGGACAACAAAGAAGATCTCTATGATTCTTCTGAATGAAATCCTCTCTCTCAATCACTTTACTTACAAACCCAGCTCTTCCCAGATCCAACAGAGGAAGCTAGTCAAGCTGCCCCTCTACTAAGTACCTCACACATTTTAGGAGGAACTCAAAGTGAAACAACTCGATTACTCGCCGCCACCCAGTCACAACATCCTATCACTCCCCCTACTATCAGGTATCAACCCTTCCTGTTCCAACAACCTACTCAACCTTCTTCACCTTTAACAACACCTTCACTACCACTAATGGGTTCTCGCACTAATCCCCCTGTTCCTAATGTCAATGAAATCCTCGCAATCATGAATGACTTGCAGAGAGAAGTAGCTGCTCTCCAAGCTTTCAACATGCAACAGGCAATGGAGATTCATAATCTCAATCAACAACTTACCACCCAAGCTCAGCCTCAGCCCCAACCCCAACCTCAACCACAACCTCCTGCCACTCCCACCATTGAGATTAAGATGGCCAAACCAGATGAGTTTACTGGTTGACAGCAGGATGTTGACAAATTTATTAACAGCTGCGAGTTATATTTCATGGGAAAACCATACCGCGATGAACAAAAGATTCCCTTCACCCTTTCTTTCATGAAAGGGACCATGGCCCAAACCTGGGCTGAAGAGGAGACCAATGATATGAGAGCTGTCAACTGGACTGGCCTGACTGCTACCTGGGCCACATTTGTAGCTTGATTCCAATCTACGTTCAAAGGAATCAACACACAGTCTCGTGCTTGTAATAACATCAAGAACCTCAGACAGGGAAGATTGAAGATTGAAGATTATAGCCTGCACTTTGGCACTTTACAGGTCAATACTGGTTTTAATGATGCTGCCCTCATCAATCTTTACTAAGCTGGACTTGACAGTGAGTTCATAGAATTTATTTACCAACTCCCTGCTATTTCCACCACCCTCTAAGAATGGAAAGATGCAATGACATATTACCAACATCAAAAGGATATTCTTGCCTAGCAGAAACAGTCCTCTACATCCCAACCCCTTTCCTACCTGAGGATTGTCTGTGGCTGCAATGGTCACCCACCAAATGTCAGCAGCCCCCACAGTCAAAAGAGAAGAGTCTTCCTCTTCTGCACTTACGATCCCATAGGGAAATTGCTATTCCTGCAGCCAACCAGGGCACTTTGTGAATGCCTGCCCAAACCATGTTACTGGTGATGCGAAGAATTTACCCAATACCTCTTCCTCACATTGAGGAGGATATTATTGAGGCAGAGGAGGCTACTGAGGACAAGGACAAGGACAAGGCCATGATGTATGTGTCATTACTGCTGAGCCTAACATGGAGAACATCAACTCGCCCACTACACTAGCAATGAGTGAGACTCTATCGGATATGGTGAAATGTGGTATATGCAATTGGTCAGATGATTGAAAGAAGAGGCTGGCAATGGACCTGAAGTCCCAGGGTTTTTGAAAGGTTCAGATGATTTGCCCAATGTTATTGACCATACTACTCAATGTACTATTACCCTATGCAATTTATTTCGAATTCTTGGTGCTATCGAAAAGGGTTATCCAATGTCCCCTCAAGAGAAAGAATTCCGAGTGAAGTTTTTAGATGAAAATGTGCCTACTGGATGAATATTCAAGGGATGTTTGCCTCAAGCCACCCCCTTCTTCTTAGGAAAGAAAGCTGAAGAAATTAATGCAAAAGGACAAGACACTGTATACAGACTAATCAAAGATTACTATGATTTGAATCACTTTACAGTTCCTGACTGTTATCCCTGCCACTCTTGCATCAAATTGTTCAACAACTGAAGTTGCAATCTGCCACATTGTTCACGGTTGTGGACATCCAATGGGGATTTAACAATATTTGAATCAAAGAAGGCAATGAATGGAAAGCTGCTTTCAATATGATCAAGGGACTCTTCATTCCAAGAGTGATGTTCTTTGGTCTACGAAATTCTCCAGCTACATTCCAATGAATGATCGATACATGATTTGCTGAAGTGCTAAGATCAGGTTGCATTTTTATCTATATCGATGACATTCTCATCTGTGGAGATGATCTAGAAGAACTGCATTACTGGACATTCAAAACCCTTGAGATCATGAAGAAGTACAAACTCTCCTGTAAACCTATCAAATGTCAATTCAAGAAGGAAGAAGTAATCTATCTGGGAATGACCTTAACAAAGGGTCATATCAGAACTAATCCCAAGAAGGTCAAAGCCATAGCTGAATGGCCTGAACCTCGAACCATTAAACAACTCCAATCCTTCCTTGGAAGCGTGAACTTCTGGAGAAAATATATCAAGGATTTTTCAAAGATTGCCCAACCACTTAACCAGTTACTCCGCAAAGATTCCATATGGGAATAGACCCCTGAATAACAACATGCCTTTGATTACTTGAAGCACTCCCTCACCAATGCCCCTGTCCTCAAAGTCCCAGATCAAGACCTGCCATATTGCTTGGAGACTGACGCCTCTGGATTTGCCTTAGGAGGTATATTGTCTCAACTGCATGGAAATGAATGGAAACCTGTAGGCTTTCACTCAAGATCATTAAACCCTGCTGAAAAGAAATATCCGACTCACGATACTGAGCTTTTGGCCATAATGGACTGTCTCAAGACATGGCAATATCTTTTGGAAGGCTCAAGACACAACCTTTTAATCTGTACCGACAGTCTTGCTCTCAAATATTTCAGTATTACTTGTGTGTTGTTTGCACAATGTGCTCATTGGTCAGAAATTTTATCAAGATACAAGTACAAAATTGAGTACATCCCAGGGAGAAAGAACAAAGCCAATGGATTGTCCAGGCATCCGGACTATTTCAACGAAGGTAAAGGCGAGGTGGAAAATGAAGTTTTAATCACAGAAGACTACTGGATCAATTTGATTGTCAAACTTTCAAAACTGGACTTTTTCGCAAGACTACACTTCAAGCTACTGATACCGGACAAAATCTCACAGAAAATTGAGGATGCCTCATTGGTTTGGGACCAAGCCAATAGGTTGGTTTGCAATGTTAAAGGTTGAATTGTGGTGCTGGAGGAAGTATCTTTGCACACAGACATAATACAACTGTCCCACACCTACCCCCATGCTGGTCACCCTGGCATTGAGAAGACGAAGGAGCTGGTGCTCTGAAACTTTGTTTGGGATAGTGTCTCTCAAGACGTTATCAACTATGTACAGTCCTGCCCTGCTTGTCAGCAAAACAAAAACTACCCCTCAAAACTGACAGGACTTTTACAACCTATACCCCCTGCTACCGAACCATGGACTGAGATAACTGTCGATCTCATTACCTGACTTGTTTGGATATGATGCTGTGATGGTATTCATCAATCGATTGATAAAATATGCCCACTTTATTCTGACAACTTCCAATCTCTCATCAGAAGGCATTACCCGACTCTTCCGTAATCATATCTGGAAACACCATGGATATCCAAAGAAGATTATTTCTGATCATGGGGTTCAATTTGCGTCAAAATTCACAGAAGCCCTCAACAAACTTCTAGGAACCATTTCTAGACTCTCTACTGCCTTATCATCCCAAAACCGATAGCCAGACCAAACAAATGAACCAAGAACTCAAGGTTTACCTATGGTTCTATACTAACTTCATGCAGGATGACTGGTCTGAATGGCTGGCTTCCACTGAATTCACTTACAATAATCAACAACACTCTGCTACTTCACAATCACCCTTCTATTTAGAATATAGCTGTCACCCTCATTTACTGATCACTATCAATTCTCTGAGTAATGTCCCCACAGCAAACACCTTCCATGAATGTCTCATGTATGCCCAGAAAAATGCTGGCAAATCACTATCACATGCTGCAGAATCGATGAAGAAATATGCTGATCAAAAATGGAAACTCTCTCCCCCCTTCAGAGTTGGAGACCTAGTTTGGTTAGACACAAAGAATACCAAGATGACTCAACCCGCCAAGAAACTAGATAACTGAAGGACTAGACTATTCAAGATCCTAAAGCAAATACCAGACCTTGCATACCTTACCAATACCCCTGGAACTTGGAAGCTCCACCTAGTCTTTCATGTATCACTCCTGAGACCTAACGTCCAAGATAAGTCACTCCACCCTGATGTCACTAATACATCTTGACCTCCCCCAGATTTAATTGAAAATGAGGAAGAATACAAGGTTGAATCCATTCTACAACATTCTGGAGCTAAACCCTGATGAAAGTATTTGGTCAAATGGAAAGGTTATCCGATTGAAGAAGCCACTTTGGAAGAACGATTGAGTGTCTTATGACATACCAAGCAAATTGTGAAGACTTACGAAGATTCAATTCAAACAGTGACTTAACTCATTTGGCATCATTCTGGCTATCCATTTTGTTACTTTATTTTTAGATCCAAGTGGTGCTTATAAACTCAGAGTCGTTGATACAACTCCATCCAATCTTTTCCCCACTCTCAATGACACCTCTTGTCAACAGTCTAAACCACTAAGCCAAATCATCAACATCATAGTACTATCATTTGAAAATGCCCACCACTCATACCCAACCTGACCGTCAAATCACTACCTGTTATCAAGGATGAATCCCCTCTCCTTGCGCCTGTTCCCCTACCCCTGGTCCCTCCTCCACTACTGCCATCCCCATCTCTAGACAACTACGCTGACAATGTCACTTGACTGCTGCTGATCTTTTTGGCAACGAAGCAACTCCTCCCCCAGAAGACCCCAACATCACTATCACCTATCTGAACATCAATAATGAAAGCCTCAGACAATAGAATCATGAGTTGCAAGCAGAGTTAACAGCAACAAAGGCAGAGTTGAAGTTGATGGAGAAATGGATTATATTTTGGAAGGACAGTCATGACGTGCTCGAATGCAAGCTCTGGACACTCAAGCAAGAGAAGAAATGAAACTGGATTGATTGTGGGAATGCTACTACCCGCACCCTCATTTCCCATATGCTGGAAGATTGTCAAGCCATCAAGGGCTTGACGCAACAAGATCTTGCAATGAGGGAGACTCTCATCGAATACGGAAAATTGGTCAAATACCCTATTGACCTCAATTTAGAATACCCAGATGACAATGACAGCATCACTGCTATTCCCTCCCCCACCTAGCTGACCTTGGAAGTTGATCCCATCACTTCCCTCTCAGTGGCCATCAAGGCCCCCGCTACTGAGGAAATCCAGACTCAGGCCTTAGAGAACGAAATGACTGATATCACCCAAGTTTGAAATTCAGGTCGAATTTCCTGAGAAGCAAGGTGTATGTTATGGATGTAATTTTTCCTTCTCTCTCTATGTTTGTCATTGTAGTTAGTTGGACTCATCTTATCTTGCTTGGGATTCCCCATACTCTTATCTTTTTCATTTACCTAAAGTAGGATATATTTCATTTCTGACTACTTATGTTTCATTCTTTCACATGCTCTGCATTGTTATCATGCTTATCTTTTACTTACCACATGTATTCCTCATTGTAACACTGACTCATCCACAGTAGCATAGTTAGTATATAAACACCCAGTTAGTCATACTCAGACCTTAAGTCTGATTCCTTGTTAGACACCCCAATAACTAGGACTTGAGACCATCATCATCATCTTGGACAGAGCACCCAGAAGTAAAACTGTCTTGACAGCAACCAGTTTATAACATATGGCAGGTCTTGGTCTGGCAATTCAAGGACAGGGGTATTCATGAAGGAGTGCTTTAAATAATCAAAGGTGCATTATCATTCAGGGGTCTATTCCCAAATGGTATCTTTGCGGAGTAATTGGTTAAGAGGTTGAGCAATTTTTGAAAAGTCCTTGATGTACTTTCTCCAGAAATTTGTGCTTCCAAGAAAGGATTAAAGTTGTTTAATAGTTCAAGGTTCAGGCCATTCAACTATGGCTTTGACCTTCTTGGGATTGGTTCCAATATAACCTTTTGACAAGGTCATTCCCAGATAGATCACCTCTTCCTTCTCGAATTGACATTTGATGTGTTTACAGGAGAGTTTGTATTTCTTCATGATATCAAGGGTTTTGAACATCCAGTAATGCAGTTCTTCTAGATCATCTCTGCAGATGAGAATGTTGTCAATATAGATGAAGATGCAACCTGATTTTAGCACTTCAGCAAATTGCATATTGATCATCCATTGGAACATAGCTAGAGAGTTTCATAGACCAAAGAACATCACTCTTGGGACAAAAAGTCCTTCAACTGTGTTGAAAGCGGCTTTCCATTTATTGCCTTCCTTGATTCAAATATTGTTAAATCCCCATTGGATGTCCACAACTGTGAACAATGTGGCAGATTGTAACTTTGGTTGTTGAACAATTTGATGCAAGAGTGGCAGGGGATAGCAGTTGGGAACTGTAAAGTGGTTCAAATAATGGTAGTTTTCAATTGGTCTGTATCCAGCATCTTGTCCCTTTGCATTGATTTCTTCAGCTTTCTTTCCTAAGAAAAAGGGAGCAGCTTGAGGCAATGATCCTTTGAATATTTGTCCAGTAGCTACATTTTTGTCTAAAAGCTTTCTCAGGAATTCTTTCTCTCGAGGGGACATCAGATAAACCATGTCAGTTTGGGGTATGAAATCATCTCTAAGGTCAATGACATGATTGAACTTGGAATGCAGTGGAAGGAAATTGAAGGACTCCTTGGAAAAGACACTAGCATAGTCCTTCCAATAGACCTCTCATACAAACTTTCACATATCTTCTTCCACTATGCTGGCTCAAGCTTCATCCAATTTTGAAATACTTGTAATTTCCAGTGAGACCAATTCTACCTCAGAGGGCTCTGCTTCACCACTACAATACTAATGAGAAGTCTCTTTGCCTCTGAGAGCCAGTGTTGACTTTTCCCAATTGATACTAGGGTTTTGAGCTCTCAGCTATGGGTAGCTGAGGATAATATCAATCTTGGATCTGAGGTTAGGCACTTCCAAATTGATCCTTTCAATGTGTCCACCAGGAGCTTCTATCCAGATATCAGTGTCAAAAACGATTGGGCCTCCTCAGTTCTCTGACCCATCAGCATTCTGTATAGAGATTGGGGTTTCCAAATCCAAAAGAGCAAATTCAAGATAAGTTGTGAAGGTCTCATCCATAAAGTTTCCAGAAGCTCTGCTATCAATAAGACACAGAGCAGGGACATGTCGGCTAGTATCTGAAGCTTTGATCCAAATGTCTATTGTAAGTAATAAATTACCCTTTTCAATAGCACCAAGAATTTGAAATAGATTGCATAGGGTAATAGTACATTGAGTGGTATGGTCTGTAACATTGAGCAAATCATCTGAACCTTTAAAAAACCCTGGGACTTCAAGTCCATTGCCAGCCTCTTCTTTTGATTATCCAACCAATTGCATATCCCACATTTTGCCATATCTGATGGAGTCTCGCTCATTGCCAGTGTAGCAGGTGAGCTGATGTTCTCCATCTTGGGCTCAGTAGTAATAACACATATGTCTCAGCCTCATCCTCATCCTCATCCTCAGTAACCTCCTCTGCCTCGATAATATCCTCCTCAATGTGAGGAAGAGGTATTGGATAAATTCATCTCATTACTCGCAACTTGGCTGGGACATGCATTCACAAAATGTCCAGGTTAGCCACAGGCATAGCAGTTTCTGTGTGGGATCATAAGGGTAGAAGAGGAAGACTCTTCTCTTTTGACAGTGGGTGTTAGATGGCAGTCTAGGATTGATCGCAAGGTTTTACTTCAGGCTCTGGGTGTAGGGTTTTAAAGGGTTAGCAGACCACTGATTGGGGGTGTTAAATGAAAGAAACAGACTTATCCTAAGTCTATCTACTGCTAGCTTTATATACTAGCTGAGTATGAGTCATACTGACTACATGTGAGTTGTAACAACTATGGATGAGTCATGTAGATAAGGAGAGTAATGGTAGACTAAATATAGATATGGCTTAGTCACCTTCTATTACTAAGCGGGGCTTGTGTGGCTAAGTGGTTATTAATGTAAACTGTCTGATGTAAATAGGAATAGATGAGCAAAGGAAAAAGAAAAAATATATCTCTAACAGTGGGGGCTGCTGACATTTGACAGGTTACCATTGCAGCCATGGTTGATCCTTGGGCAGGAAAGGGATTGGAGTATTGGGGTCAGGACATGGAGGACTGTTTCTGTGAGGCTAAAATGTCTTTCTGGTGTTGGTAACATGTTGTCATGTCCTTCTATTCTTGGAGGGTGGTAGGGATGGCAGGGAGTTGGTAAACAAATTCAATAAACTCGCTATTGAGTCTAGCTTAGTAAAGGTCAATGAGGGTGGCATTGTTGAAACTGGTGTCAATCTGTAAAGCACCAAAGTGCAGGTTATAGTCTTCTTTCCCTGTCAGAGATTCTTGATGCATAAGACTGTCTGTTGATCCCTTTGAATGTAGATTCGAATCAAGTAATGAATGTGGCCCAAGTGGTAGTTGGGCCTGTCCAGTTCACAGCTCTCATATCATTGATCTCCTTTTCAGCCTAGGTTTGGGCCATGGTCCCTTTCATAAAGGAAAGGGCAAAGGGAATCTTGTGTTTGTTGTGGTACAGTTTTCCTATAAAATACAATTCACAGCTATTGATAAATTTGTTGATGTCCTGCTGTTGACTAGTGAATTTGTCTAGTTTAGCCATCTTAATCTCAATGGTGGGAGTGGCAGGAGGTTGAGGTTGAGGTTGCAGTGGGGGCTAAGGCTAAGCTTGGGCGGCAAGTTGTTGATTAAGGTTTTGAATCTCTGTTACCTGCTGTGTATTAGCAGCCTGGAGAGCAGCCATTTCTCTCTGCAAGTCATTCATAACTATGAGAATGTCACTGAGGTTGGGAGGAGGGGGATTAGCATGAGAACCTATTGGTGGTGGTGAAGATGAAGGTGAGGGTGTGGTTAAAGGTGAAGATGGTTGAGTATGTTATTGGAACAGGAAGGGTTGATATCTGATTGAAGGGGGAGTGATGGGACATTGTGACTAGGCAGCAGCGAGTAATTGGGTTGTTTCACTTCAAGTTCTTCCTAGAGTTTGTGAGGTACTTGGTAAGGGGGAAGCTTGACTAGCTTCTTCATTTGGGTCTGGGAAGATTTGAGTTTGTGAGTAAAGTGATTGAGAAAGAGGATTTTGCTTAGAGGAATAGTAGAAATCTTCTTCATCATCCAGTGTGAAAGCAAGGGTGGATCAAGTAAAGAGGAGAGAGCAAGAAAGAAGTCTGATTCTTGTTATAAACTGGTTATTGTCAAGATGGTTTTACTTCAGGTGCTGTGTCCTAGATGATGATATGAGTCTCAAGTCCTAGTTATTGGGGTAGCTAATGAGGAATCAGACTTAAGGTCTGAGTATGACTAACTATGAGTTTATATACTGACTATGCTACTGTGGATGAGTCAGTGTTACATGAGGAATACATGTGGTGAGTAAAAGATAAATATGATAAGAAGACTTGGAGCATGTGAAGGGATGAAAAATATGTAGTTGGAAATGAAATATATCCTACTTGAGGCAAATGAAAAAGATAAGGCTATAGGGAATCCCATGGTGTAATTGTGGGGAATCCCAAGGAAGATAAGAGGAATCCAACTAAACTACAAGGACAAACATAGAGAGAGAAGGAAAATTTATATCTGTGACAGCTTTGTGAGCCATGTCTTGCTTGAATGCACTATAATACTATGACATCATCTAACACAATTCTTCATCAGGTCTCCTCTGCCCTAGTCAGTGCCTAGGCAGTATGCATGGACATAGAAGGAGCCTATCATACAATTCCAATCAAACTGAACCACAAAAGATTCAACATTGTTTACTTCCATAATCTCTTTTTTATTAATCACAATGTACCCTTCGGTGCAGCCTCAGCTTATGGCCTCCAAGGAGAAGTGGCTGATGCCATGGTCGACTTCCTACACAGCCTAAACATCCATCCTATAATTAAATGGGTAGATGACTTTGTGATAATTCACTTTCCTTTAGTCTCTAGCTCTTATTGCTCAATTGAATTCCCTTCCCTCCAATATGACTATGATCTTCCTTACCTCAAGCACATCATCTCACCACTAGGCATCCTATGGCACAAAGAGAAAGGCCAGGACTTCAGTCTCACCTTCCCATACCTCAGCTTTCTTTGGGATCTATTACTCAAGATAGTATCAATCCCCAAAAATAAATGCATCAAACATCTCTCACATCTATCTCTTTTTCTCACCAACTGCACTGCATATAAAGCACTCAAAAAAGATGTGCAAAAAATCTGCAGCTCTCTTTCTCATCTCGCCTTTGTCCACTTATGTGGTTACTTATACCTCTCCAATATATTCTCATAGCTAATGTCCTTCCCTAACAAATTCACCCCTCACTACCCCCCTCCCTCACTCATCACTGATCTCAAGTAGTGGTCACATGCACTTGAAAATCCCACCTTCTCAAGATCTCTCTCTCCAACCCAATCATTAACTAATCTTCACATATGGGTTGATTCCTCCACTGACTGGGGTATTTGCATATGCATAGGTAATTATTGGGATGCTTGGAGTCTCCTTGCTGGCTGGGATTGTTGCTGGAGGAACATTGGCTAGCTTGAAGCAGTTGCTATCAAACTTGTAATCAGCTCACTTATCACTCAAAATCAACACAATCTCCACATCCTCATTTGAAGTCACAACATGGGCATCATTGGTGCCTTTCAAAATGGCTGCTCCCAAAATTTTGAAATCAATCTAGTAAGATGTCATACTGAGAAGTCACTAGATTCTGCAAATCTCTCTATTCAACTAGTCTATGTAGAATCCTCCACCAATCTTGCTGACCCCATTTCCAGAGGTCTTCTTCCTTCCACACACCATCATTTACCTCCACCACACATCTCTGACCCATACTCTCTCCATTTTCTTCTCTGTCATTAACAATGTCTCTCAACCAATTACTTGCCAATATCAATATCCATGATGAAATAAGAAAACTCATTGCACTATTTCCCAATCCACAATCCGCCATTTGACCTCCTACCCAACATACATCTAATCCACCCACACCCCAAACTTGTCATTGAAAACCTTGCAAACCCTGCTAAAAGAATGCAATCAACCCCTCTATATTCTGTCCCCATGTTCTAGCCACTGATCAATTAAATTCATAACTCTCTCCACACTCAATATTGACCAATCTAGCCCTTCAATCCACCTTTCCACATACCACCCTAGCTAAAAGACATGAAGTCTTAACCTCCTTACTAGATGTCTCCCCACATTCCAGCTATAGTTCAGGTCTACTCAGATTCACGCAATTCTGTGACAATCTCAACATCCCAGAAGAACTCTGCATGCTAGCTTCAGAGGACCTACTCTCCCTCTTCACAGCAGATGCTGCAGGTCACCTCTCTGGCTCAACCATTGACACATGGCTAGCTAGCCTTCACTTCTGGCATATTCTCCATGGTACACCATGGTTCGGTAGAGAAATCCTTTTGCAAGTTAAGAAAGGTGTGCAAAAACTCACACCAAGCAACTCCTATTACAAGAAATGGCCACCAGTTACCCTGGAGCATTTTTACCCCCTGAAATCTGGCTTAGACTTCTCCAACACCCATGACATCTCCATATGGGCCATTGCAACCATAGCCTTCTGGTCTTGCTGCCATCTAGGAGAATTACTTATAACAACCCCATCAACCATTGAGCCCAACAAACATGTTGCTTAATCCACTACAATATCCTTCTCCAAAATCAACAATATCAACTTTGCCACACTTCATATCCCCTGGACAAAAACCACACTCAACGAGGGTGCAGATATTTCTATTACCTCCCATGCTAACCCCTCTTGTCCACTCATAGCTCTCAAACTTCACCTATCAGTATCAGATGAAATCCCTAGTCATGCCCCACTATTCGCTTACTCTACCTCCTGTGGATACTAGTTCCTGATGACCCAAACCTGGTTCCTCAAGTGCTGCAACACCATCTAGAAACAACATGGACTACCTGAAATGATGGGTCACAGCTTCCACATAGGTGGTGCCTCTCACTTACTTCTCTCTGGTGTTCCACCAGATATTGTAGCCACCCAAGGTCAATGGCACTCCAGATCATTCCTAGAGTACTGGAGGAGAATTGAAGCTATTCTCCCTCTCTTCACCTCCTCACCCACATTCAACATGCATATTAACACCCTCTCAGCTGCTATATCTTCCTATCAAAAATGTTATAATCTGAAGTAAAAAAATCATCTCATCACATAGCTTGGGGTTGTCAGGTCTCTCCAGACTTGATGTGTGTTTTTCTCTGCAATGAGAGGTTGCTTTGTCCTCTATAACCCTCCTATGTCTTGGACCACCTCAACATGCTCAAAAATTTAGGTACCCACTCTTATTCTTAATCCTTCTTCATTTATTCTCCTTGTCTCAAGTGTCCAGAAACACTCATAATGTACCCAAATTTTTCCCCCAACCCTAAGAAAATTGTAATCACCATTCGCGAACTATTATTATTATTAATAAACAAGAATGTGATCAATGATTTTCTATATTCAACTCCTGCCTAGTAAAGTGAGGCAGACAGAATAGTGCTGGACTTGTGATGTAGAGGGCCCTTACTTCCCAACCACCATCTAGTGCAGCAAGCAGCTTATGTGTTGTACGTTACACTATTTCCTCTGCTTCTCCTCAGACCTGGTCTGGGTAGTGATTAATCTTAGTGTACTTCTCTGCCCTCTGGCATTAAGCAGGTGGTACCCTATGTCACCACTGCACTCTGCCCTTTCTTCCACAGTGTCAGCCCTCAACAATGCTCCTGCTAGTAGCAGTAACACCCCTCCAATGCCTCCACCTCTACTCCCTCGACTGTGAAGATCCTATCTATCTAACCAAACCTCACCACCCATACCTCTCAGAGCCAATCAGCTCAAGCTCAGGCAATGTCATCAATGCCTTCAGCGAATACAGTCCAGAGTGCAAGTGATATCTTACATGAAGTAGAAGGTGTGGGTAGCTCCTCTGTATAACAGATCTGTTACATACAGCCACCAACCTGTGTTTGTACTTATTTGTACCAGATACCTTAAGTACTGGTTATGCTTAGGTAAACAATAAGTTTACATCCCACTCCCACTTATACCAGATTGCCCCAATACATTAGTTCTGTGCATATCCTGGTATTGAGCAAAGTGTGATAACTTATCCCCAACCCTTACACTTTTTTGCACATCCATAAGAAATTGTAGAATATCTGTGTAAATCAACTTTTGATTGAAAAAGCTTCCCTGTTGATAACATAGCCTTTGTCAATGATGAAGACCCACATGAAGACTTGAATCATGCAGGCCTCAACAGCATACAATTCACAAGGCAAACTGCCTGATGACGATGACCTTGGAATAGCATAGATGAGTGCTGTCATTGATTCAGGTGTGCCATGTCACAACCTCAGCAACACCCGAAGACAGCTATCAACAGCTATAAATTCACCTCAGAGTGAATGAAGACATTGTGCCAACTTAGATGATAGCAGTTCCCAACTCACAGAAAGAGAGGATTCATCGCTGACAACAAGTTGGTGAGTAAGCATGACTATTAACCCTACACTTAATACTTTAATGCAGACCCTCACAGAGGGTCAAACAAGGACAGGAAACCCTTCCTTATCATGAAACTTGAATGAATAAGCATATGTTCATTAAATGTTGAATCTATTATATTGTAATGAAATAGACAACCAAGATGAGTGATGAGACCTGTCGCCCACACCTAGTCAGATGTCAACTATTACATGTTGTAAGAGATGACAAGAAAAGCACCTGCAGAATTGCCAGGCATTAAGCAAGACACTCTCCAATGTAGTTGACCGAGTCAATATACTCATTCAGACTAGAATAGATGGAATTAATTGTGAGGAATTCATGAAGCTAGCCAACAACCTTAATAAGGTTATGGTGCATAAGAATATCAACAACACCCATCAAAATAAGACAGATACAACCATTCATCTAGATAGGGATGAAGAAGACAAACTTCTTCAACAAGTAGAAGCTGAGCTTCACCATCCTTGACAAGAAGACAAGACAAGTTCTGTCTATAAGAGATGGCATGCTGTGGCTAATCAAGTTGATAAACATCAACATGGAAGTAAGAAGAAGAATAACCAAACTAGGTTGTTTGAACAAGAAAATGAAGGAGCCTTGAGACCAGGCATGTTCACACTCAAGGACAGAGTGGCTATTCAAAGGTTAAGAAATACTGACATCTGTGAAAACAGAAGATCTGGCCTGGATGACCAAGGCATCACCTTTGATGATTCTAGAGAAACCATAGACTTATGGGCAGAAGGACTAAATAAGTGGCCTAAATGAGACTACTGGCTGCCGTCAGATAGAAGGTGGTATCACCAGTCAGATGATAGTGATTCAGATAACCCGGATCAAGGATCGTCTTCTTCTGATGAGTCCAATTGTAGTGAAATGATGGACACTGCAAGTGATCAGTTGAGAAATCAACCCTCCGATGCTACCGGACATGGTAGTAAAAGAACATCTAAACAGATGTCAAAAACAATAACATGACATAGAAGTCATAGTTGTAAACCTCATAAATATGAGGGGAAAGATTGACACTCTGATTACCTTGGAGACATTCATTATAAATATCATAAATTAATTGATGAACAAGTGGGCAAACCACTGAAAGGGAACCTATCTAGTTTCTAAACCTCATCACCTAAACTGCCTACTCCCAAAGAGTATAGTGGTGAAGAGGACATTGAGAAATTCAATGGGTGGGTTCAATCATTCTTGAGCTGGTTGAAATTGTCCAACTATGCTAGACCTAATGTGGAGCCAGAGTATATCACTTTAATGGCTATTTATCTTGCAGGCAAAGCAAGACAATGGTTTAATGACAATGTCAACAGCGTGTCTAGGCAGAAACACTGATGGACATTCAAAGAGGTTATAACCAGACTGTACAACTGATTTATACATGAAGCATCTATACAGGATGCTACAATGAAATTCTATTTGAGAAAGTACACCACAGAAGGTGGTGTCTTAGGATTTTTCTATGACCTCGAGAGGTACAGAGGATGTGTGATACATGAGCCTGACTTGTATATGTTCAAAACCCAATTATTATTGGGTCTACCTGCACAGATAACTGATGCAGTTGTCCAGAAAGGCATTACCACCGAAACCTTGTCACTTGATACAATTCTCAAAGTGGCTTGATGTGTTAAAGAGAGTATTCAAATAAAGTATTACTATGATGAGTGATGCAAGGCAACATCTGGAGTAACCAGTCAGCCAAAGGCAACTGCAAATATGCAGCTGCCAACAAATCAGATGATGAATAAAGAAATGCTGTCGTATTTGAAGCCAGTGTACAATAAGTATATTAACAAATGAGGTCCATACAGACCATATAGACCAACAGACAATTGTCAGCCTTACAGACCACTGCCAAATCAACCAAGTGGTTCTGGAAGTAGACTGACACTGCAGGCACTAGTATATAATTAAAACCAGACAGGATCATCTGGTGTAAAATGCTACGCATGTGGCAAGTTTGGGCCGCTATGTGACTGATCCAAAATGTCCCAACTTTAGGAAGCCCTGAATGGCAACTATTCAAGAGGGGGAGGATGCATTCAAAATGGTAGCAGAAGACACTATCAAAGGGAATGACTAAGAGGCAGATGAGCCTCAAAATAACTACAGAATCATAGTTGAGGAAGAGGAGGACAATCCTTTGCAAGGATCACAGTATATATCACAAGGTAAAGAGTATCACCTCCAAGAATATGATGAGTATGAAGAGTACTCACAAGAGGAAGATGACAATAACATTGTCAATGAACAGATACATTGCATAAGAGAAATGAGTAACCCTGCTCATGAATTTATAGCATTTATAAATGATGAACAAGTGTTCAAAGAGAACACTCAACTCAAATCATGGGTTTATAAGTCCAGCAGACAGCAGGACTGCCCAGCAAAGCTGAGCACAAAAGTAAGGCCTTTAGTGGCTTGCATGGAATTAAACAGCCTTGTAGCTATTGTAATGTTCGATACAGGCAGCACCTCTGATGCCATTAGCCCAGAATTTGCGAGAGTCACAAATTTAAAAATATATCAGTTGAAGGACCCTGTTCTGATCCAACTAGGATGCCGCAGTAGCAGATCACAGATTAACTACAGTACTTACTATCCCATGTGGTACAAAAGTATTGCAAAGAAGTACTACTTCAATATTGTAAATATCAACAGATTCAACACAATAATTAGTATTGGCTTCATGCATGAATTCAAAATTATGCTAGAGCCTAGCGCAAACCAGATAATGGTCCACAGTGTGGCTGCTCCCACTCTAACAGAAGGGGAGGAAAATGATGAAATTGTGTGCAGACAATTGCTGCGACAAACTGAACAAAGGTCTACTGAATGACTAGCAGATGCAGAACTGAAAGGTTTTGTAGGGAAGACATCTGGACAGGACATCCAAGAAACTGACAAACCAAGAGAGTTTGTCAAGGAGTTCTCAAGAAAAAGGTGTTCAGATGTAAACACAAAGAAAATAAAAGATAATACCCTTAACAGGTCCAATGAAAAGATGCTACTGAGTGTAGCTCAAATTGTTCAACTGATGAAACACCCCTAACAAATGAGGACAGACTTCACCTTCGAGCTAAATGGATTGAAGCATGTCAGGATATTATGCATGGAGTGCCCAAGGAATTGCCTCCAGTACATAGTGTCAATTACCACATACCTCTTATCAACAAAGATAAGAAGTACAACTATTATCTGCCGAGATGTCTAGACTTGCTAAAGCCTCAGCTTATGGTGAAGATTACATGGTATATGTGCACCAGGTGGTGGGAATCGGTGCAAACCGATCAAGCAGCTCCGATGCTGTGCATTCCAAAAAAGAGTGGCACTCTACAGACGCCAATTGATTGTTGTAAATGCAACAACAATACTTTGAAGGATGTTACACCCTTTCCTAACCAAGACCAGATCAGATACGATGTGGCTGGTGGAATGATAAGGTCAAAAATCAACTTATCAGATGCTTACAAGCAGGTATGGACAGTACCTGAAGACATGCATAAGAGCATGTTTGCAACTATATATGGCACCTATGTAAGCCATACAATGCAGATAGGAGACTGCAATGCACCTGCTACATTCCAGTGGGTAATAACAATGATCTCTCAAGATTTCATCAGCATATTCATGCATGTGTATCTTGACAATCTATTCCTCTATAGTGCTTCTGTCATGGAGCATGAAAAACACTTGGGTCTTATGTTTGGTAAACTATAAGAATACAAGTTCTACTTCCAAGAGGAGAAGTGCAAACTGTATGCTAATGTTATCAACTGTCTAGGACATAAGATAGATGACAAAGGGCTACACACAGATGCTGATAAAATGGCAAGAATACATGATTGGCACTAGCTGCGCAATTACAATGATATCTAGAAGTTTATAGGACTTATACAATACTTGGTGCATTTCCTGCCAGATATATCAAGCTACATAGGGCCTTTAGCAGCCATGACATCAAACAGGCAACCATTTGTGTGGAGACTGATCCACGATAAATGCTTTGAAATGATAAAGCAGATATGTTGCTCAACACCTATACTAGTGCTAATACGTCACAAGAAAGATGAACCTATATGTGTCATCTGCGATGCCTCAATACATAGCATCAGTGCAATGTACAGACAATGTCACAACTGTAGTTGCAAGTCTTTTCATTGATCACAAGGCAGGCCTTGGAGCTTAATAGGTCTAAGAGGATATAGAAAAAGGTTCTAACAGGAACATCTTCATAAAGGGTAATGATTCCTTCCATGTTAAGTTTGACTTCTACAAAGAAGTTCTGTTGTGGGTTGAATCCGTTGTGTGCCTCTGCTGAGAGTTTAGGGAATATAGGTATGAACAGTCAGCTCAATAGTTGTGAGTTTATGTTTCTCTTTTCTTGTTCTAATGGAAAAGCAGTCTGATAATTCTGATTGCATTTGTGCTACTACAAGTAATCTCACAGGTGGATGAAGTGATGATCCAGTTCGCCCTCAGGGTTTATATAGTATTTCTAAAATAGGAGTTATTATGAGTCAGCCTCCACAGTCACCCCATTTTCTATTGTTCACAGCCTTCAATTAAGGTTTGCCATTGTTCCTAGTCATACTGCGGAAGGCTGTGTGCTTCTGATGACTCAATTCTATTGGGCATAGCCTTCCACAGCATTGGGCTGTGTTGTCTCATGACTGGTTCCTATTGTTCCTCTAGTCATGAGATTGCCATTGTTTCTATCTCTTGTCTGGCATATCAGGTTTCTCTTCTTTGACTGAGGAACCTCCTTTTGGTCCTCCCTTTGTTTGTGGACATATAAAAAGTGTGGAGTTGTATCCCTATGCTTCAGTTCAATCCTTGTCAATCATCATGACTGCCTCCCACCAAGGCTATTATGTTTGATTCTTCAAGCAGTCTGGGGTGGTGCACCGCACTACCCCTGTCTTTCTTGATTGTGATTCTTTTCATTACTACCTTCAGTGTATCCCTTCTGACACTGACCTTTGTTGGTCTTCTTTCTCCTGCTTCGCTTGTGGTGGCAAGCACAAAGCCAAGAAGTGTCTGTTCATTCGCTAGCCAATCCAGCATGCTTGTGGCCTAATAGAGGATCCGCTTGGTGAGTACTTTGTTTTGTCTTTATTAGTCTGTGTTTATTGATAATAGGCTTTCCCTTTCTTAGCTTGGGATAACAACACCCCTCCCCCTATTTCCCAGCTCCCTTTGGAGGAGCAAGTCGATTGGAGTTCTGATCATTGGGGGCACCCTCTCCTCTTTGTTGATCCCAAGCCTGAGCACTGGGCTGCCAGTCCCCCTTTCTATCCTTGGACCCCTAGTCCATTAAGTCCTTTATCTAGTAGTAATGCTCTAAACTCTCTTACTCTCTTTCATATTTATTGACTCCTCATTTCTTAGTGGAAGATTTATCGATGTCATTGACCAACGTCAACATCAAGATCGAGGAAGAAGAAGTTCCCCCTAGTTTGTTGTAGAGTCCCACTAATGATTGGTTGGGTGAGGAAGCAAGAAAGATTGCAATGTGTTTTGTTGAAGGGAAGGCTGCTGAGTTGCAGGCCTCTGGTGGAGACACCAATGGGGCAATCTATTGGGGAAATAAGTTGGCCGCATTAGATAGTCAAGTAGTTTTGAGTTTCATAGAGTTCTTGAGGGATAGTATGGTGCAGGAGATTGCCAAGACGGACTAGTTTAAATAGTTAGTCAGACATGGACCTCCCCCTCTTGTACAAATAGTCTGCTGCCAATAAAGACAGCCCCTTTCCAAAAAAGAACAGGTATAGAAAAGAGAGGAAAAGAATGGAATTTTAAGAGAGTGAATGCCAATTTCATGACAGACAAGGTCCTACCTAGCAAGCCTGCAGACCAGCAGGATTTATGTCACAAAGGTTTATGGATGCTCAATGAAATTATTGTACTTTCAAGTATGAAACAATTGTGATACTCAAAGCCCTCCTTAAATGGGAGGACAAATTGATAGGATATCAGGTACATGTTGTGACTGACCATCAAGCTCTTGAGTTTTTCAAGATGCAAAGATGCCTGTCTAGCCAACAAGCTCATTGGATAGAATACCTATCAAAATTTGACTTTAATATAACAGACATCAAAGGGCACTGAATAAAGTTGCCAATGCACTATCACATTATTATGAAAGTGATACATGGTATGAAGCTCATCCTGTGAGTGACTACATAGATGTAGATATACATCTAGACTCAGAAAGAGATGATCTCCCTTGGGATCATCTAAATGAAATTGATAATGGAGCCATTGAAATGAAGGCCATCCAGGTCATCAAAGACATTCAACAATGCTGAAGCAATTGTCTCCTTGAAAGAGAAGAAGATAGAGATGTGCAAGCAGTAGTGCTCACACTAGTTCCAATTCCAGACATAGAACTGATGAAAAAATTAAGATCATCCCTAGATAATCCAATGATCTTCCAATCCCATCAATGGGGAGAGAACTTGCACACTCATATAGAGTATGATGAATTGCTAACAGTAGCAATTCACAGAGGATACAAATCTGATGCATTATTTGGTAAGGTTCTCAAAAACCCTGATCACTATGAGGCATTCACTGTCTGTGAAGGCCTGATTTGGTCCAAGAATTTAGGGGGAGAGGAAGTACTATGTATCCCATCTGCAAAGATGGGACAAGAATCAATTTTCAGCCTTATTATTGATCAAGCACACTCAATAGTAGGCCATTTTGGTCCACAATGTACCACCAACTATGTAAGATGATAGTACTGGTGGCCTAAGATATTTAGCCATGTTAAACAATTTTGCAAGTTGTGTCAGACTTGTCAAATATTGAAAGATGATATGCAGCACCCAACAGGACTGTTGCACTCATTACCTATACCCACAAAACTGTAGCAATCAATTGGAATGGACTTTATTGGTCTGTTTCCTGAAATTGATAGGTACAATTACCTATGGGTAGTCATTTGTTGAATGACATTAATGATCCACCTAATACTAGTGAATACCAAAATGAAAGCATCTAAGCTTTTGTGGATCTATTTAAAAGAAGTAGTAAGGCTTCATGGCCTTCCTGAAAGTATAGTCTTAGACAGAGACTCAAATTTACCTCCAAATGGTGGAGCGATGATATGACCCCTCCATCCCCTGACCACTGTATATTCAACTATATGAATACTAGATGCCTATCAAGTCCTTCAAATATGAACATGAACCCTTTGAATGCACCCAATAGCTCCTGAATGTTCCGAACAAGTTTGAGAATCTTCAAACTCTCCAAATGCGATCAAAGCTTTCTGAATGCAAATGAAAGTTTGTATATCAAAGGGAAGACACTTTTCAAAGGCATCATCTCTCTTCTAATTCTCCCTTTTTATTTGACTTCTTCATTCCCATTCACTACTTTCCCCTTAGATTATTAGAGAGGATCCCCTTTTATCATATACACTCAAAGGGATCCTTGTACTAGAAGATATATATACTGTATGTTGTAGCTAGTGATTCAAAAAGTTAGATATTCACTTCTCTCTCACTCTCAAGTCTAGATCTTCTAAGACTTCCTCTTTCAATCTGCCGATTCTTCCAATCCCCTGATTGATCACATTTGCAAATGATTGAAGACTCCCTTTCTATGATCATTAATCATAGACTGTGTTGAGACTCTTTATAGTCATCCTTGCACCTTGTTCTGTGTTTGGTTCACATACATGAAGCAGACGTATCATTTTGGAGCCCACTGCAAGGGCCCACTAATAAATCTTAAAAGATTCCTTTGACTCAGTCCTTTGAACTGCCATTCCTGACACACAATTGAGTCACTCGAAGCACAACCCTATGAGATAGATTCACTCAGAACATCAATCCAACCCAACTAACACTTTCTAACTCTCCAATAAATTGAAACCCAATTTCAATCGATCATCCTTATTCACCCAATGAACCATCCTCTACCTTATCACTTTATCATTATCTTCTATTTCTATAACAAATATGACAATTCCACCAACTCTAGTTATGCCCACTCACGGTCACTCAACCACCCCAAAGTTCAATCCTGAACAACCTCGAGAACTTCAATGATACTTTCAAGACCTCAGAGGTCTTTTCGCTAACTGTAGCACCAATGACGACGATGCTAAGAAGACTTACACCTTCAAATACATCGACATTGATACCTCTGAACTCTGGAAATACCAAACAGAGTTCCAAGTAGGACACACATTTGATGAATTCATCGCTGCCATCTATAAGCTCTACCCAGGATTGGAAGATGATTGAAAGTGGTCCATCGCTGATATGGACAAGATAGTTGGAGAACAACTTCAACTAGGAATCATGAATACGAACGAACTTGGAGCATATTTCTAATCATTCCTTGTGATTACCAAATTCCTGCAATCGAACAACAGAATCTCTGAAGCGGAACAAAGTCGCACCTTCATCCAAGGATTCCAACCTGAACTCTGGTCTACACACCCAGTCATTTTGCAGGGAATTTGTGGCAGTTGAACTGAACTGAAATTATGTAGCTGTTTCAACTGCTACCTCACTGCCTTTGAGACTGCAGGTGCTAAGCAGTATTCAACAAACTGCTGCTCAGTCTGGGATGTAGCTGGTGCATAACCTAGGTGAAACTGGGATTATACACCAGTTCATTCAGGCATGTGATATTTGGTGCATTTGTCACTCCCCTTCATTTTTCCCATTCCCACCTCAGTATTGAGCAGACAATAACAAAATCCATTGATTAAACACTACCATGCACTACCAGGGTCTGTAAGCATGCCTCCCAATCACCTGTCCAGAAGAAACATCATTGCCAGACAAATTATGATGAGACAGCAGCATCCCTTCATTTGCTGCAGTTGGGGGAAAGGGCATTGTGCTGGAAAGGCCAATACCAGAGGGACCATATCCTTGCAGGCTGCTGGCTCCAGGTTGCACATTGAGAACTAGACAAGGATTCAGATGTGGATTCAGAGGTAGACATGGTTGAGGAGTAGAAGGGGCCAGAGTCTGTAGCCCCAGGTCAGGAGGGGGAGTGGTACCGACAGAGCCAGAACCAAATAGGTTATTGAAGATATGGCTAACCCTTAAAACCAGAGTGGGGGTAGGGTTTTCCATCGCAACAGTTTCCTGAATATATCTGCAAAAGGATGTTAGCCATGCAGTCAGGTAAGAAAGAATACATACTGGCGCTATCCATCACTACTGAGGTCAGGGCCCCATTCCGCTGCGCACTCTTTGAACCAATGATCCACTGCTTCGAAAAAAGATTGTTTCTTCTCCACACTGTTCTTGAGTTTCTTGACACCAGTTCAGGTACACTTCATAGCTGGCTGCACAATATCATCACTTTTGTCATTTGCCTGAGCTCCAAGGTGATTATCCGAAATATTGAGAAGCCCACTGTTCTCGCGAGCAAAGCAGTGCTGTAAGAAAAACATGTTGCATCAGTGTACGAGACTGAAAAAATAAATATACCAATAATGCTACCCAAATGCTCCATTCAGGTTTCACAGAAGTTCTGGCAGATGGACCAACCATCATAGTAGTGAGCTTAATGACAGTCTGTTCAAGAGAGTGTTTTTTAGTGCTGAATATACTTTCACATAGTGTTAGGTCTGAAGTTTCGGAGTTGATTTCGGAGATCGGAGTTAAATAAACGATGGGACTTAGTCGATATTCTGTCTACAGATACAGGGGAAAAAATGCAGTACTTATATACCTGCTAGATAATTATATCTGAGACATAGTGACAACAGAGGACGTCATAAGTAGGAAACATGTGAAAAGTACAGAGTGTTCGGAGTTGTTGGAGTTATCGGAGTTCATTGGAATTCATCAGAGTTGGTCGGAACTGGGATGTAACAGTATCTCCCTCTTAAGGGCGAGCCCTCGAGACCGCATATTGGACTTGACCATGTTTGGTAATGACCAAGAAATCGGAGTTTCAGAATGTGGCGGATTTCGCAGAATCGCTGGAGTTTGAAATCAGAACATATATAATAAGGTCCGGTGAATCACTCTTCTTCATTAACAATGCCCACTCGCAACGAGATCCAAGCCCAACTTGCAGAACTGCAAGTCTTACTCGAAAACGAAGAACAACGAGAGCGCAAGGAAGTGGAGCAAGCAGAGGAGGCCCAGAGGGTGGAGGAAGAGCGTCGGTTGGCAGAGGAGCGATGGGCAGCCAAATCTGCAAAAAGGGAGGCAGCAAGGAGGGCGAAGGAGGCGGCTTGAACAGCGGAGCAGGCGGCAGAGGAAAGATCAGGGCAAGAGGCCTTGATCAGACAGCCGTAAGTATTTTCTTTTTTATCCACTTTATTCCGGAGTTGACCAGAGTTTGTTTAGGAGGGCTCCGTGCGAGCCTTGTATTAGGAAAGGGAGCGTGGAGGGGTGTGTGTGGCTAACTGGACAGGGGAAGGCCTGGAGTTGTACCACCTGTCAACAGGTGAAGGCCAAATGCTGGGTTGGGGAAGAACCAGCAAAAAGGAAACACATCCAGAGTACCACAGAGGAACTGGAGCATGGAGGAAAAAGGCAATGGGGAAATGCAGAGTTGTTGGAGATGGCGAATCTGAGGGAGGAGTTGCAAGGAGTTCGGGGGGAGATGAAGAAGATGAGAATGGAGATGAAGAGAATGAGGGAGTCCATGGAAAGGACTGAGGAGTTGTTAGATGGAGATTACAAGGATAGTGGAGAAAGCGGAGAAAGTTCAGAGGAGCCAGAGGAGTCAGAGATGTCGGAGGAGGAAATGCCCATAAGGGATGTAGAAATAGTCCCTTCAATGGAATAGATAATGATTTTTGAATCAAAGAAAAGGATAAATAAGAGTGAAAGAAATCAATAGTCAGGTCTGGGTTTCTCCAGATAAGTGGAGTGGAACTCTGAGATGAGTTCTGAAGCATGTCCTAGCTCAGTAGCAAGGATCCATGAGGTTTCTTTGTTGGTACCTTCATAGCCTTCCCAACGAACCAAATACAATAATTTGCATAAGCGACGCCTATTATCAATTTTTGAGTCTAGGATTTCGGAGATCTCGAACTCCGGTTCTCCATCTATGATTACCGGAGGAAGCGGAGGTTGTACTTGGTTCAGAATCGTATTCGGTGAGGCTGGTTCCAACTGTGATACATGAAAGACTGGATGGATAGCTTTCATAGAACTAGGCAAACAGAGAGTATAGGAATGGGTTCTAACTTGGGCAATAACCTTGAAGGGACCTAAGTTCTTCTCCGAGAGTTTCTTGGAGGGTCTGGTAGTTCAGAAAAACTTGGCCTTTACGAAGGCTTGAGTTCCTATTTCGAAATCAGGGGCTGGAATGCGCTTTAAGTCAGCATAGTGCTGATAACACTTTTGAGCTTCGGAGATGGTATTTCGGAGTTTGGAGTGGAGTTCGTCCAAATCAACAGCTAGTTCTCTGGCTCGAACGGAAGTAATATCACGCTCAGGGTGTACTGAAATATTTGGATGATAACCCTTGTTAGCGAAAAAAGGGGATATCCCAGTAGTAGCGTTCAGAGCATTGTTATATGCAAATTCTGCAATAGCCAGGAGATGGGACCAGTTGTCCTGTTGATAGTTACAATACATCCGTAGGTATTGCTCCAAGGTTTGATTAACTCATTCAGTTTGTCCGTCACCTTCCGGATGATACCTGGAGGTAAAATGGAGACACATGTCAAGGACTTTACCCAATGACTGGAAAAAGCGGGAGATGAACTCCGAGCCTCAGTCACAGGTGACATGTGAGGGAACTCCATGTTTGGAGAATACATGGACAAGGAAAAGTTGAGTGAGTTGAGGAGCAGTGATGGTGTCAAAGGTTGGTATGAAAATAGCTTGTTTGCAGAATCGATCAACAACAACAAGAATAGTGGAGAATTCATCGGAGTTAGGGAGTTGCTTGATGAAATCCATGGAGATGGAATTCCAAGGCTTCTCCGGAATTGGGAGTTGCTTGAGCAAACCATAAGGTTGATGGCGAGGGACTTTGGACCTAGCGCACATAGTACAGGAGTTACAGTAATCCTTTACAAAGGTCTGGAGTTCCGGCCATGTGTATTCTCATTGGATCAATTCAAGTGTTTTGTTTTGACCAAAATGACCAGCAATTGGATAATCATGCTTCATACGCAAAATTTGAAGTCATAAGTCATCTACGTTGGGCACATAGATACGACTATTGTGACGAAGGAAACCAGAGGTGTCGACAGTCCATCGGAGATCGGAGTTGGCATCGGAGTTGAACTCCACAACCTCTAGGTGCTCCATAGCCACTGGATCATCACGAAGTGAACTCCGAATTTTCGAGTGGAGGGAGTCTACATCCATAATGAATGCAGCTTTTAACACTGGATCCAATAAGGATAAAGCTCGTAGGGATGAAGCCAGTTGCTCTGAGGTAAAAACCGGTCGGAGATTCTGAGGATTGATACTGGCGTAGTCGCTATCTCCCTCTTTAGGATTTATGTCATATCAACGTGTTAAGAAGTCCAGTTTTGCTCCGAGTTTTCTGGGGCGAAAATGAATAACAAGATTAAAGCCCAATAAAAATTCAGACCAATAAGCCTGACGCCATGACAGGAGTTTGGTTGTAGAAAAATACACCAAATTCTTGTGATCAGTGACAACATTGACTGGGTCAGAAGAGCCTTCAAGGTAATGTCGCCAGTTGTAAAAACTATCGTGAATGGCTAATAGCTCCTTGTCATGGATATCATAGTTCAACTCCAGCAGAGTTAAAGTCTGAGAGTAGAATGCGATGGGATGTAATGATTCATCCTCAGCGTAAGTTGATAAGATGCCTGCTATGGCATAGTCAGAGGCATCTGTTTCTACTACCAGACATGATCCTGGAGTGAAATTGACAAGAACAGGAGTGGAAGTGAAGGCCTGCTTCAGGGATTCAAATGCGAATTTGCATTGAGTATCGAAATTCCATGGAACATTTTTCCAGGTCAGTTGCATAAGCGGAGATACCAATCCCAAGTAGTTATTGATAAAACGCCTATAGAAATTTCCAAAACCCAAGAACAACTGGACATCCTTGATTTTCTGTGGTTCCAGCCAATCCAGGATAATTTGAACTTTGGCAGGGTCCATGGTAATTCCACCAGGGGAAAGGATAAATCCAAGGTATTCAATCGTATCTTGATGAAAGAAACATTTCTCCAGTTTTCCAAAAAGACTGTTAAGTCGGAGTCTTTGGAGTACCTCACGGACATGTCTCCGGTGATCCGCAACATTATTGAGTAGATAAGGATATCGTCAAGATATACTACAACGGAGATATCGGAGAGGTCGGAGAAAATCTCATTCATGAAACATTGAAATGTTGAATGGGCATTGTATAGACCTAAGGGCATAACCAAGAATTCGAAAGCACCATATCTGGTTGTCATGAAATTGGCATTCACTCTCTTAAAATTCATCTCTTTTCTTCATTCTTTTCTTTTCTTTGCCTGTTCTCTTTGGAAGGGGGGCTGTCTTTATTGGCAGCGGAAACTATTTGTACAAAGAGGGGGAGTCCATGTCTGACTAACTATCTAAACTAGTCCATCTTGGCAATCTCTTGCACCATACTGTCCCTCAAGAACTCTATGAAACTCGAGACTACTTGACCATCTAATGCGGCCAACTTATTACCCCAGTAAATTGCCCCATTGGTGTCACCACCAGAGGCCTGCAACTCAGCAGCCTTCCCTTCGACGAAACCCATCGCTATCTTTCTCGCTTCCTCACCCAACCAATCATTGGTGGGACTCCACAACAAACTGGGAGGAACTTCTTCCTCCTCGATCTTGACGTTGACGTTAGTCAATGACAACGACAAATCTTCAACTAAAAAAGGCAAAGAAATCAGCAACTACGAAGAGACCGAGAGAGTTAAGGGCATTACCACTAGATAAAGGACTTAATGGACCAGGGGTCCAAGGACGGAAAGGGGGACTGGCAGCCCAGTCAACTGCCTCCTTCTTGACAGAAGGAAGAGAGTCAGCCCACTTGTCGGACCCCCAATTAACCTGCTCCTCCAAAGGGAGCTGGGAGGTAGGGGGAGGGGCGTCGTCATCCCAAGCTAAAAGAAGGAAAGCCTATTATCAATAAACATAGACTAACAAAGACAAAACAAGATACATACCAAGCGGATCCTCCATCAAGCCACAAACATGCTGGATTGGCCAGCGAACATACGGACACTTTCTGACCTTATGCTTGCCACTGCAAGCAAAACAAGAGAAGGAGGACCAGCAGAGGTCGGCGTCGGAGGGGGTGCGCTGAAGGTAGTAGTGGAAAGAATCACAATCGAGAAAGACAGGAGCGGTGTGGTGCACCACTCCAGACTGCTTGAAGAACCGGATGTAGTGGCCTTGGTGGGAAGGAGTCATGATGATTGACAAGGATTGAACTGAAGCGTAGGGATACAACCCCACACCTTTTATATGCTCAGACACAAAGGGAAGACCAAAAGGAGGTTCCTCAGTCAAAGAAGAGAAACCCAATACACCGGACAAGAGATAGAAACAGCGGCGATCTCATGACTAGAAGAACAATAGGAACCAGTCATGAGACAGCACAGCCTGATGCTGCGGAAGGCTATGCCCGATAGAGTTGAGTCATCAAAACAACACAGCCTTCCGCAGTATGACTAAGAACAATGGCAAACCTTAAACCGAAGGCTGTGAACAATAGAAAATGGGGTGACTGCGGAAGCTGACTCATAGTGACTCCTATTTTAGAAATACTATATAAACCCTGAGGGCGAAGCGGATCATCACTTCGTCCTCCTGTGAGATTACTTGTAGTAGCACGAACGCAATTAGAATCATCAGACTTCTTTTCCATTAGAACAAGGAAAGAGAAACATAAACCCATAACTACTAAGCCAATCGTTCATGCCCATATTCCCTAAACTCTCAGCAGAGGCACGCAATGGATTTAACTCGCAGAACAACTTCTTTGTAGAAGTAAAACTTAACTCAGGAGGAATCATCACCCTTTACGAGGATGTCCCCGTCAGGACTTTCTTCTACATCCTACTAGACTTATTAAGCTCCAAGGCCTGCCTTGTGATTGATGAAAAGACTTGCAACTACAGTTGTGACACTGGTATGGAAAGTGGTTTTCCATTCATCCCCTTCCGCGATTCGTACATTGAAGTATCCAATTCACAGATCAATTTTGGTGTAGATACAACCTTTACTGGCATGGTCCAGGAGATCAGAGATGAGCGGAAGTGGGTAACAATCTTTCTTGGTGATTTTATTGATGCCTCGATAGTCCACACATAAACATAAGGAATCATCTTTCTTGTGGATGAAAATGATTGGAGCACCGCCCAGAGATCCGGAGGAATGTATCCAACCTTTTCTAAGGTGCTCATCCAAGAATATACAAAGGGCTTCTTGTTCCGCAACAGAAAGAGAATAGATGCGTCCCAGGGAGGTGTCGTACCTTCCTCTAGATCAATATGGTGATCGCTATAATGATGAGGAGGAAGACGTTTAGATTTTCCTTCACTGAAAACATCAGCATAGTCATGATATTCTGGAGGAACTTTTGCATAAAATGTAGGGTCCAGAGGAACATTGGAGATGTCGACAGAACACGCTTTTGAAATATCAGCAGTTTGAAGAACAAATGATTGAGATCCTTCTTGCTTGCTAGCATGTACAAATGTAGCTGCCGAAATAATGGACACAGGAGGAAGTGCAGTCGGAGTTGGAGTCGGAGCTGGAGGGTCAAGCAGAGTTGCCTCGGAGGGCATGGGTGTCGACGACGAAGACGAATACATCGGTTTTGGTGTCCCAAATGAAATACTGCTTGTAACCCAGTCAATCAATGGATTGTAGCGGGTAAGCCAGTTGAATCCAAGAACAGCAGAACATGATGCATCCAACGGAGTGACCAAAAACTCAATATCTAGAGTTTCTCCAGATGGAAATCGGACAGGGAGGATAACTCCCGCATCAATGGTTCTCCCTTGAGATCCATCAAATAATTGGAGTTGCTTCGGAGGAAGTGGAGATGTTTTGAGCTTGTTTCGGTGAACAAAATCAAAGTCCAAGAAACAGTGTGTGGATCCTGAATTGATAAGAGTCAGAATAGATAATGAGTCGATAAATAAAGTAATTAGAAAGGAATCAGAACAAGGAATGGAAGCGTTGAGCTTTACAATAGAAGATGCAGGAACGGTTTCAACCCAGTCCACATTCTGCGTCTCATGTGGACTGCCTCCTATTTTTCTGGAGCAGCTGGAGGGGCACTCGGAATAGGAGTAGGGGATTCCTGAGTGGATGGTTCGGTGACAGTAGTGGCACATCCAGAAGCCTTCTTTGAAGCAGAGGAACCAGACTTTGGACATTCCTTTGCCATATAACCTGGGGATCCACAAAACATACACAAGTTATTATCCAAACGATGTTTTCGTTCAGCTGGAGTAAGCTTTCTGTCTTTTCCGAGTTTATCAGAGAGGTCAGGACGCTTCGGAGTTGAGGTAGTCGGAGTGGATTTCATAGGAGTTTTCTTGAAAGTAGAAGGTGTCATTGGAGTTGAAGGTGGTTTAGGAGCATTCGTCGGAGGTGCCGGAGCATGACTGGAGTCCCGCTTAAGCTCTCCTTTATGTTCCCAATACCTAGCATTAATTGTTTGAGCTAACTCCTTCATAGCTACCAATGTGGCTGGTTTTCTGACTTGAGACATTTGATCCTTGATTCGATCTGGAAGACCACAGTAAAAGATATGCTGCAGTGCTGTGACGTCCCATTGGACTTGAACTGCTAGCCTATTGAAGTGCACAATATATTTGGCGATCTGTTGATTATCGAACATCTTCAAAGATTCCAATTCCGCTTCGGCAGTTCCTATTGGATCCAAAGGTCCAAATTGGTCCTGTAACTCGGAGCAGAACTCCGAGAAGTCCGAGAGGAACAACAGAGGGTTAGGAATAGTCTCCAAAAGGTAAGGTTCGAATAAAGATAACGCCATTCCCTTCAGAAATGACATAGCATAATTGACCTTAGCTTCATCGGAAGTAAACGCAGAAGGCCTATCCTTGAAATTCAATTGAAGTTGAATTAGGAAAGGTCAGAGTTTCATTGGATCAGAGCCGTCGAAAGGATCAGGCTCTCGGACTTTGGATTTTGTGGGTTTAGCTCCAGAAGAAGCTTGAGCGATGGTGGCAATATTTTGAAAAGCCATGATCAATCTCTCTTCAGCTGTCTCCTGTTCCGGAGCTTCCTGAGCTGGCTGGACTTGAGGTGTCTCTTCAACTGAAGTTGATGCTTGACCTTGAGTAGTCTGTGGAGTTACGGGTTGTAACGGATTTTCTCAATCATGAAAAGCAGTAGGGAGCCTTTCAGATATACGTGTAGTTGGAGACACAGGACTTGTTTCAGAGTTGGTCAGAGATAATCGACTTCTAGTTGAAAATCCCGTGAAACGTTCGAGAGTGCGTTGTGTCATCATGAATAAAAACCCGAGCTGTAGACAGAATATACTGTTAGGTCTGAAGTTTTGGAGTTGATTTTGGAGATCAGAGTTAAATAAATGACAGGACTTAGTCGATATTCTGTCTACAGATACAGGGGAAAAAACACAGTACTTATATACCTGCTAGATAATTATATCTGAGACATAGTGATGACAGAGGATGTCATAAGTAGGAAACATGTGAAAAGTACGGAGTGTTCGGAGTTGTTGGAGTTATCAGAGTTCATCAGAATTCATCGGAGTTGGTCGGAACTGGGATGTAACACATAGCTTCCAAACATCCAGATCAGGGTTGGGTAGACAATAAAGGCAAGTAACTTTACCACAGTGCAAAATTGATTTCATATACTGGAAGCCTTTTCTCAGGTGACTTGGTCAATTATTTGAGCGCGTGCAGGATTCCTGAAGGCAGTTCCAAGGCTAAAGTGTTATAATGTGTCCTCGTTTTTGTTTTTATCTTATCGCAACCTTTCTAATCTTATCTTATCCCCCCACCACCTTCCTTTGTCATTTGTTACCTTGTAGATTACAGGGGTTTTTACTATTAGTCAGTGATGACACCATCCACAGTTGCGCAGTAGCTGAGTCAGCCATTCCATGGATTGCAGTTGAGTTGTACTATTCAAACTCAGATTAGATAAGTAGTGTAGTTAGAGTTTGTACTCCTTAGTTTTGATCTCAACAAAGACACCCCCCCTTAGCTTCTAGCTGAGATCTTGGTTCTTTCTGTTGAGCACTCTAAGCTGACCAGGAGACCCCTGTGCCTTAACAGAAGATTGAAACTCTCCTCCCCCTCTGCTTTTCTCTGCAACAGTCCCTGGTCAAGATTCATCTGATCATCTCTGCTACCATGCTAGCTGAGCGATTGCCTTGGAATCTCAACCCAGACTCCCCTGCAAGGCCATCCTCTTTCAATTGGAAAACCACAGGTGACTCTGGCATCCCTGCATGGTATTCAATTCGACCACCACTCCGGCCTCACGCTCTCCATCGCCACCCCTGCCCTATGCTCTCACCAACCCTGAACCCCACCAGGCCTTGACATCTAAGCTCATCAGCAATGAACATCTGATTGCTGCAGCTGCACTAGACTTGTCACCACTTGAGCTCGATTCCCTCATGGAACAGCTCAACCCGTTGGCTGACAAATTCTCTGAACCTGACCTCGCCCCATCCCCACCTTTGTCCCCTTCATCGTCCTCATCCAAGGAATCTTTTGATACTGCCCCTTCATCCCTGATTGAAGACCCGTGCAACCCAGCAACACTCCTTGAAGTAGAGCCAGTCACCCACCTTCAAGTTTGCATTCACATTCATCGTCCCCATCATCTCACAGAATGAGCTACTGTCCCTGTCATTACATCTTTCGATGACATGGAACCCAAGATGTATGAGAAGTCCATCTTGTACTTGACCACTAAATCACCACGTCTCATCCTTCACGAAGACCCTTGTACAGCACTTCGAAACCCGAAGAGGAACTCAAGTATGAAGATGCGCCTGAGGATCACCTCGAGATCCACTTGCCCTTCTTGTTGCAATTCCTTCCCCCTCTTCTACCTCCCATCACTCTGCTCACATCAGCATCCTTCACGCCTCCAAACCCTCAGACTCCAGTCTCATTTTCTTTCCTAGGTCTCTAACCTCGACGAACCCCTCCTCCACCAGTTGAATCACCTTTCCCGCAACCTACCACCCAGGGAAAGCAACAGATCGCATCTGTGGAATTTGAACCAGAACCCAAACCTTCAGACCTGCTTCCTTCCACTCTGTCTTCTCTCTCCTCAAGAAAACCAAGCCCTTCTCCTCGAGAGCCACTCGCTCCCCTCCCCGATATGAACCCTGAACCTGATCCAAACCTGCCAACACCTCCTTTTCCCTCACCCCCAAACAGCCCCCCACCTGCTCCTCCAATGGCTACTGCTATCTCCAGTAAAATCAAGCTTGCTGAACCCAGCATGTTCAATGGTGACCCCAAGGCCTACAGGGATTAGTACCACCAGGTTATCATATTCCAAGCTGGCTGAGGTGTCACTGATGCCATGGAATGTGCCCTCATCACCCTCTCCTACATGAAGGAAGGGACTGCCGCTATCTGGGCCCAGCAGTTCATCAATGATTTTCTTGACCAGACTGATGCTCAAGGCAATGCGATCCCTTTCCCTTCCTGGGCAAACTTCAAGCTTGGTCTTGACAGAGCTTTCAAAGACACTGCCTCAGAACAGCGCGCATGAGAAGAGATCAAGACCATGATGCAAGGATCATCCCTCATTGTGGAGTATCTTGTCAAGTATAAAATGAAGGCAAAACTCGCTGGCCTCGGCTGCCAGGATAAAGAAAAAATCGGAATCTTTGAGAAGAACATTCATCACAACATCATTCACCAAATGTACCTCAATCCCCCTCTCCCCACAACTTGGTCCAATTACATTGAGAAGGCCATGGCCATTGGGCAACTTCATGAATAGTTCCATCAACAGGAACAGACTCGTTGCCCTGCTGTCCCCTCCTTGCAATTCATACCCCGGACCCTCCCATCTCGTCCTCAAGGTCAACCCTCTGAAGATCATTGTGTCCCCACTGGGATCATCCATGGCAGTCAGGGAAGGCCCATGGACATCCACAAGATGCATCAGGTCCACCGTTGTTTCAACTGTGGAGAAGTCAGACACTTACAATGAGATTGTCCCAAGGAGAAGGCTGCTGTTAACATCCGCGCTCTCTTCTACAACATGGCCACATCAGAACTTGATGAGCTGAAGAACCTGCTTTCCACAGAGGAGCACAGCTCGGTGAACAAAACCCCCACTCTCAATGACAAATTGGATTTTGTCAATGGTTAATGAAGATGCGTTCCCTTCACTCAGCTGGAAGTTGTTTGCTTTGGCAGAACACCCTAGTATTGGATATTTCTCCTTTATCTACCACGACGGCATGTACAGTACCCAGTATACCTGAATCAAATACCCCTGTCGCTTCTCCATCTCCAAAACTTGCTCTGTCAGATGAACACATTGAATGCCCCGAAATCCCCACTCCTGAACCATTGTCTCTCTTGTCGATTCAATCAACATCAACTCTCTTTCCACACCTCAGGATATTGTCAATGCTATTAAAGGCAATACTAATTCAGCAATCTCTATTCTCCAACATTGGTCCCACCCAGCATGTTCACGTGAGATAGTACAGTCTACTATCAATGAAATCACTGCCCTCTCCCCAGAAAATGCCATCCGAGCCCTGAATGAACTCAAGCAACCCCATGTCTTTGTTTGTGGTTCAAAAGGAAGCCAACTCATCCTCAAGGCCCATCTTGTCACCTTGGACAATCATGCAGAGCATACTGCCACTGCTCTCATCGATGGTGGATGTGAAGGCTCTTGCATCAACATCAAGTATGTTTGAGATCGTGATCTCCACACAACCCCTCTCACCTGACCCATTCCAGTACACAATACTGATGGTCAGCCCAACACTGAAGGCCCCATCTCGGAAATGGTCACCCTCAAACTGTGAGTCAGAACCCATGTGGAACAGATCAACTTTGGTATTACCAACCTCAGCAAAGGACAAGTCTTCCTCAGACATGACTGGCTCAGAACCCATAACCCTTCTGTGGACTGGAAGGCTGGTACCCTCAATTTCAACCAATGCCCCCCAGATTGTCATCCCTCCATCAATTCCTTCGACATCAACAACCTCACTCTGGAAGATGATGATCATCTTCTTATGATCAATCTCACTCCTGCTATCCAGATTCAGTTAATGACCACCAAGTTGCAGGAACTTGCAATCAAAGCTGCTGAGACCCAGAAGAAGGATTGCAATTGGGAGGACATCGTCCCTGGCTACCTTCACAAATTCCAAGATGTCTTCACTAAGAAAGACTTCAATGAGCTACTACCCCCTTGCCCTTGGGATCACGCAATTGAACTGCTCCCAGGTACTGAAGAGAAGCTCGATTGCAAGATCTACCCCCTCAGTGTGGACGAATGCTCACAACTTGATGAATTCCTCAAAGAAAACCTTCGTACTGGATGAATTCACCCCTCTATCTCCCCCATCACTTCACCCTTCTTCTTTATCAAGAAGAAAGACAGTCAATTATACCCAATCCAGGACTATCGCAAACTGAACAATATGACCATCAAGAATCGCTACCCACTCCCCTTGATTACCAAACTTATTGATGCCCTTCAGGATGCCCATTACTTTACCAAGTTGGATATCCGTTGGGGCTACAATAATATTCACATCAAGGAAGGCAATGAGCACAAAGCTGCCTTCAGGACCAACCATGGCTTATTCAAACCCCTGGTTATGTTCTTTGGACTTATGAACTCACCCGCAACCTTTCAGACAATGATGAACAACATCTTCCACATTCAGATCTACCAAGGTTACGTACTGATTTGCATCAATGATATACTGATCTTTGACAAGGATCTTGAAATGCACCATCAGCATGTTCACGAAGTCATGTCCTTACTTTGCGAATACAAATTTTACCTCAAACCCAACAAGTGTGAATTTGATTAAGAATAAGTGGAATACCTTGGAGCTGTCGTCTCTGAAGGCCAAGTCAAAATGGATCCAATCAAGGTCCAAGGTATCACTGACTAGCCAACCCTGACTTGCAAATGTGATGTTCAGTCCTTCCTCGGCTTCTGTAATTTCTATTGTCACTTCATTCACCATTTTGCTGGCCTTGCCTGCCCTCTTAATATCTTAACAGGAAACACTCTTTTCAAATGGACCGATCAATGTCAGGAGGCCTTCAATGTCCTCAAAACAATTATTACTTCTGCTCCTATTCTTTCCATTGCTAATGATCATGACCTACTCCGCATTGAGACTGACACTTCAGAATATGCTCTGGGTGCTATACTCTCGCAAAAACAAGAAAACATTTGGAAACCCATCAGATTCCTCTTGAAATCATTCAGTCCTGCAGAATGAAATTATCAGATTTACAATCACAAACTTCTCACAATAATGACTGCCCTGCAGGAATTTCACAAGCATTTACCAAGCAGAGTGAGGCAAAGCAGAACAATGCCAGACTTGTAACATAGTGGGCCCTTACTTCCCAACTGCCATCTAGCACAACAAGTCTATGACATCACGCTAGGTGTTCTTCCCCTCCTTCTACATCTTCTTCCTCCCTTCCTTCTTCCATTTAGCCTGCTATCCTTCCTCTTCTGGACTCTAGCTTCTGTTTGGCCCCAATTGCTAGTTCCTTCAGTTCCTTACTACGTCCTAGTGTGGACTAGTCAATGTCACCACCACAAACTCATGCAGCGCTTTCTGCCCTTACAAGCTTCATTGAAGGGTCCTCCACTGGTAATGCCTCTGGTCAACTATCTGGGTGAGGCTATAGTGCTCAGAGTAGTTGGGCACAATTGGCTGTCTCCAATATCCTCTGACAGGCAGAATCTGGGATGACACCCCAAGGTGAGGGTGCGGCAGCTAATTTGACCACAGTCATTGGGCATACATCTACCACTGCCCCTACACCTATGCCCACTCTGGGCACAGCCACCTCAATAGCTGTGGGATGCATGTCATCACCATCAGTCAGCAATTATTGTGGTGCTCCAAGCTCATCCCCGAATGATCCCTCATCAAATACCAGGGGGAAGAGGTCGCGAAGGGAAAATGACCTCCCTTCTAATGATGAGGAAGATGTGTTATTACAGATTCTGGAACTGGCTACACTTAAATCACGTACATTCAATGATATACTCCAAGCAGCAATGGCTATTGCGCTTCATAAGGATAAGGTTAACACATGTCAGATGGATATTGCTTCAGCTGCATCTCTGCTCCCAGGTGCGTTAATCATTCTTATTAGTCTTTGAAGCTTCTACCTCCTTTATATGGCCCTTGCTACCCCTCATCATTCTTATTGGTCTTCAAAGCTTCTACCGTTTTTATATGATCATTGCTACCCTTGTCAGTCTCATATGGGCTTGACACCTTATGGGTATTTGCTCCTTGCGATCCCCTAGGAATCATATATGGTTCATATCATCTATTTGAGCCTTACAGCTAGCATCTATTATTGGGCTATAAGTAGTGGTTTTGAGCCCATTTGTTCACAGTTCAATAGATGTTACCAGGGCTTACTCCCTTCTCCTCACATAGCTCATGCGATTGAGCCTGTTAACTCTCGTGCAGTTATGCAGCCTAACGCAGCCGAGCATATACTTGATCCATACATGGTGTCTGATTATCCTTTGGTGGTCAAAATTCTTCAGCTTGGCTGGCTGTGCTACTTCCCTCTCACTCTGCTTATGAATGAGGTATCTTGGAAGGCATGATTTGCGCCTCAGCTGGACTGTGGGTCAATGGTGGCTGAGAGCCTGCCTTAGCTGGCAAAATTGTATGCAATTGATCGACATAAGGAGTAGCTATTGTTTCATGAATTTTATGAGGCTTCCCTTTGCCTGTGCCAAATAGTGGGCAGGCATCTGGGGAGTGCTGATAGAGCCCAAATTGCCAATAACTTCAGTGAATACTACCAGAAGCTTCATGCGCATCCAGATTTTCATGATTGGTTCGATCTATATATTGAATATGATATTGCCATTCAACAGGCTTGGGTGGCAGACATTGGTTCATTTTGCCCCCAAAATTTTCAACACACTCTATAGCAGTCTATCATTGATCATGCGATTCTGGAATGGCAAGTTGTTATGGAATGCTCTCTCCGTGCTGTGTCTACTTCTCATACCATACAAGGCTCTATGTTAGAAGGGCCAGGCTCTAATTCAGCAAGGAGGTCCTTTTGGGGACAAGGGCGTGGTTTGTTTCATGGATCAGTTAGGCCACCTGCCTCCAGCTCCTGTGTTAGCTGCTTCATCTGTAGTAGCTATGCCCACATGGGCCATCATTGTGAGACTACTGATAACGGCTTCCTGTCTCTCAAAGACGGCCTCTGGAAATCATCTACAGGTGTCATGATTTGCTTTGGGCATAATGGGGGGTACAGGTGCTCAAGAGAAGGGTGCGCACATGCTCACATATGCTCAAGATGTGGGTCTGCCGAGCATTCTGCTCAATCCCATCCTTCACAATAAACTCTTCCCAATTGTCACCCCAATGTTGCCTGATCACTAGGAGTGCGTTCTCCATCACTTCAACCTGCTAGATAGATTCTCGGATGTCCCTCTTGGGCTGCACTATGGTTTTCATCTTGGTATTTCATCTTCAATCACTTCTGTTTACTCACCTTCAAACCACAAGTCTGTGCTTGAGAATGCCAGTGCAGTCGATTTACATATAGAGAAGGAGCTAGCTGCAGGGCATTACTCCAAGGCATACACCCCAGATGAGTTCTTTGCATTGTTCAGTCCTTATCATACCTCTCCTCTCAGTGTGACTTTTTCCGGGTCGCAATTGAAGGCCTGTGTTATTCAGGATCATTCTTTCCCTTGTTGCAACTCCCTGATTGCATCTATCAACTCTGAAATAGACTCATCATCATTCTTGTTCGACTGGAATGCATTTCTTGATTGCTATCTAGCGACATCATCCGCTCCCCCAGGAACTCAGGTCGCTGTGTATAATGTGGATGCCACTCACCGCCATATGCCTGTAGCTCCTGAGGACTGTCTTCACATCTGTATCAAGTGGAAAGGGGTAATCCATATGGATCACTGTTGCTCATTTGGTTGCTCAAGTTCTTGCACAATTTTTGGGAGACCTGCAGATGCTATCCACTGCATCTATGTGATGGCAGGTGTGATGCTCATTATCAAGTGGGTGGATGACTTCACATTTTGGTGACATCTGAAACTGGGAGGCCCCCCCATTCGCCTATATATACGATGAGAAGCTGCTGAGGGATGTAGCAGATTACCTTGGGTGGCCCTGGTCACCATGAAAGTGTACACCCTTTGGAACAGAATTCTGTTATTTGGGGTTCAGATGGGACCTGATCAAGAAGACAGTGTCATTACCTGAGGGTAAACACTTGAAGTTCTTGCAAAAACTGTCTTCTTGGACACCAAGTGCCCAGGTGTCTCGAACTGAGGTGCAATCATTGGTCAGATTGCTAAACCACTGCTGTCCTATCATTCTATCCAGCCGCATACACCTTCCAGGTCTTTATCGCTTTCTCACCTCATTCCCCAAGGATTAGCCATTCATACTTCATCAGATTCCTTTGACTATTTTGGAAGATATCAGCTGGTGGTCGGAGGTTCTAAAGCAAGATTGGGTGGGAATCTCTTTATGTCATTCATTAGTGAAATCAGGAAAACATATTTACATTGACACTTCAACATCTTTGGGGATTGGGTTAACAATCAATGATGGCTGGTTAGCTTGGCCTCTTCTTAGCAGCTGGAAAGATGATGGGCGTGATATTGGCTGGGTGGAGTTTGTCGTATTGGAACTATGCATACTCACTTTGATAAAAGGCGGGGCCCACAATATGACCTTCATTATTCATTCAGACAATTCTGGCGTAGTGGGGTCCTTCCGAGCAGGCTTATCCTGGAGCGTTGAACAGAACATCATACTGTGCTGTATCATTTTGCTTCTTCATGATTACAACCTTCACATTATCCCTAAATGGATTCCCTCAAAAGAAAATCTGGCAGACGATCCTTCTCGTGGTTTATTTCTGTCTTCCCCAATGATTCTGTATCCTCCAAAGGTTCCTCAGGCCCTATTATCTTGGGTAGGCAGTTGTTATCAACCTACAGCTCATTGAATACCACTCTAGTAAATAAAGTAATTCACATGTGTTATGTATTGGTCAGCCACATTGGTCTACGATGCCTATCTCGCCCATAATGCTAGCATATATTCTGAATTTCATGGAGAAAAACTACCCATCATTGGTTGCCGACGTTCCTACACCTTCTCATGAATTCTTGGATCTGATAGCCTCAGCATGGGCGCTATCAACATGTCATACTTACAATGGCAGTATTCGATGGTTCATATCCTTCTGCAAGTTAAATAGTTGCCCCCTATCATTTTCAGAGTCAACAGTAGAAACTACAATCTGTCGTTTCATTGCATTGTTAGTGGGAAAATGCTCAGGATCATATATTCACAATAAACTGGTGGCCATCTGTGCTTTCCACATTCTGTACAACCTCAACTTCCCCTATTCCATCCATATCCAATATCTTCTCAAAGCAGGGGATAAGCTTACACCGGCATCTTCCCATCAGATACTGCATAACCCAGTAACAATCAAGATGTTAAAGTGGGTCTCGGAATCTCTAGATAAATCCATACCTTTGGATGCTTGCTGCTTTGCAGTGGCCTGTTGCACATTCTGGGGGCAAGCTCATCTCAGGGAGCTAATCCCTTCACATTCATTTGAGAAACACACGCCATTACCTAGTCTAACAGATTTATAACCTGCATTGACTGCAGCAGGGTCATGGGTGCTTCACCTCCCTTGGTCAAAGACAAGTTCAGTGGGAGGTGTATTAATGTTTTTGACACAGCAAAATCATTCTTTGGATCCTATCGGAGTATTAGAGAATCATATCTTGATCAATCTACCCTCAGTGGGACTGCTATTCTCTTACCGCGTTGATGGAGAGCTTGTGGTTCTCGCAAAATCTAGGTTCCTGTGTTGTATAAAATCTCACCTTGAAAATGGGAACTTCCCTCATGTTTCAGGACACAGTTTTCATATCGGAGGCACTACGGAATTGTTATTGAATAAAGTGGATCCTCAGGTGGTTCAGGTAATAGGCTGCTAGTCTTCCAATGCATTCTTGAGATACTGGAGATTGGTAGACATCTTAGGACCACTACATACAGAATTATTACCTGTATCTTAGCTAGTTGGTGATTCTGTTTCAGTGATGGTTCTTGTGGGTGTGTGCGCAGCACAAGGCTTCAGCACAGGGTCTGTCTTTTGGGCATCTTTCCTCTGCACTGTGTCTAACACACACCCAGCAACTGGTCTAACTGGTGCTCCCCCATCTCGGGATAGGTGATCAAGCATGGAATTTCTAGTCTAGATACATCATACCTCTGCGCACACGCACTGGCACAAGTGTTGTCCACCAAGCAAGTCTTTGAGGTTTGGACTGATCATGCTAACCTCCACTACTTCAAAAAGCTGCAGAAGCTTAATAGATATCAAGCTTGTTGGCTCACGGAGTTGCAGGACTTCCATTTCACCCTTCATCAGGTTGCTGGTAAAGCTAACTTGAAGGCTGACATCCTGGTGAGATGACCAGGTTTTGAAAGGGGGGTGGATGACAACAATGACACAATTCTCTTGCCTAACTCTCTTTTTTCTGCCTCATCTCATCCCATTATAGACCTCTGACCAGTTCAATTTGACATCAAACCTGATCACTTTCATTCACGCATCAAGGACTCCTACTGGAATAGAGAAGATTCCATCACACTCTCTCAAAGAAAACAAGAAAATGATTGGAAGACCCAAGACGATGGTATCCTCACCCTCAATGATCAGATTTACATCTCAGTCGACAAACCCCTTTGCGGCGAAATTATCTCTTGATATCATGACAACCCCTTGTCAGGACATTACAGCCCCTTCAAGACTGCTAAAACTCTTTGTCGTGATTACTGGTGGCCAACTATCCATTGAGATGTGAAACAATACATCTCCAGTTGTGAGACTTGTCAATGTACCAAGGCATCTCATCTGCCTATGAAGACTCCACTCCACCCTTTTGATCCCCTGGCCTGCCCATGGGATACAATCACTGTCGACCTCATAGGACCCATTCCTGAGTGTCAGGGCTACAACGCTGTCCTGACTATCGTCGACGCATTCTCAAAAGCAGTTAAGTTTGAGCCCATGCACATTGAACTTAACTCTGAAGGTTTCACTAAGATCATTTGGGACCATGTCATTTGAGATCACGGAGTCCCCTGATGAATCATTCACGATCGCAACCCGCAATTCATATTGAAGTATATGACTGATCTCTTCCACCTTTTAGGCACAACTTAGAACATTTCCACTGCCTATCACCTACAGACCAATGGCCAATCTGAATGGATGAATCAAACACTTGAACAATATCTACAAGTCTTCATCAATCACCATCAGGATAACTGGAAGGAATGGTTAGCACTGGCTGAATTTTCATATAACAATTCTGTCCATGCCGCCACTACCCTAACTCCTTTCTATGTCAACTATGGCCAATACCCCTGGTCAGGAAATGATACTCAAAGAGAAGTCCAAAATGAATCCGCCACTCAATTTGCCGAATGAATGAAACATGTCTGTTAAGAGACTGAATCTGCCCTTGGACAGTCTAACAAGAAAATGAAGACTAGTCACGACAAATGATCCTGTTCTGTTCATGAGTACTCTCCTGGAGATAAAGTCTGGCTTGCTGCCACAAATATCAAGACCAACCATGCTATGAAGAAGCTCGACAACAAACACTTCAGACCCTTCAAGGTTATTGAGAAGATTGGTTATTCAGCTTACCGACTCAAACTCCCCCATGACTGGATGGGTCTGCACCCAGTCTTTAATAAATCTTACCTATCCCCCTACCATCATTCTTCTTTTCCAAACTAAAAAGCTCCTCCCCCCCCTCCTCCTCTCCAATTGGATGATGAAACTGAGTATGTCAGTGAGAAAATCCTGGATTCTTGGATCCACTGAAAACAGCTCCAATACCTGGTACATTGGGAAGGCTACACTAATGAGGAAAACACTTGGCAGTCCGCATCCAATGTCGCGCATGCTTAAGAATTGGTTGACGAGTTCCATGCTCTGAACCTGAAATGACTAGCTCTGAGACTTCAGATCCGCATCATCTATATGGATGATTTCTTTGGCATCAATGATCACCTCTATGATCCAGTCACTGACTCATACAGTGAAGGTTACAGACCACTAATGATATCTGACAACATCGACATCATCATCCCACTCACGCCGATTGAAGTCGATCATATTCTGGATTCCGATTTCAATGCCTCTATCTTTCTCCCTCAGCTTCCCTCCCATGTATGATGAGTTTGGATTTATGAAGAAGGTCTAGTCAATGCCATCACCCTCATTGCACGATTGGATGATTGTGGCCAAGTACACCATATGTACCAGCTCACTCTTCCCCTCTCGGCCCTGGACATTCAATGATGTTACAGTCATTATCTCCCCGTCATCCCCTGTTATGCCCCCTGCTGGCTTCTACAAGACTGCTCAAGACATCTCCAACACCTACGTTAACCTTGTGCAGACGCGATTCTGAAGGGAGAGTGATGTTACAATGGATCCATATTTTTGTTTTTATCTTATCACGACCTTTCTAATCTTATCTTATCCCCCCACCACCTTCCTTTGTCATTCGTTACCTTGTAGATTAGAGGGGTTTTCACCATTGGTTGGTGATGACACCATCTGCAGTTGCGCAGTAGCTGAGTTAGCTGTTCCATGGATTGCAGTTGAGTCATACTATTCAAACTCAGATTAGATAAGTAGCATAGTCAGAGTTTGTACTCCTTAGTTTTGATCTCAACAAAGACACCCCCCCTTAGCTTCTAGCTGAGATCTTGGTTCTTTCTGTTGAGCACCCTAAGCCAACCGGGAGACCCCTGCACCTTAACACAAAGTCCTTTTCCTTTTTCCTAAGCATTGCCTGAAAAAAGCCAAGTTATTATAGATTCTATGAACTGTTAGAGAAACTGACCATCACGTCGCAGTCCAGTTGAATGTAAGATGATCTGTCTACTTCAACTATTGCCTTTTTAATGACAATAGCTATAGTCTCCTGTTCTCAGAGAGCAGCATCAGCTGAGCATAAAGGCAAATGGAAAACCTACCTTTTGTTCATCTGATAGGGACCACTTGTTGTTAAGAGCAGCTTTTACATCATTTAGGATTTCAGATATCTCATTATCTTTTTGCAACATATTCTTGATGGTGTTTTCAAGCTGAAAAATATAGGCTTGATGCGATAGATAGAGCAGTAGGTGACCATGATCAATATTGCCACCAAACTGTAGAGCTAATTTTGAACCTGAAACACAGGTAACAGGACTATGTCACATACCCAGGTCAATCCATGTAGATTGGAGCTTTGGGACTCTGTGAGATGAAGATTTTAGCCAAGGGTGTTAATGAAGCTTGAGGGCTCTGGAAAGACAGAAATAACTGGCGGTGATGATCGAAATAGATTCCCACTGAAACCATATGAGGAAAAGCTTGAGTTAGGGGTCACTGTTCAAGTTTCCAGAGCTTCAGCATTGAGTGGTCCAGATGCATCTTCCCCAGGAACTGGTTGGCTGTTAAAGGAAGTAGGTTGAATGTTGTTGATGAAAGACGACATTGGGAAAAATTGCCTGCACAAGGAAAATATTTGTTGGATGATGACTCTTTAAATAGTTGATCATGTTATCAGCTGATTATTGGCAGTGACATACTTGCATTTGGATTGGAAGAGCATGGGGTGGAATAAAGTGGTGTTGTCCAAACAAGAAAAAAATTGTAGCAGTTCTTTAGCATGGAGCTCAAATTTATGCTGAGGTACTGACAGGGATCGAGATGGACAGTCCTGGGATTGAGATTGCTGTTGGCTTCTGTGACTTGAAGGGGCTGAAATATCCAAACAGCTAGTCACTCCCCTCCCTTTATGGCTACATATTGAAGGATTCAATTAAAAGATTATTTGCAGTCAAAAAAATCAATCTCCAATGAAAGAATGATCACCCCAAAGAAACATATTATATTTGGGGACAGAGAGGATTTATAGACAGGATGAACTGCATGGTAGTACATTTTACTGTATGTGCTTTTGCAATCTAATTTGAAGCAGCTTGGTGTGATCAGCATGGCTCAACTTGGGACAAAAACCAAGGCATCTAATATACTGGATGTGAGATATGAACTGGCAGTGATAAATAATCTGAATACATGCAGTTTAAAGCTTCCACTGATCCTGAAGGATGATTGCAAAGTGCAGTGGACTTGCGCAACCATATCAGAGACTAGCTTGGTTGTTGGCACTATAAACTTCTTGAGGAAGTTGACAATGATATCATTAAAGCATTTATGACATGTGGGATAACATCTAAATGCATGCTATAAACCACAGAAGTCAGATTCAAGAATGGATGGATGAAGGTACATGCAACTCATAACTTTGACCAGGACCTGACTAAGGATCTGGATTAATTCATCATAGACCAATTGACAACTCTTCAAACTTGGTTCCTCAGGTTGCTTGATCTGCTGCTTAACAATGACTTTGAAAGCAGTGGTACCAATGGAGAGTGATGGTGTTGAACTCTAGAAGAAATGATATTGCGAGGTTAATCTCTGACAGGCACTTTCATCAGTTAATGAGGGTTAGTGTGAGGACATTTAGGGAGTATACATGCAGGTTGATGGGTTGAGGAGAGATTCCAGCATTGCAACTGGTCTTGGCTTCAGTGTCCCAGACAATTTCATCTTGAATCTTGTGGAAGTTGTTGAATTTCTCCCCAGGAAGATTATTCATTCACATTGATTGACTTGTCTGTACTCTTTTTAGTTCCATTAACAAGTGCTGCGGTGGGTTATCAGGATTGCAAGGGACAATGGAGAAAGCAGGACATACAGGCAGAACTATTTGGTAGAGTAGGCATAGTAGCCAAAGTGCCTGAAAAAGTGTTACTTTGTTATAGGAACATATACAGGACCAGTTCCACAGGTGGATGTTGTGTGATGATACCCGTACTACAAGGTAAGAAATCTTGCCTGGTGATCTGTTCATTTAAATAAAGTGAATGCCTATACACCTTGCATGTGGCAGAAACGCACCTCTAGCACACTACTTTTCCCAGTAGCATGCTTCAATCCATTTGGCTCGAAGGTGAGGTCTGTCCTCATTTGTTAGGGGCATTTTAGTCCTTTCATTCAGTTGAACAATTTGAGCTACACTCAGTAGCATCTTTTCATTGGACCTGGTAGGGGTATTATCTTTTATTTTGTTTGTGTTCGTATCTGAACACCTTTTTCTTGAGAACTCCTCAACAAACTCTCTTGGTTTGTTGGTTTCTATGATGTCCTGTCTGGACATCTTCCCTGCAGAACCTTTTGGTTCTGCATCTGCTAGTCATTCAGCAGACCTTTGTTCAGTTCATTGCAGTGATTGTCTGTGCACAATTTGTCATTTTCCTCCCCTTCTTTAAGAGTAGGAGCAGCCACCCTGTGGACTATTATCTGGTTCATGCTAGGCTCTAGCATAATTTCAAATTCCCTCATGAAACTGATGCCAATTATAGCATTGAATCTATTGATATTTACAAAGTAGTACTTCTTTGCAATACTTTCATACCACATGGGACAGTAAGTACCATAGTTAATCCATGATCTGCTACCATGGCATCCTAGTTGGATCAGAACAGGGTCCTTCAACTGATATATTTTTAAATTTACAACTCTCGCAAATTCTGGGCTAATGGCATCAGAGGTGCTGCCTGTATTGAACATTACAATAGCTATGAGGCTGTTCAATTCCATGCGAGCCACTAAAGGCCTTACTTTTGTACTCAGCTTCACTGGGCAGTCCTGCTGTCTGCTGGACTTATGAACCTATGATTTGGGTTGAGTGTCCTCTTTGAACACTTGTTCATCGTTTATAGACACTATAAATTCACAAGCAGGGTTACTCATTTCTCTGATTGAACGTATCTGTTCATTGATGATGTTATTGTCATCTTCCTCTTGTGAGTACTCTTCATAATCATATTCTTGGAGGTGATACTCTTCACCTTGTGATGTATACTGCGATCCTTGTAAAGGATCATCCTCCTCTTCCTCAACTATGATTCTGTAGTTGTTTTGAGGCTCGTCTGCCTCTTGGTCATTCTTGTCAATAGCATCTTCTGCTACCATTTTGAATGCATCCTCCCCCTCTTAGATAGCTGCCATTTAGGGCTTCCCAAAATTGGGACATTTCAGATCAGTTGCATAGTGGCCAAACTTGCTACACACCTAGCATTTCACACTAGACGATCCTGTCTGGGTTCAATTATGTGTCAGCACCTGCAGCATCGGTCTACTTCCAGAACCACTTGGTCAATTTGGTGGTGGTCTGTAAAGCTGACAGTTGTCAGTCAGTCTATATAGTCTGTATGGACCTCATTTGTTAGTGTACTTATTGTACGCTGGCTTTGAATACAATGGCATTTCTTTATTTGTCATCTGAATTGTTGGCGGCTGCATATTCACAGTTGCCATTGGCTGACTGGTTACTCCAGATGTTGCCTTGCATTGCTCATCATAGCAATACTTTATCCAAATGCTCTCTTCAATGTGTCGAGCCACTTTGAGAATTATATCAAGTCACAATGTTTCAGCAGTAATACCTTTCTAGACAACTACATCAGTTATCCATGCAGGTAGACCCAATAATAATTGGGTTTTAAACATATATGAGTCAGGCTCATGTATCATACATCCTGCGTACCTCTTGAGGTCATAGACAAATCCTGAGACACCACCTTCCATGGTGTACTTTCTCAAATAGATTTTCATACTAGTATCCTGTATGGATGCTTCATGAATAAACTGGTTGTACAGTCTGGTTATGACCTCTTTGAATGTCCATCAGCCTTTCTGCCTAGACATGCTGTCAATATTGTTATTAAACCATTGTCTTGCTTTGTCTGCAAGATAAATAGCTATTAAAGTGATACACTCTAGCTCCATGTTAGGTCCAGTGTAGTTGGACAATTTCAACCATCTCAAGAATGATTGAACCCACCCATTGAATTTCTCGATGTCCTCTTCACCGCTATACTCTTTTAGAGTAGGCAGTTTAGGTGATGAGGTTCGGAAACTGGATAGGTTTCCTTTTAGTGGTTTGCCCACTTGTTCATTAATTAATTTATGATATTTACAATGAATGTCTCTGAGGTAATCAGAGTGTGGATCTTTCCCCTCATATTTATGAGGTTTACAGCTACAACTTCTGTGTCATGTTGTTGTTTTTGACGTCTGTTTAGATGTTCTTTTACTACCATATCCAGTAGCATCGGAGGGTCGATTTCTCAACTGATCACTTCCAGTGTCCATCATTTCACTACAATTGGACTTATCAGAAGAAGGCGATCCTTGATCTGGGTCATCTGAATCACTGTCATCTGACTGGTGATACTGCCTTCTATCTGATGGTGGCTGGTAGTCTCATTTAGGCTGCTCATTTTGTCATTCTGCCTATAAGTCTATGGTTTCTCCAGAAGCATCAAAGGTGATGGCTTGGTTGTCCAGGCCAGATCTTCCATTTTCACAGATGTCGCCATTTCTTAACCTTTGGATAGCCACTCTGTCCTTGAGTGTGAATGTGCCCAGTCTCAAGGCTGCTTCATTTTCTTGTTCAAACAACCTAGTCCAGTTGTTCTTCCTCTTACTTCCATGTCGATGTTTATCAACTCAATCAGCTGCAGCATACTATCTCTTATAGATGGAACTTGTCTTGTCTTCTTGTCAAGGATGGTGAAGCTCAGCTTCTGCTTGTTGCAGAAGTTTGTCTTCTTCATCCCTATCTGGATAAATGGTTGTATCCATCTTATTTCGATGGGTGTTGTCGCTATTCTTATGCACCATAACCTTATTAAGGTCATTGGCTAGCTTCATGAATTCCTCATGATTAATTCTATCTGTTCTCATCTGAACAAGTAGATTGACCTGGTTAACTACATTGGAGAGTGTCTCACTTGATGCCTTGCAATTCTGCAGGTGCTTTTCTTGTTGTCTCTTACTATGTGTAATAGTCAACATCTGACTGGGTGTGGGCGACAGGTCTCATCACTCATCTTGGTTGTCTATTTCATTACAATGTAATAGATTCAACATTTGATGAATGTATGCTCATTTATTCAGGTTTTATGATGAGGAAGGGTTTCCTGTCCTTGTTTGACCCTCAGTAAGGGTCTGCATTAAAGTATTGAGCATAGGGTTGATTGTTATGCTTACATGCCAACTTGTTGTTGGCGATGAATCCTCTCTTTCTATGAGTTGGGAGCTGCTATCATCTAAGTTGGCATGATATCTTCATTCACTCTAGGGTGAATTTATGGCTATTGCTAGCCATCTTTGGGTGTCACTGAGGTCATGATGTGGTATGCCTAAATCAGCAATGGTGCTTGTCTGCGCTGTTCCTAGGTTGTTGTTGTTAGGTGGTTTGCCTTATGAGTTGCGTGCTGTTGAGGCCCGCGTGATTCAAGTCTTCATGTGGGTCTTTGTCATTGACAAAGGCTGTGTTGTCAACAGGGAAGCTTTTTCAATCAAAAGTTGATTTACACAGATATTCCACAATTTCTTGTGAATGTGCAAAAAAGTGTAAGTGTTGGGGATAAGTTATCACACTAGAAACACTGACTTCGTCACCAGCAAACCTTGCTTGAAGTCACGACTTCAAATGTCAACAAATATTAAAATTATAATACTATAAAAAGATGAGAGAGAATTGAGACATTGTAACTATGCAATTCTCGACCTCACATTTCGTAGGGAATCTGTGTAACAGATAAGGCTGTTACAGAGCCTACAGAGGCAGGTGATCAGTGTTGATAGGTGTTTGGCACCTCAGAGCAGTATAGAGGCTGTATTTACCACTATTTACAGTATGTTTTAACCCTTTGCCACTGCTTGTACCAGAGATACCACACCCAATAGATATTGGTTGTATCCAGTCTGGTCTTGAGCAAGGCAAGAACCAAAACCCTTACAATCTGGCAATACAAATCTTCTTTTCTTTGAGGGTGATTTCAATAGTGAAGGTGAAACGATAGCCCTTGGTGGTCTCAAAATAGAAAGACTTTCGATGTCGGTGTAGAACTGGTATCCTTTGCCAGTAAAATGGTTACAGGACAATGTTACACATGCTAGAACTAACATGCCTGCCAAGCACTTTTCATATTCTGCAGGCAGTATTGGATTTCTGTTCATCATCATCACTGGTAAAGGGGAGAAATCAAAAAAACCATCTTCTTTCAAGCATGTGAGGGCTTCAGTTCCTTTTTGAAACTTGCAAGGCATATTTTCAATCGTAAAAGCTGGACCAAGATTGGAACCTTTTTTTTGGTTTATAAATAATGAAAGTCAACAAGGAATACAAGAAATTGACTAGGACTCACTGTTGTGACTCACAACTATTCTATCATCCTCGTCTACTTGTTTGTTGGTTGAGGTACCATCTTCTGAGCTATCCTGGGTCTTTGGCTTATAGTAGATACATGAAACAATCATATAAGACAAAGTAAGTTTAATAAAAATTATAACATACCTCAAAAATAGCATGTCACATTCGGATTTCATCATTTTGTATTATGCTAAGTCCTATTTTTGAGTTGTTCTTTTTTGCAGCCATCATTAATTTGTTGAGATTATTGAGGGAAGCTTTCCAATCAGCTGCGTAAATGGCATGGCTAGGTACGCGCAAATTCCCTTGCACTTTTGCTTTCTCAAAAGGGGAACTTTTTGCCCAGGAATTGTTCAGTCCATGTTCACCATTACAACCTGCACACGCATACAACCAAAAGTTGTTTGGACTGATCTCTCCTACACATTCAAGTATTGTGGGGTCATATCAATCATCATCTGTTTGTTGTTTCTGAACAAGCTTTTGTTAGCATCCCGAATCCACCCATTCGATGTATTGGCTGAGATTCAAATTACCAAGGAAATATTTGTTTTTGGACAACTCTGATGCAATTTGTTTAAGATGAGAATCATCATGGACAGGGAAGGAAGGTGACTGTTGGTCTCTGTTTTCCAGGGAAACAGGTGTGGATGTGGGTGATGAGGATGCTGTCATACTTGTTTCCTGGGATACACAAGTCTTTAAAGCTGAAGCTGAAGAACCACAAGTTTGTGTCATGGTTATTCATTGGCTGAGAGGGAAAAAAGAATTAGAATTGCACTCACTGAGGAAAAAGGGACTCTTTTATATGTATTTTGAAGGCTCGAGAATAGTCGAGAATCAATATGAAGAATAGATAGATTTATAAGACAACAAGTCAGTATTGGTATTATTCATAATATTGAATTGAATGACTTAAATGTAGGCTACACAGAACTCACATCATATAATATATTTACAAATCTTAGTCAACGTAAGGAAAAATGACCAAGGCAATTTGTTTCATAGGGTTGCTTGGTTTGGGGATCAAACTGACTGCACTATGAGCTTGATGCGTGGCACATTATCTGTTCCATCCCATTCTGACTGGCTTTTGACCTGTCAGAAGCACTAGATCTTTACAAATCAGATGGGGGATCTAACATTATCACTTAGTTCTTGGGATTCGGTCTGTAACAACAGATTTCTTGTTGTCCATGAGGGAATGATTCATGGGCTGCATAGACCCCATTGTGCAAGCTAAGTCATGAAGTAGAATTTATGTAGTTAGTGTGGAGCAGGATCACCAAAGTTCTAGGACATACTAATATGCAGTAGAACATTTGTTCCGGAGTATATAAAGTGGTCAATATCATTCGTTAAATACCTTTCCTGTTCTATCTTGCTTGGTATAAGGATGGACATCAATATGCACAAGGAAGTTTCTATCTTAACTTGTCAGCAGCTTCTCTCTCTTTCAGTTGGACAAGTTGTCATACCAAGGCACATCCATTTGAATTCAAATAAAGACATTGTTGTTAGTTACATCTTGATGAAATCCTCCCCCTCTTTTCTGGATACCTTGCAAAATGCCACATCGGCCAAAATAACTCAATCAGAAAAAGCAAAAGAAGACAAATTATCATCTAGAAAACAAAAATGTCTTACTGATCAGGCATCTCAATGAGTCAGAGCAAAGGCAGAAGTTTCCAATCTACACAGAAATTGAGATTTGTTAAAATTCATGGAGTTACCATTGTGAGGATAAATACACTAATGTTACTGTGAGTTTTATGATGCTACTAGCAATAAAATGCTAGCGATGGTTGTCTGTGCTGTCTGTGTGCAAGAAGTCAGTAACACAGCAAATAACATCATGACCTTTGATATTGGCAACATACCTAATTCTCTACTCCTTATTCCAAAAAACCCTCATCCTGCCCATAATCTATTCTGAGGACTTCTTTTAGAACCAAGTGGAGTTGTTGTCGAGGATGATGGATCAATATCTGTCCAAATATGTCAAGTTTGCAAAGCAGATTTACTCAGTCGTCCCTTCCAACCGCTGCAATTTTCATTGGCAAATGACATGTGGATTAGACATGTACCTTGGGAACTCAAAAGACTTTCATTTCCGGAACAATTGTTGATCGCACTATTGTATCCATGCATTTTTGTGTTCAAACTATTCACGAAAAGTTTCTATCAGCCTGACTCAACCACTTTACAATGTGCAATGCGAGGTACTGTCAGTACATACAACTTGGATGTTGGAGCAGCTGCAGTGATGGTTCAGGGGTGTTTAATGCCTTGCCCAGTATCTGTGTTGTCATCAATCATATCAGTAACTTTCATAGGACAAGGTCGTTTACTCAAATGAAAGTTCTATAACCTTTTCCATATTCACTGACAAGTTGTTCTCAAAGCCTTGATCTGGCTGAAAGAGAACAATTAGAAATATTATGGCCATATCATTATAGATTCCACATCACTCCAGCGATTACCTGAAGATGACATATGTATTGAGATTTACAGCATCATTTGACACAGCAATAATATCAGTATTATTGATCAAGAGAGCAGAGGATACATACCTGAACATGTTGATGAAAATGAAGGTCAGTTTCAATTATAACAAAAACAGTTTATTTGCTGACTTTGGTATATGTCTGTTATTCACTGAGTAGATATAATAATGGATAGTAAGTTGTTAAAGCTTCATCTAGTAAAAACAAACCATTAGAAGCTTTTTTTTCTTCTTGCAGATGATCCAGAGGTCATACCTTTAGAGGTCTCAGGAACTGTCAATACTGATATGTCAAAATTAACTACCCACAAAGTTATGACATGGAGTATGGCAAACCTATGGAAGGAAGGCCAAGAAGGGGCTTACATTGTCCAGCATGGATGCCACCCTGTTAATGATTTTGGTCACAATTCTTGGAAGCAAGTAGGAGTGGACAACAACAAAACAGACACGATGCACATTTTTTTGAGAAAGCTTTTCCATGCTTGTACCCCTATGGGAGGGGAGGGATAGAATTGAATAGACCTGTATTAATTGACTTCAAGGAGCATGTTAAATGGTCACTTCAATACTTTGACTGAAGCTTTCAAAGACATGAAATGTTTGCATTCATGTCATTTGGGATGTTACAGTGGCAAGAAGCTTTAGGTTCCGCAAGGTTGCAAATGCATAGAGCAAACTTTGAACGGGACACATGCATTATGGTTTCAATTACTAAAGAAAAAATGGCACAAGCTCAATGCAAAGAAGAGAATAACTTACCAATAACAGATCCAGCTATACGCTTACTGTGAAAGAATGTCCAGACATCAATCGGAAGAGTCATGGGTTTGAATCAATCCTGCTATCAATTATGAAGTCAAATATGGTCGACATTGATATATCTTGGTCCACTGTCACTTTGGATCACAGTAAATCCTTCCAATCGCCACAATCCTATAGCACAAGTATTTGTAGGTGAAAAAATCGATCTTGATGCTTTTGTATCATCTACAGGGCCAAATGCCAAGTGACACACTGAAAATATCACTGCTGATCCTTATGCTGCAGCGAAATTCTTCTATTTCATGATTGATACTATGTTTGGAACACTCTTTCAAATCAAGATACAAGGACATCAAGTAAAAATGAAGATGGGGATACTGGGACGGGTAGCTGCTTACTTTGGAGTGGTAGAGTCGCAAGGCCATGGGACTCTCCATCTCCATCTCCTAGTCTGGCTGCTCCACATGCCCACTGCTGATGAAATGTTTGAACTATTGAAAAGCAAGTCCTTTAGGGTTCATATTGCTGACTATATACAGGCTAATATATGCGCATATCTACCTGGTTTGGAGACAGCTGAAACTATCAAAGATGTTCCTTTGGAAAAAGAAATTGCGTACAATCAACCTCCCAATCCAGACTCTCCCAATTATGACTCCCAATTGCAAAAGACAGAACTACAACTTGCATGATCAGAACAATTGCACACTTGCAAAGTTTGACATTGTCTTGTTCCCGATAAGAGAGGATGGCTTCATTGCAAACGAAAGGCACCATTTGAGTGCATCCCAAAAGACTTCATACTGGAGAATGGAAATTGGGGGCCTAAAAGATTGTACGAATATATGAATGGATGGATCCCTGGACTACTCATATGTTTGCAGTGCAATAATGATGGGAAGTTGCTTATGAATGGATGTGACACAAAGAACATCACCTTCTATGTTACTTCTTATGCCACAAAAAACCAAGGCAAATTGTACAACACTTCCACTGTCCTAGCTCAAGGCTATGCATATTATGTTGATCATCCTAACCCAGCTTATATTGATAGCATCCATGAAAACTCAAGACTCTTACTGTTTCAACTTATCAATGCCATCAATCACGAGCAAGAACTTGCCGCACCTATGGTCCTATTGTATTTGATGGGGTGGGGCGATACCTATCATTCTCATATGTATAGCTCGATCTATTGGACAACTTTTGTGCATGCCTTAATAAATGCTTTCCCTAAACTCGCGGAACAATCTAAGTATGTTTCTATTGTTTTTTATATTACTGTTTGTATGCATTCTAAATAGCAACTTTACTATCTACAGATACAATTTCTTTGTTGATCCACCACACCTGAAGTAAGAGACTTGATTTTAAATTAGTCGATGTGCTCTCTTATCAGTTTACTCCCTTAGCAAGGATCCAAATGAAGGAGAGACATCCGAAGAGATAACTGAAGAAACTATAAATCAAAATCAATCAAACAAACAAACTTTAGAGGCAAGCAAGTAAGCTCTATTACTGCGGATGCAAGATGCAAGAGTTGATCCTATGCAGGAGTCCAATGATGTTCTTGTCCTCGATATCAATAATATTGGCAAAATTTTCACCAAAAGTCAAGTAATGGACTATCAACTTTGTGGGCACGAACTTGAAGAATACAATATGCTAGAATACTTTGTCAATACATATGAGGCAGATATCCTTGAACAGGATTGGCATAACAACATGCATGTCAATAAAGATGATTCTATTAGAAGGCCAGGTTGACCCAAAAACGATTGAATTCAGTATCAATATACTCATCTGAAATGTACCCAAAAACATTGTATTGTTTGTTCAATCGGACATAGAAACCTCCCGAATTTCATTGGTCATCACTTACCCCATTGAGATGATCCAGATATATACAATTTCTATTGCACCTCAGTGTTGATGCTATTGAAGCCCTGGTAGAACCTACAATTGAGTCTAAAAAAGCAAAACAAGACTTGGGCCAATGCATTTGAAGATTTTGTGTTGACAGCATCTAATTGTATTCACAGTTTACTCTCTGGCATACAATACTTTCACGATTGTGATTTGTCAGTCAAGCAAAGTCAAATAATTGAAGATAACAACTATGAAATACAAATGATGCAAATGTCAAACTTTTTAACAGACATTGGTGAAGAACTGGAAGGCATAGATCTGAGTGATTCATATATTGAATCTGTCTACCAGATTAATGAGCAAAGCATACAGGACATAATCAACTCAGAATTACCTGTTCGAGAACAAATTCATGGAGCACTTGCAGTCAAATTGGCTAGACAGGCTAAAATCTTCCCGTCTAATGATTCTGATTGGAAAATAGATCCCCTCAATAAGCTATAAAATGCAATTGGTGGAGATGTTCAAACATTTTCGAAATGGATAAAGCAATTAAAGGCAGACATTATCACCCAAAACTCAAACGACAAGATATTTACTGCTTTGAGTGATGTCAATGATAAAGCTGAGGTGGACAGACTCGAAAAAGGATGCAAATCATACACCATGGAAGATAACATGGAACCAAGCATATCGACACTACCTGCAGAGGCTCCATTATCCTCTGTAGAACTATCATTGTTAAAGTCCAATCAATTTCATGCTTACAGTACAATCATATGGCACTTAAATCAGAGGCTTGCAGGCCACAACCCCATGCCTTTATGAATGATCATTTATGGAGAGGGCAGCACAGGAAAATCAAAAGTTATACAAACTGTGACAGATGCATTTGATCAAGCTGGTACATTTTAATTTTTTATAATGACAACTTTTACTCATTGATGAACCTCACTCCAGGTATGAAACACACACTCATGAAGTCCACTTACATGGGCATTGCTGCATCTCTTATCAATGGAAAAATGACCCACACAATTGCAGCAATAGGGGTCAGTTCAAGAGGATGAATAAGTGAAGAAGCCAAAGGAAAGTTATAGTGATACTGGAAAGACAAAACATATCTCATAATCGATGAATTCTCAATGATCTCGAAAAAATTCCTTGCACTCTTATTGAAAAATATCTCCATTGGAAAGCAAGGATCAGATTCAGAGTGACCAGGATTTTCTTTCAGTGGTATCAATGTAATTCTGTGCAGTGATTGATCTTCACCAATTCCTGCCTGTCACACAAAATAGCAGTTAATTTCTATATCATCCTATCAATGGCAACAACAAGAATCTCGAGAACTAACTTGCACAGGCAATATACAAAGAATTCAACACTGTTGTGATTTTAAAAGAGCAAATACGTGTTACAGACCCAATATGGCAAGAACTTTTAATGAATCTTCGCAAAGGTCAAATTAAACAAAAAGATATAACAACACTCTGATGACTTATAATTGACAAAAAAACCTCCATTGAGGATAACTATGAAAGGGAACCCTGGGCAAGTGCAGCATTGGTAACTCCCCATCATACTGTGTGATTGCAGTGGAATGAAGCATCAAGTCGAAAGAGGTGTAAGGACAGTGGTGACTAACTCTTAGTATACACTGCTGAAGATACCATTGGAAATTGACCTTTGTCACTAAAAGAACAATATTATTTGGCCCTGCACACCAAAAATAACAAAAAGCAACAAAAAAAACTACCTACAAAAATACAAATTGCGAAGGGAATGAAGGTCCTCATTACAGACAATGTTGAGACAGACCTCGACATTACGAACAGGGTGCATGGCAAAATTGTAGACATCATTCTGCATCCTGATGAACCACCTATCAGAAATGATTCAATAACCTGACTCCAACATCTTCTACTGTATATACTTGTGAAATTGGATCAAATGCAAGCATTGAAGCTTGCTGGTTTAGAGGAAGGAGTCATGCCTATCAAATGTGCACAAATGACAATGGAAATAAAAATTCCAACCAGCAAATGAAGAGAGATCAGATGCACCATCAAACGCAGACAATTCCCAATGACTGCCACATACGCTTTTACAGACTACAGATCACAAGGCCAAATACTTTCATATGTGATCATGGATATCGCCTCCCCTCCATCTAGCAGCTTATCACTTTTCAATCTATACGTGGCACTTTTGCAAAGCTCTTGTCATAACACTATATGATTATTGCGAGATTTTGATGACAATGTCTTTAACAAGACACACAACGCTTCATTAATTGAAGAACATAAAAGACTGGAAAGACTTAATGATGTGATGAAGCAGTGGTGGACAAGTCTTTGCAATGTTTAACTTAGAAAATACAATTAATACAATACAAAAAAATTAATACACAAATTATAAAGACAAAAATCACAAGACATAATATATAATTCCTGATATCAACAGGGATATAGAAATTTGGCTTCATTGTGAATGTGCAAGTATACCTTGTTAAGCAAGGTAACTTTGCTCAATACCAGGATATGCACAGAACCAATGTATTAGGGCAATCTAGTATAAGTGGGAGTAGGATATAAACTTATTGTTTACCTAAGCATAACCAGTACTTAAGGTATCCAGTACAAATAAGTACAAACACAGCACAGTGGCTGTATGCAACAGATCTGTTATATTACCCATACCCACAAAACTATGGCAATCAATTGGAATGGACTTTATTGGTCTGTTTTCCAAAATTGACAGGTACAATTACCTATGGGTAGTTATTTGTTGAATGATATCAATGATCCACCTAATACCAGTGAATACCAAAATGAAAGTCTCAGAGCTTTCATAGATCTACTTAAAAGAAGTAGTAAGGCTTCACAGCCTTCCTGAAAGTATAGTCTCAGACAGAGACTTGAAATTTACCTCTAAATGGTGGAGTGAACTTCATAGGCTCTTAGGAGCTAAACTGTTGATGTCTACATCTTTCTATCCTCAGATGGATAGCGCAACTGAATGAGCTAATCGCTCAATAGGTGAAATCCTCTGAGCAACCGTAAGCTCAGATCAATGAGATTAGATCACAAAGATCCCTATAACTGAATTTGCAATTAACACAAGTATCAGTGAAGCTACAGGGTTCACCCCATTTGAACTGAATAGAGCTTATATGCCTGCTATGATCAAGCAGGTAGAAAATACCACTGAGACACTACTAGGTGTCCAAGCATTTGCTCAACAAGTGCTGCAGAATCTAGCAGCTGCTCATGGCATGATCATTGTGCATCATATATTTCAAAGACACTATGCTAATCAGTGTAGAAGGGAAGAACCATTGATAAAAGTAAATGACTTCATGTATCTATTGACCAAGAACCTTAAACTACTGCAAGGTAGAGCAAGGAAACTCCTGCCAAGGTTTGTTGGGCTGTACAAAGTCATACAGGCCTTTCCTAATGAATCCAACTAAGAGTTGAAACTCCCCAACAAGCTCACAAAGTGATGGATTCATCCATGCTTTCACATAAACTTGCTACATCTGCACTATCCAAATGATGATGCATTATTTCCTAACCAAGCATCAGTAAATGCTTATAACTTTGGTGAACCACCTCAAACCAAATGGTTAGTTGACAAAATAGTTAGCTATAGGTGGGACAACTAAAAACTCAAGCTGGAGGTTCATTGGAACCTCGGAGACACAACATGGGAGCCTATCTTGTTGTGTCAAGAGCTTAGTGCTCTAGATAAGTATCTAACCCTAATAAGTGTAGATACCCCTCATCAACTACCAAGATAGCCAGTTAAGAGGCACTCAATGCCGACTGCACTCAGAGCCTTGAGGCATGCCAACAAGCATACCTTATATGCACACTAAACTGAGTGTGACTGATAATTGCCTTAATCGGCAATCAATGGACCAGACAAACCTGGTCCAGTGGTGAACTCACCCCAATTGGGGTAATTAGAGGCACCAGAATGATGCCACAAGTCTAAGTGTGACTTGTATAAAAGTACAACAAACAACAAACATCAGTAGAAATTTTTCTACCACATACAACAATGTCAAATGAAAGTAACACGCCTGCAAGCATAAGAACAAGCCTCCACCCTGAGAAACTGAGACCACCAGCAATGGTGGAAGATAACAGGGATCAGCTAATGGCTGGTCCCAATGATATCATCAGGTCCCTGCACCAGACATAGTATAGGCCATCTTCTGAGTGGGAGAGAGAGCACCACTCTCAACAAAACATAAGTAACTTGTCAGAGTTACCCCTAAAAATATGGGTGTGTAACAGCACTATCAATGTCATGATATACTCCAGTCACTGGAAGTGTAAAGTCTGCAAAGACTATATAATGCATGTCATCAAAGACAGCGTAAATAAAGATGCCTCATTGAAAGAGGCCTTCAATTGTTGCTGAAAGGTACATCAAGAGGAACTCATCAATGAGATCTGAAACCTCACTGTCTCCCTCAAGAAGGCTCAAGACAATAGCAACTACTATTGTTCTCATTATAAGCTCAACAAAGCTACTTAGCTTATAGCCAAGCTAAACAAATCTAACAATGCTAGTGAAGCCGAATTGCTAGGCAAGTGCAAGTGCTCCTATACTAAGGGATTGCATTCGCGATCGTCAGAACACACAAGGGTAGCCAGCCCTGTGACCAAGTCTTCCTCTGCTCAAGACAAGGGCAAGGAAAAGGAAACCAATGAGGAGGCTTGATGAAGAGCCAATATGGAATTCTATAATCCACACTTGGACAACAAGTTAGCAGGCTGTGGCCTGATGTTCAAAAAGTTTGACAAGGAGGAGAACGCATACTTAATGAGGTGCTACCCCCAACTTGTCCAAGAGAACAAGGAGCTGAAGGCTCACCTTTAACAAAACTCATATGTTGAGTTTCCTAACCTCCCAGATCTGGGAGAGAATAATCAATCTGGCCCCAGTGGTGAGGTGATCAAGCAGTGCAAGAAGCGCTTAACCATCACTGCTTGGCCTAGCATCCCTGCTAGGGCTCACTACTCACCCATTGACCAGATGGTCCAGGTTAGTACAAGCGTTGAAGCAGTACAACAAAATGAAGTGTTGGGATTACCCCCTCCATGTGGAACTTGATCTGCAGATGAGTGTGGATACCCAGTCAACATATGCTAATAGCACGCCCTATTGATGCAAGCCCAAGAATTGGGCAATAACGAGGCTCTCAACCTTGTGTGATCATTTGTTACTACAGTGCAGGCAACTCCTTGAGAGAGCAGAATGGATGCTTAATGCATCGCGTTAATCAATTGGAGAGTTCCTGTTAGACTTGTGATGGATGAGTTATACCCCTAGTACCAAGTGGATAACTAAGGATAGGCTGACCTTGCCCATCTGACTACTCTTATATACATGATGGTGTACCCTACACCCTGATGACTAACAGGGACACTAAGTAGTAATGACTAAGCAGCTAAGTGGAGCTGTCTAAGCTATCATCAAATCTAGCCATCGAAATGAAGGCTATCCAGGTTGTTGAAGACATTCAATGACGCCGAAGCAATTGTCTTCTCGAAAGAGAAGAAGATAGAGATGCGCAAGTGGCAGCGCTCGCGCTAGTTCCGATTCCAGAAACGGAACCGATGAAAAAATTAAGATCATCCCCGGATGATCCAATGATATTCTAATCCCGTAAACAAGGAGAGAACTTGCACGCTCGTATAGAGTGTGATGAATCGCTGACAGTAGCAATTCGCGGAGGATACATATCCGATGCATTATTCAGCAAGGTTCTCGAGAACCCTGATCACCATAAGGCATTCACTGTCCATGAAGGCCTGATTTGGTCCAAGAATTTGGGGGGAGAGGAAGTACTATGTATCCCATCTGCAAAGATGGGACAAGAATCAATTTTCGGCCTGAGCATTGATCAAGCACACTCAATAGTGGGCTATTTTGGTCCACAACATACCGCTGACTACATAAGACGATGGTACTGGTGGCCTAAGATATTTAGCCACGTCAAACAATTCTGCAAGTCATGTCAGACTTGTCAAACATCAAAAGACAATATGCAGCGCCCGACAGGACTGTTGCATTCATTACCCATACCCATGAAACCGTGGCAATCAATAGGAATGGACTTTATTGGTCCGTTTCCTGAAATTGACGGGTACAATTACCTATGGGTAGTCATTTGTCGAATGACATCAATGATCCACCTAATTCTGGTGAATACCAAAATGAAAGCATCAGAGCTTTCGTGGATCTACTTAAAAGAAATAGTAAGGCTTCATGGCCTTCCCGAAAGTATAGTCTCAGACAGAGACTTGAAATTTACCTCCAAATGGTGGAGCAAACTTCACAGGCTCTTAGAAGCTAAACTATTGATGTCTACATCTTTCCATCCTCAGACGGATGGCGCAACTGAATGAGCTAATTGTTCAATAGGTCAAATCCTCCGAGCAACCATAAGCTTGGATCAACGAGACTGGATCGCAAAGATCCCGATGACCAAATTCGCAATTAATGCAAGTATCAGTGAAGCTACAGGCTTCGCCCTGTTCGAGCTGAATGGAGCATATATGCCTGCTATGATTAAGCAGGTAGAAAATACTGCTGAGACACCGCCAGGTGTCCAAGCATTTGCTCAACAAGCACTGCAGAATCTGGCAGCTGCTCATGACACGATCATTGCACATCGCGTATTTCAAAGACACTATGCTAATCAGCGTAGAAGGGAAGAACCATCAATTAAAGTAAATGACTTCGTGTACCTATCAACTAAGAACCTTAAACTACCGCAAGGTAGAGCAGGGAAACTACTGCCAAGGTTCGTTGGGCCGTACAAAGTCGTACGGGCCTTTCCTAATAAATCCAACTATGAGTTGGAACTCCCTGATGAGCTTGCAAAGTGACAGATTCATCTGCGCTTTCACGTAAATTTGCTGCATCCACACCATCCGAACGATGATGCGTTATTCCCTAACCGAGCGTGAGTAGATGCTTATGATTTCGGTAAACCACTTCAAACTGAATGGTTAGTCGATGAAATAGTCGGCCATAGGTGGGACGACCAAAAACTCGAGCTAGAGGTTCGTTGGAACCTCGGAGACACAACTTGGGAGCCCATATCATCGTGTAAAGAGCTTAGCGCTCTAGATAAATATCTAACCCTAATGGGTGTAGATACCCCTCATCAACTGCCGAGACGGCCAGTTAAGAGGCACTGAATGCCGACCGCACTCAGAGCCTTGAGGCATGCCGACAAGCACACTTTGTATGTGCGCTAAACCGAGCGCGACTGATAATTGCCTTAATCGGCAATCAACGGACCAGACATACCCGGTCTGGTGGTGGACTCACCCCAATTGAGGTAATTAGAGGCACCAGAATGATCCCACAAGTCTAAGCGTGACTTGTATAAAAGCACAATAAACAAAAAACAATGGTAGAAAATTTTCTACCCCATACAATGATGCCGAATGAAAACAACATGCCCACAAGCATAAGAACAAGCCCCCACCCTGTAGACCCGAGACCACCAGAAACAGTGGAAGACGATGGGGATCAGCTAATGGCTGGTCCCAACGAAGTCATCAGATCCCTGCGCCAGACATGGCGTAGGCCCTCTTCTGAAGGGGAAAGAGAGCACCGCTCTTGACAAAACACAAGTAACTCGTCAGAGTTACCCCCGAAAACATCGGTGTGTAACAGCACCATCAACGTCACAATACACTCCAGTCACCGGAGGTGTAAAGTCTGCAAAGACTATGTAATGCATGTCATCAAAGACAGCGTATACTAAGTTGCCTCATTGAAAGAGGCATTCAATGACTGCTGCAAGGCACACTAAGAGGAACTCATCACAGAGATCTAAAACCTAACCGTCTCACTCAAGAAGGCTCAAGATGATGGTGATTACTATCGCGCTCATTATAAACAAACTCAAGATGAGCTTTATCAAGCCAATCAGCTCATAGCCAAGCTGAACAAGTCTAACAACACTAGCGAAGCTGAATCGCTAGGAAAGCGCAAGCGCTCCTGTACTGAGGGATCACATTCATAATCGTCAGGATACACAAGGGTGGCCAGCCCTGTGACCAAGACCCCCTCTGCCCAAGACAAGGGCAAGGAAAAAGAAACTGACGAGGAGGCTTGACGAAGAGCCGATATGGAACATTTTGATCCATACTTGGATGACGAGTTAGCGGGCTGTGGCCTGATGTTCGAAGACCTCAACAAGGAGGATAACGCATACATCAAGAGATGCTTCCCTCAAATCATTCAAGAGAATGAGGAACTGAAGGCTCACCTTCAACCTACCTCATATGTCGAGTTCCCAAACCTCCCAGATCTGGGAGTGAATAATCAATCTGGCCCTAGTGGCGAGATGATCAAAAAGCGCAAGAAGCGCTCGACTATTACTGCTTGGCCCAGCATCCCTGCTGGGGCCCATTACTCACCCGTTGACCAGACCATCCGGGTTGGCGCAAGCGCTGAAGCAGGGCGACGAAACGAAGTGATGGGATTGCCCCCTCCGCGTGGAACTCAATCTGCGGATGACCGCGGATACCCCATCAACACGCGCCAATGGCACACTCTGTTCATTCAAGCCCAAGAATCAGGCAACAACAAGGCTCTCGAACTTGCGCAATCATTCATCACGACAGTGCAGGCGACTCCTCGAGAGAGCAGAACGGATGCTCAACGTGTTGCATTAATCAATTGGAGAGTTCCCACGTGGGCTTCAGGTGATTCCACCAATGCACCTGCACAGGTGCTGACCTCTTCTGTGCCTGGACGGATTAACCCATCTCAGCCAACCGCCACGAGTTCCCCGGAAGAGTGGGCTCATTGGTTCTACATAAACCGCTATGCTGTGCACCCTGGAGTGCGCTTAGAATGAGATGGCAGCATTTCGCTACAAAGCCTCTGCGGGATGCTTTTAGTTAGTCAACACAAACCAAAGTCACCTAAGACCTGTGCTCCTGCCGGATCATCGACAGACGCTGACCAGATACGGTCGCAATACATCAGAGCGGCAGCCCTCCTGTTTGGAATGCCCGGCCGCTATCGCTCACTTGTGATGGGATCGAACCTGTCCATTGCGGAACCCACCAGAGAACCAGCCTGGTACTCTGGATCATCCAATGTCATGGAACAATCCCTCGTTCCGTTCTTCGCTGGACAAGGCATTACGTTGATATGACCCCTCCGTCCCCTGAGCACTGTATATTCAACTATACGAATACTAGACGCCTACCAAGTCCTTCGAACACAAACTCGAACCCTCCGAACGCTCCCGATAGCTCCCGAACGTCCCGAACGACTTCGAGAATCATCGAACGCTCCGAACGCGATCGAAGCTTTCCGAACGCGAATGAAAGTTTGTATATCAAAGGGAAGACACTATTCAAAGGCATCAGTTCTCTTCTATTTCTCCCTTTTTCATTCGATTCCTTCATTCCTATTCACTACTTTCCCCTTAGATCATTAGAGAGGCTCCCCTTTTATCATATACACTCAAAGGGATCCTTGTACTAGAAGATATATATACTGTATGTTGTAGCTAGTGATCCAACAAGTTAGATATTCGCTTCTTTCTCGCTCTCGAGTCTAGATCCTCTTTAGATCTTCTAAGACTTCCTCTTTCGACTTTCCGATCCTTCCGATTCCCCGATCGATCTCGTTCGCGAACGGTCGAAGACTCCCTTTCCATGATTATCAATCATAGGCTGAGTCGAGACTCTTTATAGTCGTCCTCGCACCTTGTTCTGTGTTCGGTTCTCATACACGAAGCAGACATATCATTTTGGAGCCCACCGCGAGGGCCCACTATTAAAATCTTAAAAGATTCCTTCGACTCAGTCCTTCGAACCGCCGTTCCCGACGCACAATCGAGTCACTCGAAGCACAACCTTACGAGATAGATTCACTCGGAACATCGATCCGACCCAACCAACACTTCCCAGCTCTCAAATAAAACAGAATTCAACTTCGATCAACAATCCCGAATCCCCCGACGAACCCTCCTCTACCTTGTCACTTTCCTCATTATCATTGATTTCTACAACGACTATGACGACCCCACCAAACCTAGTAATGCCCGCTCGTGGTTACTCGACCGCCCCGAAGTTCAACCCCGAACAACCACGAGAACTTCGAAGATACTTCCAAGACCTCAGAGGTCTTTTCGCTAATTGTAGCATCACCGACGACGATGCTAAGAAGACCTACGCCTGCAAGTACGTCGACATTGATACCTCCGAACTCTGGGAATACCAAACGGAGTTCCAAGCCAGACATACGTTCGACGAATTCGTCGCCGCCATCTATAAGCTATACCCAGGATCGGAAGACGATCGAAAGTGGTCCATCGCCGACATGGACAAGATAGTCGGAGAATAGCTTCGACTAGGGATTATGAACACAAACGAACTCGGAGCGTATTTCCGATCATTCCTTGCGATTACTAAATTCCTGTGATCGAAGAACAGAATCTCCGAAGCAGAACAAAGTCGCGCCTTCGTCCGAGGATTCCAACCCGAACTCTGGACTAGAATCATCCGACGACTGGAAATCAAGTTCCCCGACGATCCTTACGGGGTAAACGATATCAACGAGGCAGCTCATTTCATTCTATATGGAACGTCTCCGAACACCTTCCTACCACGCGAAACGATGACTTCGACAACGACTACTACCCCTGCCACGAAACAAGAAGACCTCAGCGTCTTCATGGAAAAACTAATGACTACGTTGGTCAAAACCCTGGACAATAGAGGTCCCCCGAAACGAAACCTGCCCCCTCGAACACCACAAACTTCGGAACGACGACCCAACGCTCCTGACCCATTCGAGCCGAAAACCTGTGTTTTCTGTGGAAGTCCTGATCACTTCATTGGAAGCTGCCCGACCTGCCGCGAATATATCCAGAACGGTTGATGCAAGAAGAACTTCGAAGGAAGGATCATACTCCCGAATGACAGGTTCGTCCCCCAGCAAATGCCGGGAAAAACCTTGAAAGAACGAATGGACGAATGGTACAAGCAAAACCCAACCCCGACCGCTGGAATGATGTACGGAATTTCAGCAGGTATCCAACGCGATCCAGCGACCGAGACTTACCAACTATCGGCCGACGAACGGATCGCTGCTCTCGAAAAAGAGATTTTCGCGTTAAGGAGCAAGAAGACGTTCAATGGAGTAGAGATAGTTCGGCCTCGACGACAAGAACCGGACAAAGAGAAAGCAACCGACAAACCATCGAGTGCTCCGATCGCGACTATCCCAACTCAACCCGCTACGACGGAACATCCGTTCGCGAAAGCAAAAGAGTCCAACTACGTACCGCCCCACGTCCGGAGCTTTGGCTCTCTAATGGCGAAAAGAGACAGAGACCCCTCGTACCACACTCAAGCGCCGATCCAAGACGCCAAGATTGCCTCCGACGTCTATAATCGTTTGATGAAAACCCCTTGCGTCACGCTTTCCCTCAAAGAGTTGTTATCCCTCTCACCCGAAGTTCGATTGAAGGTTCAAGAGGCAGTAACCCCTAAACGAACTCAGCTGCCTAGTCGACCGATTGCAGTCAAAACCGTCGAAGTGGAAGCGATTCCGAACGATGCCCTGCCTTATTGCGATGACAACGATTGTTCCATTACCGTGCCCGACCCCTACGAATCGTATCTAAACACTCTCTCGTCCGATGAAACCTCTCACACCGTTACTGTCGCAAAGGAATCGCACGCCCTCCGATCGATCGTTATGTTGATCGATCATAAAGAAACGATCGAATGCATCGTTGATCCCGGATCTCAGATAATCGCTATGTCCGAAGCCGTTTGTCACGACCTAGGACTGATCTACGACCCAACTATCCAACTCAACATGCAATCGGCCAACGGCAAAATAGACCAATCGTTAGGTCTCGCAAGGAATGTCCCATGTCAGATCGGCGACATAACCCTCTACCTCCAGATCCACGTCATTCGCGCTCCCGCCTACGATATCCTGCTCGGAAGACCGTTCGACGTTTTACCTCAAAGCCTCATCAAGAACTTCGCCGACGAAAACCAGACGATCACCATTTGCGATCCGAATAGCAGAAGAACCGTCACAATTCCGACAGTTCCACGAGGACTACCGAAGCACCATTCGGATTTTCGCTCATCAAGGATTTGATTCCTGATCAAGGAGAGATCGCGATAATTCTAGATTATGACCACGCTACGTCTATGCTATCTGTCAATTCCTGTGCGCCTCTATGCGCAACAAATAAAGTTTCAACAGTTTCCCACACTTATTTATCCGCTTGTGACCTCCCCGACCTTATCTCTAAATCTCGATCAACTAGCGATCGACATTCCGCTTCCGACTGTCTCGATCGATCGATGGAAATTGCAACCTTCCTCGCATCGAAAAAGAAATATAAACCTGTCTCGAAGAAAGTTCACTCCGTAGTAGCTGAACTCCCCGACAAATTCCGAATCATTCGGAAAATCCTTGGCGATCCACTCGCGAATATGCCAACACTTGACCCGAACCCCCCCATGTTTACGCTGACTGAATGATATATGATTGAACGGATGGAGCTTTTCGATAAAGCTCACCCTGGAGATTTCCTTTGGCCTCAAGAAAGGGCCCTCCTTCACGATTTCATGAGAAGACAAGATCTCGCCTTCGCCTGGAACGACTCCGAACAAGGACATTTCAGATCCGACTTTTTCCCTCCCGTCGATCTCCCAGTCATACCACATACGCCCTGGGTACAAAAGAATATTCCGATTCCCCCAGGGATCTACCACAAAGTATGTAAAGTTATCCAGCGAAAAATCGACGCTGGTGTCTACGAACCCTCAAACTCCTCCTACCGATCGTGATGGTTCACCGTTCTAAAGAAAGGAGGGAAGGAACTTAGAATCGTTCACAGTCTCGAACCACTCAATCAAGTCACGATTCGACATTCGGGAGTAACGCCAATCCCCGAACACTTGGCCGAACAGTTCGGTGGTCGATCCTGCGGCGCTATGTTTGACCTTTACGTCGGATATGACGAACGAGTGATCGCGCCTTCATCTCGCGATTTAACCACGTTCCAGACACCCTATGGGGCTCATCGACTAGTTACCCTACCCATGGGATGGACCAACTCTGTGCCCGTTTTTCACGACGACGTCACCTATATCCTCCAACTGGAGATTCCTGAGTTTACGATCCCCTATATTGACGATATCCCTGTGAAGGGTCCCGCGACTCGATACGTACTCCCCGATGGATCCTATGAAACGATTCCTGAAAACAACGGAATTCGACAATTCGTATGGGAACACTTCGGGAATCTGAATCGGATAGTCCAGCGAATGAAATATTGCGGTGGAACGATGTCAGGCTATAAATCGTTCTTGTGCGCAGAAGAAACCACCGTTCTCGGACATCGATGTACTCACTTAGGACGACTACCCGACAAATCACGTGTATCTGCGATCCGAAATTGGGGCCCCTGTAAAGACCTCTCCAAAGTTCAAGCCTTCCTTGGCACTATTGGCGTTGTTCGGATATTCATTCGCAACTTCGCGCATCGAGCGAACCACCTAGTCAAGCTCACTAGGAAGGATATGCCCTTCGAATTCGGTCCCGACCAACTCGCCGCTCAAGAGGACTTGAAACAAGCTCTTCTAGAATCGCCCGCTCTACGAGTTCTCGATTATACTTCTGACGCTCCTGTCATACTCGCCGTCGACACATCACATATTGCGGTTGGCTTTCATCTCTGCCAATGCGATCCCGACGACCCAAAGAAACGGTACTATAATCGATTCGGTTCGATCACATTGAACGATCGAGAAAGACGGTTCTCTCAGCCGAAACTCGAAATCTACAGTCTGTATCGAGCCTTGCGATCGCTCCGACTCTACCTCATCGGCGTGTAGAACCTCATTATAGAAGTCGACGCCCGCTATATCAAGGGAATGCTAGCGAACCCAGACATCGCGCCGCAAGCTAGTATTAACAGATGGATCGTAGCGATCCTAACGTTCCATTTTACCTTGGTACACGTCGCTGGTTCGAACCACAGTCCCGACGGTCTCTCTCGACGCCCCCGACAGCCCGATGACCAAGATGACAAAGAACCGATTGATAAAGACTTCGACAATTGGATCAATCGCATCCACGGACTAATGCACCATATCAACGATTCACCCGCACCCTGAACGAAAACCCTCCAAATGCCCACCTCAGTTTACTTGCAGAGTAAACATTTCAGTGAGGAGGAGGAGGACCCTATCCACCAACGTACCGATTCTTACAACATCGTTCCATGATCGGAAGCAGCTCAGCAAGATGATCGACAACTTCTCCTCGTTCGAAAATGGCTTTCAGATCTCGAACGACCAAGCAACATGTCTGACAGCAACTATGCGAGTTTTATACGATACTGCGAAGAGTTCTTTATCGACAACCACCGACTATGGTGAAAGGATAGACAAGGAGCTCATAAATTAGTCATCGATCCGGATCGCCGATTAGCGATCATGATGGAACTTCACGATCGAACAGGCCACAAGGCTATCTTCGCTACCCGATCGATCATTTCCGAACGCTTCTGGTGGCCCCATATGGCCCCCGACATAGTCTGGTTCGTTCAGACATGTCATACCTGTCAGGTTCGCCAAACCACGCAAGCCCTCATCCCTCCGACCGTCGCCACGCCAGCTCCCCTATTCGCCAAAATCTACGTCGACACTATGCATATGCCCCGATCCGGCCCATTTCGATATATCATTCAAGGGCGATGCTTCCTCACCCACTATCCTGAATTTCGAATGCTTCATTCAGAAACAGCGAAATCGATTGGCGAATGGATCTTCGAGGATATAATCTGTCGATGGGGCTCTCTTCGAGAAATCGTCATGGACAATGGAACAGCTTTCTTAGGAGCCGTAGATCATCTCGCCAAGCGCTATTGAATCAACCATATTCGCATTAGCGGATACAACTCTCGCGCGAACGGAATAGTCGAACAATCTCACTTCGACGTACGACAATCGCTATTCAAAGCCGTCGATGGCAATCAGAAACAATGGTCAATCGGAGCCTACTCCGTATTCTGGGCTGAGCGCGTCACTACCCGAAAGCGACTGGGATGCTCACCCTACTTCGCCGTTACAGGGTCTCAGCCATTGCTTCCGTTAGATATTTCCGAAGCAACATATCTCCTTCCCGCTCCAGATTCAGTTCTCTTGACGACTGATCTAATATCGCAACGCGCGATCGCCCTACAGAAACGAGACACTGATTTAGACCAACTCCGATTGGAGGTTCTCGCCGCTCGTCTACGATCCACCGTTCGATTCGAGAAGAAACACGAGAAGACCATTCGCGACTACGATTTCAAGACTGGCGATCTCATACTCATTCAGAACACAAAAATCGAGAAGTCTCTCAATTGGAAGATGCGTCCTCGATACCTAGGACCCCTAGTCGTGGTATCTCGAAACCTAGGGAAAGCTTATATCGTCGCGGAACTTGACGGATCCATCTTACATCACCCGATCGCCGCGTTTAGAGTCATCCCGTACTTCGCTCGAAGGTCGATCGCAATTCCCGAACGATTCCTCGACATATCGACTTCACGACTTAGAGAGATGGAACGTTCGCTAGCTAGCGAACCACTCGATAGCGTTGTGATCGAGGACTTGTAACCTGCCGTAACACATCGCTACGCACTTTTTTCATTCCAAAGTCTTTCTTTCATTTTTTTTAGACACAGAAATACAAAATTTATAAGAAAAAGACTAAAGGCTACAAATTATTCAAGACAAGTCTACAGATTCTCTAAGACCATCTCCTCTTCCCTCTCTTCTAAACCCCTCAAAACCTCTTCGAGAACGACGATTCGCGCCTTTACGCGCGCTTTCTCCTCTGCGATCGCCGCCAAAACCTCTTGTGATTTCTCTTCATCGACCGCCTTCCCCTTCCCCTTCCCTTTCCGACCCGCGACCGGCTGCGTCGTTTCCTTCGAGCCTTCGCCCACTGTCTCCTCCTCGAAAGGCGGCGTCTCGTCGATATAGACTACTGGACCTATAGAAAGAAAAGATTAGAATAAAGAAAACAAAAAGAAAAAGGAAAAACTTATGAGAAATGGCCCTCGCCGACTTCCGAACCCCCTTCTTCGATTCCTCTGCCGTCGCCGACTTGTTTGCGCCCTTCGACTCCCCCTTGGGCCGCAGCTTGAACTTCTTGCCCAAGCGGGTTTCCCCCTTCTAATAGCAACCGCGCTTATCCGTTATGCACTTGGCGCATAACGGATCCGCGGGGCCGATCTCACACTCCGCGCCCACCTTCTCGATAAAATCACACTGCGAAATAAAGAAGTCCGTTAGTAAAAAACAAAAAAAAAAAAAAAAAAAAAGAGACTTACTTTGCCCTCGACCGGGCGCAAAGCCTCTTCTACCGCCTTTCGCTTGCGGTACTCCCGCGTTGTGATCGCAGGGAGTGACCGTCCCTTCGCCGCCATCCTCTCCTGATGTGCCGCCTTCGACCGCTCGACCAGTTCTTCTGCAGTCAGCGATTGCGCTGCTGCCGCCGATTCGTCTTCATCAACCGAGGGCTGGTGCCCGTCCTCCGTCGTTTCCGTCGTCCCCCCCGTCGTGTCTGGCGTGTCTGCCGACACCTCCACTGCCTTCGTCCCACTCTCGCCCGCCGCCTTTTCTGTTTCTCGACGGAATTCCTCCTCGTCGATCTTCCTGTCCATAAGCGACTGGAGGAGCCTCTCGTAGGCTTCCTCCATCCGCTTCCGATCCTCCGCGTCCTGTTCCTCCCATTCTTGTTCTTCTCGCTCCTCTTGCTCCCACTTCTCTCGTACCTCTCGCTCCGCCCTCTCAACCCGCTCGCGCTCCTCTCATTCCTCTCGTTCCTCACGCTCCTCTCGCTCTTGTTCCTCTCGTTCCTCACGCTCCTCTCGCTCTCGTTCCTCTCGTTCCTCACGCTCCTCTCGCTCTCGTTCCTCTCGTTCCTCACGCTCCTCTCGCTCTCGTTCCTCTCGTTCCTCACGCTCCTCTCGCTCTCGTTCCTCTCGTTCCTCACGCTCCTCTCGCTCTCGTTCCTCTCGTTCCTCACGCTCCGCTCGCTCTCGCTCCTCTCGCTCCTTGCGCTCGACCCTCTCTCGTTCCTCCTGCGCAGACGTCTCTGCCCTCTCCCTCGCCTCGCGTTCCTCTTCCGCCCTTCGCTCTCACTCGACCCTCTCTGCCTCCGCTTTCTCCTCGGCCTTGCGACGTACCACCTCTGCCAACCTTGGCATCAGCAGCTCCCCCGCCCATTCCAACCACTCTCACTCTTCGAAAGCGTCGAAGGTCTCACGGGCCTCTTTTTGCCACGCGACGACCTCGTCGTCCATTGATGTTTGCTTCAGGGCCTTTACGACCCAATTATATGCAATCTAAAAGATGGATTAGCGGAAGAAAACGATTAGAAAAACAAAAACTCACCAGTAACTTGCAAAACTGTTGCCCCCAGATTTTGTAATCTTCGGGTTTGGCAACCCCATCCGGAAGCGACCTCATTTGGTCGCAAATCTTCTGTTTCGCAATATTGATAATGTTCTGCGTCATTTTTAAACGGCTTGTCGCGGTTTTCTTGGCGTTGTGGTACGCGGTTCGAAGACGGTCGTGTCTAAAGATGAATGTGACACAGATGTCACACTTATAAACGCGCCTCGGCAACTACTGGCAAATCACGTGATTGACTGAGGACAGTCAACATTTCAGTGAGGAGGAGATGATACGACCCCTCCATCCCCTAAGTACCGTATATTCAACTATACGAATACTAGACACCTACCAAGTCCTTCGAACACGAACTCGAACCCTCTGAATGCTCCCGATAGCTCCCGAACGTCCCGAACAACTTCGAGAATCATTGAACGCTCCGAACGCGATCGAAGCTTTCCAAACGCGAATGAAAGTTTGTATATCAAAGGGAAGACACTATTCAAAGGCATCAGTTCTCTTCTATTTCTCCCTTTTTCATTCGATTCCTTCATTCCTATTCACTACTTTCCCCTTAGATCATTAGAGAGGCTCCCCTTTTATCATATACACTCAAAGGGATCCTTGTACTAGAAGATATATATACTGTATGTTGTAGCTAGTGATCCAACAAGTTAGATATTCGCTTCTTTCTCGCTCTCGAGTCTAGATCCTCTTTAGATCTTCTAAGACTTCCTCTTTCGACTTTCCGATCCTTCCGATTCCCCGATCGATCTCGTTCGCGAACAGTTGAAGACTCCCTTTCCATGATTATTGATCATAGGCTGAGTCGAGACTCTTTATAGTCGTCCTCGCACCTTGTTCTGTGTTCGGTTCTCATACACGAAGCAGACGTATCAACGTTTAAACAGGCGGACGACGCCTTTGCCTATGCCTTTCAATGGCTCGAGGACACCCTCCAGGGTAATGTCTCAGACTTATCCTCCCTCAAGACATATAGAGAGTCTGTGTGTAATACATTGGCAAGGAATGGCGTTCCTTCATCACTTCGTGACGGAAATGACACATGGTTCCTAGATGGACATCCTCGCCGACATCCCCAGTCTCATATCTTGTCTAATGATGAGTCTGTTGCCCCATCCGCAGGCCTTATCACCCAAGACGCATTTGATGTGTCTAACTTGTTCACTCAGCATGGACAAATCACGTACACGCTCGCCGAGCGTGGACCACCCCATGGCTGGGACTCGTCCCACACTTCGCGACGCTATTCACGGCGCGATTCACAAGACAGCGCTGCACCGCCAGGCAGCGATAGCAAGCAAGTTTCACTTGGCTCGCCGATACCCGAACCTGAGCCAGCTTCGCTTCAGGAATGTATTGATAGTATGTCAGAGATACCTGATGTCCCGATGGACTACAGATGAATGTAGTCGTCACCGCAGTTGTATTACTACGGCATTTATTTTCTATTTCCCTTAGTTATTTCTATGCAGTATATAGATTGTTTTATGTGTGTTCTGCCTAGCTATCAGGCTTAACTTACCCCGGCAGTTAAGCCAAAGGGGGAGGATGTAACAGATATGTTACATACAGCCACCGTGCTGTGTTTGTACATATTTGTACTGGATACCTTAAGTACCAGTTATGCTTAGGTAAACAATAAGTTTACATCCCACTCCCACTTATACCAGATTGCCCTAATACATTGGTTCTGTGCATATCCTGGTATTGAGCAAAGTGTGATAACTTATCCCCAACCCTTACATCTGAATATCTGTCCAGGTTCAGGTTCAAAATCGAGTATGTTCCAGGAAGGAAGAACAAGGCAGACGGCCTGTCCAGACACCCTGATTACTTACCCAGCGTTGAAGCTGACATGGAGAACGAAGTTCTGATAGCGCGCAACCGATGGATTAATTCAATTGTCAAGTTGTCAAACCCGAGTTTTCTTTCTAGGTTACGCTTCAAAATCCCACTCCTGCAGAAGATCCAAGATAAGCTTGAGGATGCCTCACTCACTTGGACCCAAGCAGATGGGCTTGTACGCGATGTTGAAGGTCAAATAGTGGTGCCGGAGGAAGTATCTTTGCGCACAGACATTATATGACTGTCCCATGCCTACCCCCACACTGGCCACCCTGGCATTGAGAAGACGAAGGAACTCGTTCTTCATAATTTTACCTGGGATGGTGTAAGGATTGGGGATAAGTTATCACACTTTGCTCAATACCAGGATATGCACAGAACCAATGTATTGGGGCAATCTGGTATAAGCGGGAGTGGGATGTAAACTTATTGTTTACCTAAGCGTAACCAGTACTTAAGGTATCCGGTACAAATATGTACAAACACAGCATGGTGGCTGTATGTAACATATCTGTTACATCCTCCCCCTTCAGCTTAACTGCTGGGGTAAGTTAAGCCTGATAGCCAGGCAGAATACACATAAAACAGTCTATAAACTACATAGAAAGAACTAAGAGAAATAGGAAATAAACGCCATAGTAATACAACTGCGGCGACGACTACATTCGTCCGTAGTCCATCGGGATGTCAGGTATCTCTGACGTACTATCAATACATTCCTGAAGCGAAGCTGGCTCAGGTTTGGGGATCGGCAAGCCAAGTGAGACTTGCTCGCTATCACTGCCTGGCGGCGCAGCGCTGTCTTGTGAATCACGCCGTGAACGGCATCGTGATGTGCGGGACAAGTCCCAGCCATGGGGTGGTCCACGCTCAGCAAGCGTGTACGTGATTTGTCCACGCCGAGTGAACGAGTTAGACACATCAAATGCATCTTGGGTGATCAGGCCCGCAGATGGGGTGACAGACTCGTCATTAGATGAGATACGAGACTGGGGACGTCTGCGAGGATGTCCGTCCGGGAACCATGTGTCATTTCCATCACGAAGTGACGAAGGAACGCCATTCCTTGCTAGTGTAGTATGTACAGACTCTATGTACGTCTCGAGGGAGGATAAGTCTGAGACATTACCCTGGAGAGTGTACTCGAGCCATTGGAAGGCATAGACAAAGGCGTCATCCGCCTGTTCAAACGTAACACCTTGTCCGGCGAAGAACAGAATGAGGGATTGTTCCGTGACATTGGATGATCCAGAGTACTGGGCTGGTTCTCTGGTGGGTTCCGCAATGGATAGGTTCGATCCCATCACAAGTGAGCGATAGTGGCCGGGCATTCCAAACAGGAGGGCCGCCGCTCTGATGTATTGCGACCGTATCTGGTCGGCGTCTGTCGATGATCCAGCGGGAGCACAGGTCTTAGGTGACTTTGGTTTGTATCGACTAACCAAAAGCATCCCGTGGAGGCTTCGCAGCGAAATGCTGCCATCTTGTTCTAAGCGCACTCCAGGGTGCGCGGCATGGCGGTTTATGTAGAACCAACGAGCCCACTCTTCCAGGGAACTCGTGGCAGTTGGCTGAGACGGGTTAATCCGTCCAGGCACAGAAGAAGTCGGCACCTGTACAGGTGCGTCAGTGGAATCACCTGAAGCCCAGGCGGGAACTCTCCAATGGATTAACGAGACGCGTTGAGCATCCGTTCTTGTTAGGTGCGAAGCAGGACTCAGGTCTTCACTCTGGGAGGTCCAATGTGGGTCTTTGTTATGTCTGAAGTTTCGGAGTTGAATTCAGAGATCGGAGATGAATAAACGACGGGACTTAGTCGATATTCTGTCTACAGATACAGGGGAAAAAATGCAGTACTTATATACCTGCTAGATAATTATATCTGAGACATAGTGACAACAGAGGATGTCATAAGTAGGAAACATGTGAAAAGTACGGAGTGTTCGGAGTTGTCGGAGTAATTGGAGTTCATTGGAATTCATTGGAGTTTGTCGGAACTGGGATATAACAGTATCTCCCTCTTAAGGGCGAGCCCTCGAGACTGCATATTGGACTTGACCATATTTGGTAATAACCAAGAAATCGGAGTTTCGGAATGTGGCGGATTTCAGAGAATCATCGGAGTTTGAAATCGGAACATATATAATAAGGTCCGGCGGACCACCCTTCTTCATTAATAATGCCCACTCGCAAAGAAATCCAAGCTCAACTCACACAGCTTCAAGTCCTGCTCGAAAATGAAGAACAACGAGAGCGCTGATACGTCTGCTTCGTGTATGAGAACCGAACACAGAACAAGGTGCAAGGACGACTATAAAGAGTCTCGACACAGTCTATGATCGATGATCGTGGAAAGGAAGTCTTCGATCGTTTGCGAACGAGATCGATCGGGGAATTGGAAGGATCGGAGAATCGAAAGAGGAAGTCTTAAAAGATCTAAAGAGGATCTAGTCTCGAGAGCGAGAGAGAAGCGAATATCTAACTTGTTAGATCACTAGCTACAACATACAGTATATATATCTTCTAGTACAAGGATCCCTTTGAGTGTATATGATAAAAGGGGAGCCTCTCTAATGATCTAAGGGGAAAGTAGTGAATGGAAATGAAGGAATCGAATGAAAAGGGAGAAATAGAAGAGAACAGATGCCTTTGAATGGTGTCTTCCCTTTGATATACAAACTTTCATTCGCGTTCGGAAAGCTTCGATCGCGTTCGGAGTGTTCGATGATTCTCGAAGTCGTTCGGGACGTTCGGAAGCTATTGGGAGTGTTCGGAGGGTTCGAGTTCGTGTTCGAAGGACTTGGTAGGTGTCTAGTATTCGTATAGTTGAATATACGGTGCTCAGGGGACTGAGGGGTCGTATCAGCGCGAGGAAGCGGAGCAAGCGGAGGAGGCCTGGAGGGTGGAGGAAGAGTGTCAGTTGGCAGAGGAACGACGAGCGGCCAAGGCTGCAAAAAAGGAGGCAGCAAGGAGGGCGAAGGAGGCAGCTCAAATAGTGGAGCCAGCAGAGCAGGCGGAGATGGCGGCGGAGGAAAGATCAGGGCAAGAGGCCTTGATCAGACAACCGTAAGTATTTTCTTTTTATCTGCCTTATTCCGGAGTTGACCGGAGTTCGTTTAGGAGAGCTCCGTGCGAGCCTTGCATCAAGAAAGGGAGTGCGGAGGAGTGCGTGTGGCCAACCGGACAAGGGAAGGCCCAGAGTTGTACCGCCTGCCAACAGGTGAAGGCCAAATGCTGGGTTGGGGAAGAACCAGCAAAGAGAAAACGCGTCCGGAGTACCACGGAGGAACCGGAGCACAGAGGAAAAAGGTGGCAGGGAAATGCGGAGTCGTCGGAGATGGCAAATTTGAGGGAGGAGTTGCAGGGAGTTCGGGGGGAAATGAGGAAGATGAGAATGGAGATGAAGAGAATGAGGGAGTCCATGGAGAGGACTGAGGAGTTATTAGATGGGGATTATAAGGACAGTGGAGAAAGCGGAGAAAGTTTGGAGGTGTTGGAGGAATCGGAGATGTTGGAGGAGGAGGAATTACCCATAAGGGATGTAGAAATAGTCCCTTTGGAATAGATAACAATTTTTTGAATCGAAGAAAAATAAATAAGAGCGAAAGAAATCAATAGTCAGGTCCAGGTTTCTCTGGATAAGTGGAGTGGAACTCCAAGATGAGTTCCGAAGCATGTCCTAGCTCAGTAGCAAGGATCCATGAGGTTTCTTCGTCGGTACCTTCGTAGCCTTCCCAACGAACCAAATACAATAATTTGCATAAGCGACGCCTATTATCAATTTTCGAGTCTAGGATTTTGGAGATCTCGAACTCCGGTTCTCCATTTATGATTACCGGAGGAGGCAGAGGTTGTACTCGGTTCGGAATCGTATTTGGTGAGGCTGGTTCCAACTGTGATACATGAAAGACAGGATGGATAGCTTTCATGGAACTAGGCAAACGGAGAGTATAGGAATGGGTTCCAACTCGGGCAATAACCTTGAAAGGACCTAAGTTCTTCTCCGAGAGTTTCTTGGAGGGTCTGGTAGTTCGGAAAAACTTGGCCTTTACGAAGGCTTGAGTTCCTATTTTGAAATCAGGGGCTGGAATGCGTTTTAAGTCAGCATAGTGCTGATAACGCTTTTGAGCTTCGGAGATGGTATTTCGGAGTTCGGAGTGGAGTTCGTCCAAATCAACAGCTAGTTCTCTGGCTTGAACGGAAGTAAGATCACGCTCAGGGTGTACTGAAATATTTGGATGATAACCCTTGTTAGCAAAAAAAGGGGATATCCCAGTAGTAGCATTTGGAGCGTTGTTATACGCGAATTCCACAATAGCCAGGAGATGGGACCAGTTGTCCTGTTGATAGTTACAATACATCCGTAGGTATTGCTCCAAGGTTTGATTGACTCGTTCAGTTTGTCCGTCACCTTCCGGATGATACCTGGAGGTAAAATGGAGATGCATGTCAAGGACTTTACCCAATGACCAGAAAAAGCAGGAGACGAACTCCGAGCCTCGGTCACAGGTGACATGTGAGGGAACTCCATGTTTGGAGAATACATGGACAAGGAAAAGTTGAGCGAGTTGAGGAGCAGTGATGGTGTCGAAGGTTGGTATGAAAATAGCTTGTTTGGAGAATCAATCAACAATGACAAGAATAGCGGAGAATTCATTGGAGTTAGGGAGTTGCTCGATGAAATCCATGGAGATGGAATTCCAAGGCTTCTCCAGAATCGGGAGTTGCTTGAGCAAACCATAAGGTCGATGGCGAGGGACTTTAGACCTAGCGCACATAGTACAGGAGTTACAGTAGTCCTTTACAAAGGTCCGGAGTTCCGGCCATGTGTATTCTCATCGGATCAATTCAAGCATTTTGTTTTGACCGAAATGACCAGCAATTGGATGATCATGTTTCATACACAAAATTTGAAGTCGTAAGTCATCTACGTTGGGCACATAGATATGACCATCGTGACGAAGGAAACCAGAAGTGTCGATAGTCCATCGGAGATCAGAGTTGGCATCGGAGTTGGCCTCGGAGTTGGACTCCGCAACCTTCACATGCTCCATAGCCACTGGATCATCACGGAGTGAATTCCGAATTTTCGAGTGGAGGGAGTCCACATCCATAATGAATGCAGCCTTTAACACTGGATCCAATAAGGATAAAGCTCGTAGGGACGAAGCCAGTTGCTCCGAGGTAAAAACTGGTCAGAGGTTCTGAGGATTGATACTGGCGTAGTCGCTATCTCCCTCTTTAGGATTGATGTCATATCAACGCGTTAAAAAGTCCGGTTTTGCTCCGAGTTTTCTGGGGCGAAAACGAATGACCAGATTAAAGCCCAACAAAAATTCAGACCAATGAGCCTGATGTTGTGACAGGAGTTTGGTCGTAGAAAAGTATACCAAATTCTTGTGATCAGTAACAACGTCGACCAGGTCAGAAGAGCCTTCAAGGTAATGACGCCAGTTGCGAAAACTATCGTGAATGGCTAACAGTTCCTTGTCATGAATATCGTAGTTCAACTCCGGCAGAGTTAAAGTCCGAGAGTAGAACGCAATGGGATGTAATGATTCATCATCAGCGTAAGTTGACAAGATGCCTGCTATGGCATAATCGGAGGCATCTGTCTCTACTACCAGATGTGATCCCAGAGTGAAATTGACAAGAACAGGAGTGGAAGTGAAGGCCCACTTCAGAGATTCAAATGCGAACTTGCATTGAGTATCGAAATTCCACGGAACGTTTTTCCGGGTCAGTCGTGTAAGCGGAGATACCAATCCCGAGTAGTTATTGATAAAACGCCTATAGAAATTTCCAAAACCTAAGAATGACTGGACATCCTTGATTTTCCATGGTTCCGGCCAATCCAGGATAATTTGAACCTTGGCAGGGTCCATGGTAATTCCACCAGGGGAAAGAATAAATCCAAGGTATTCAATCGTATCTTGATGAAAGAAACATTTCTCCAGTTTTCCGAAAAGACTGTTAAGTTGGAGTCTTCAGAGTACCTCGCGGACATGTCTCCGGTGATCCGTAACGTTATCCGAGTAGATAAGGATATCGTCAAGATATACTACAACGGAGATATCAGAGAGGTCAGAGAAAATCTCATTCATGAAACGTTGAAATGTTGATGGGGCATTGCATAGACCTAAGGGCATAACCAAGAACTCGAAAGCACCATATCTGGTATGGAAAGTGGTTTTCCATTCATCCCCTCCCGCGATTCGTACATTGAAGTATCCAATTTGTAGATCGATTTTGGTGTAAATACGACCTTTGCTGGCACAGTCTAGGAGATTGGAGATGAGCGGAAGTGGGTAACAATCTTTCTTGGTGATTTTATTGATGCCTCGATAGTCCACACATAAACGTAAAGAACCATCTTTCTTGCGGATGAAAACAATCGGAGTACTACCCGGAGATCCAGAGGAACGTATCCAACCTTTTCTAAGATGCTCATCCAAGAATATACGAAGGGCTTCTTGTTCCGCAACAGAAAGAGAATAGATGTGTCCCAGTGGAGGTGTCGTACCTTCCTCTAGCTCAATATGGTGATCGCTGTAACGATGAGGAGGAAGACGTTTAGATTTTCCTTCACTAAAAACATCAGCATAGTCATGATATTCCGGAGGAACTTTCACATAAAACATACGGTCCGGAGGAACATTGGAGATGTCGACAGAACACGCTTTCGCAATATCAGTAGTTTGAAGAATGAATGATTGAGATCCTTCTTGCTTGCTAGCATGTACAAATGCGGCTGCTGAAATAATGGACACAGGAGGAAGTGAAGTCGGAGTTGGAGTCGGAGCTGGAGGGTCAAGCGGAGTTGCCTCGGAGGGCATAGGTGTCGACGACGAAGATGAATACATCGGTTTTGGTGTCCCGAATGAAATACTGCTTGTAACCCAGTCAATCAACGGATTGTAGTGGGTAAGCCAGTTGAATCCAAGAACAGCAGAACAAGATGCATCCAACGGAGTGACCAAAAACTCAATATCTAGAGTTTCTCCAGATGGAAATCGGACAGGGAGGATAACTCCCAAATCAATGGTTCTCCCTTGAGATCCATCAAATAATCGGAGTTGCTTCGGAGGAAGTGGAGATGTTTTGAGCTTGTTTCGATGGACAAAGTCAAAGTCCAAGAAACAGTGTGTGGATCCTGAATCAATAAGAGTCGGAATAGATAATGAATCGATAAATAAAGTGATCAAAAAAGAATCAGAGTAAGGAACGGAAGCGTTGAGCTTTACAATAGAAGACGCAGGAACGGTTTCAACGCAGTCCACATTCCGCGTCTCATGCGGACTGCCTCCTATTTTTCCAGAGCAGCCAGAGGGGCGCTCGGAATAGGAGTAGGGGATTCCTGAGTGGGTGGTTCAGTGACAGTAGTGGCATGTCCAGAAGCCTTCTTTGAAGCAGAGGAACCAGACTTTGGACATTCCTTCGCCATATGACCTGGGGATCCACAAAACATACACAAGTTATTATCCAAACGACATTTTCGTTCGGCCGGAGTAAGCTTCCCGTCTTTTCCAAGCTTATCGGAGAGGTCAGGATGCTTCAGAGTTGAGGTAGTCGGAGTGGATTTCATAGGAGTTTTCTTGAAAGTAGAAGGTGTCATCGGAGTTGAAGGTGGTTTAGGAGTATTCGTCGGAGGTGGCGGAGCATGACCAGAGTCACGCTTAAGCTCCCCTTTACGTTCCCAATACCTAGCATCAATCGTTTGAGCTAACTCCTTCATAGCTACCAACGTGGCTGGTTTTCTGACTTGAGACATTTGATCCTTGATTCGATCTGGAAGACCACAGTAAAAGATATGCCGCAGTGCTCCAACGTCCCATTGGACTTCAACCGCTAGCCTATTGAAATGCACAATATATTTGGCGATTCGTTGATTATTGAACATCTTCAAGGATTCTAATTGCGCTTCGGCAGTTCCTATTGGATCCAAAGGTCCGAATTGGTCCTGTAACTTGGAGCAGAACTCCGAGAAGTCGAAGAGGAACAACGGAGGGTTAGGAATAGTCTCCAAAAGATAAGGTTCAAATAAAGATAACACTATTCCCTTCAGAAATGACATAGCATAATTGACCTTAGCTTCATCGGAAGTAAACGCAGAAGGCCTATCCTTGAAATTCAATTGAAGTTGAACCAGGAAAGGTCGGAGTTTCATCGGATCAGAGCTGTCAAAAGGATCAGGCTCTCGGACTTTGGATTTTGCAGGTTTGGCTCCAGAAGAAGCTTGAGCGATGGTGGCGATATTTTGAAAAGCCATGATCAGTCTCTCTTCAGCTGTCTCCTGTTCCGGAGCTTCTTGAGTTGGCTGGACTTGAGGTGTTTCTTCAACCGAAGTTGATGCTTGACCTTGGGTAGTCCGCGGAGTTATGGGTTGTAACGGATTTTCTCGATCATGAAAAGCAGTAGGAAGCCTTTCAGATATACATGTAGTCAGAGACACAGGACTTGTTTTGGAGTTGGTCAGAGATAATCGACCTCTAGTTGAAAATCCCGTAAAACGTTCAAGAGTACATTGTGTCATCGTGAATAAAAACCCAAGCTAGAGATAGAATATACTGTTATGTCTGAAGTTTCGGAGTTGAATTCGGAGATCGGAGATGAATAAACGACGGGACTTAGTCGATATTCTGTCTACAGATACAGGGGAAAAAATGCAGTACTTATATACCTGCTAGATAATTATATCTGAGACATAGTGACAACAGAGGACGTCATAAGTAGGAAACATGTGAAAAGTACGGAGTGTTTGGAGTTGTCGGAGTAATCGGAGTTCATTGGAATTCATCTGAGTTCATCGGAACTGGGATGTAACAGTCTTAGCCGATGCAAACAAGGAAGTTGGCAAGTCCAAGTTGTGGTTCAACCTAGAGAAGTACAAGCAATTCCGAGCTGCCTATATTTACCCTAGCTGAGTCCGAAAATGTGATTATGTAATCAATCCATGGAACGATTGTGTAAGCAATGATTAAGTGTAAAAGATAAGATAAGAAAGATAAGAAGGAGTGACAAACGTCACACTTGTGACCGTGACTCGACCGGTCGGGTAACGGTCACGTTGTGACAGCGTGACAATCGCAGCATCGAAAATGATAGTAAAGAGAACTGGCACACAGAAAGGAAATAATAACTAAAAAGAGACTCATTGTAACACCACCCTCTCATTAGAATCACGTCCACGCGATGTTCAGAATAGACGTCGGAGATGTCTTGAGTAATCACGGAGGAGCCAACAGGGTGCATAACAGGGTTGAATTGGGGACTGATACTCATATCGTTTATGGATCTCGATGTCAAGAAGAGGGTTCACAATTTGGTAGGCATGGAGAGTTTGGCCTTGAGCATCAAGTCAAAGTACAGCCGTGACAGCATTGACTGGGGTTGACTCATGAACCCAAACTCTACGAATTTGAGGGGGGAGGATAGGGAGAAGGGCGGAGGCATCTTGCTTGAGATCAAGGAGGCGGTCAACAATGTCAGGAGACAATGGAACAATAGCATTGAGATTGTCATTAGATTGAGGTGGATAATAATCTTCACCAGGTGAATGAGTGACTGGGTCATAGAGCCTTGGATCAACTCCAGGGGAGTTATCAGTCTGGATCACTCTAATATTATTGGTAGGGGCTAGGCGATTTGGATTCTCGATGTGGAATTTGCTGACTAGATCTAGGGCGTTTTTGACATTTCATTCAGGCTCCCAGGTGTCCTCTTCACGGGTGTATCCCTTCCAATGGACTAGGTATTGGAGACGTCCTCTTCGTCGACGGGAGTCATGAATTTCTTCAACAATATACTCAGGTTCTCCTTCGATATCTAAAGGGAGTGGAGGGGGAGGTTTTCTTTGGTTCGGGAATTTGGGGGGACGATATGGAGAAAGATATGATTCATTGAACACAGGGTGAAGGCCAGGCCAAGGGAGTTCAAGGCAGTAAGAGGAGTGACCAACCCTCTCAACAATCTTGAAGGGTCCAAAACGTTTGTCATCAAGCTTCTTCATTGGACGATTAGTGTGAAGATTGGTTGAAGCAAGGTAAACTCGGTCTCCAGGTTGGTATTCAACAGCTTGACAGGCATGCCTATCATGGGTTTCTTTCATCCGTTCATTTGCTTGGCGAAGGGCAGATTCAGCTTCACAGTGGATGTTCTTCATACGAGTGGCAAACTCTTGAGCAGATTCATTCCTGACTTCCTTCTTGGAGCTATCTCCTTTCCAGGGGTGCCAACCATAGTTGAGGAAGAATGGTGTTTGGTGAGTTGCAGCATGAATAGAGTTGTTGTATGAAAATTCAGCTAGCGCAAGCCATTCCTTCCAGTTGTCCTGACGGTGGTTGATAAAGATATGGAGATACTGTTCAAGCGTCTGATTCATCCATTCAGTCTGACTATCAGTTTGGGGATAGTGTCACAGCTGTAGTTGCAAGTCTTTTCGTTAATCACAAGGCAGGCCTTGGAGCTCAATAAGTCTAGTAGGATGTAGAAGAAGGTTCTGACAGGGACGTCTTCGTATAGAGTGATGATTCCTTCTGAATTAAGTTTTACTTCTACAAAGAAGTTGTTCTACGGGTTTAATCTGTTGCGTGCCTCTGCTGAGAGTTTAGGGAATATGGGTATGAACAGTTGGCTCAGTAGTTGTGTTTTGTGTTTCTCTTTTCTTGTTCTGATGGAAAAGAAGTCTGATGATTCTGATTGCGTTCGTGCTACTACAAGTAATCTCACAGGAGGATGAAGTGATGATCCGCTTCGCCCTCAGGGTTTATATAGTATTTCTAAAATAGGAGTCACTATGAGTCAGCTTCCGCAGTCACCCCATTTTCTATTGTTCACAGCCTCCGGTTTAAGGTTTGCCATTGTTCTTAGTCATACTGCGGAAGGCTGTGTTGTTTTGATGACTCAACTCTATTGGGCATAGCCTTCCGTAGTATCAGGCTGTGCTGTCTCATGACTGGTTCCTATTGTTCTTCTAGTTATGAGATCACCGTTGTTTCTATCTCTTGTCCGGCGTATCGGGTTCCTCTTCTTTGACTGAGGAACCTCCTTTTGGTCTTCCCTTTGTGTCTGAGCATATAAAAGGTGTGGGGTTGTATCCCTACGCTTCAGTTCAATCCTTGTCAATTCATCATGACTCCCTCCCACCAAGGCCACTACGTCCGATTCTTCAAGCAGTCTGGAGTGGTGCACCACACTGCTCCTGTCTTTCTCGATTGCGATTCGTTTCACTACTACCTCCAGCGCATCCCCTCCGATGCTGACCTCTGTTGGTCTTCTTTCTCCTGCTTTGCTTGCGGTGGCAAGCACAAAGTCAAGAAGTGTCCGTTCGTTCGCTGGCCAATCCAGCATGCTTGCGGCTTGATGGAGGATCCGCTTGGTGAGTATTTTGTTTTATCTTTATTAGTCTGTGTTTGTTGATAATAGGCTTTCCCTTCTTTAGCTTGGGATGATGACGCCCCTCCCCCCACTTCCCAGCTCCCTTTGGAGGAGCAGGTTAATTGGGGGTCTGACAAGTGGGCTGATTCCCTCCCTTCTATCAAGAAGGAGGCAGTTGACTGGGCTGCCAGTCCCCCCTTCCGTCCTTGGACCCCTGGTCCATTGAGTTCTTTATCTAGTGGTAAGCTTCTCAATTCTCTTACTTTCTTCGTGATTGTTGACTCTTTATTCTTAGTGGAAGATTTGTCGTCATCGTTGACTAATGTCAACGTCAAGATTGAGGAGGAAGAAATTCCTCCCAGTTTGTTGTGGAGTCCCACCAACGATTGGTTGGGTGAGGAAGCGAGAAAGATAGCGATGAGTTTCATTGAAGGGAAGGTTGCCGAGTTGCAGGCCTCCGGTGGTGACACTAATGGGGCAATCTACTGGGGTAATAAGTTGGCCGCAATAGATGGTCAAGTAGTGTCGAGTTTTGTAGAGTTCTTGAGGGACAGTATGGTGCAGGAGATTGCCAAGACGGACTAGTATAATTAGCTAGTCAGACATGGACTCCTCCTTTTGTACAAGTAGTTTCCGCTGCCAATAAAGACAGCCTTCCCCCCAAAAGAATCGGCATAAGAAAGAAAAGAAAAGAACGAAGAAAAGAGAGGAATTTTAAGAGAGTAAACGCCAATTTCATAACAATGGTGCTGTTACACACCCATGTTTTCGGGGGTAACTCTGACGAGTTACTTGTGTTTTGTTGAGAGCGGTGCTCTCTCTCCCCTTCAGAAGAGGGCCCACACCATGTCTGGCGCGGGGGTCTGATGACTTCATCGGGACCAGCCATTAGCTGATCCCCATCGTCTTCCACCGTTTCCAGTGGTCTCAGGTCCACGGGGTGGGGGCTTGCTCTTACGCTTGTGGGTGTGCTATTTTCATTTGACATCATCGTACAGGGTAGAAAATTTTCTACCATTGTTTTTTGTTTGTTGTGCTTTTATACAAGTCACGCTTAGACTTGTGTCATCATTTTGGTGCCTCTAATTACCCCAATTGGGGTGAGTCCACCACCAGACTGGGTATGTCCGGTCCATTGATTGCCGATTAAGGCAATTATTGGTCGCGCTTGGTTTAGCGTGTATACGAGGTGTGCTTGTCGGCACACCTCAAGGCTCTGAGTGCGGTTGGCATTCAGTGCCTCTTAACTGGCCGTCTCGGTAGTTGAAGAGTGGTATCTACACCCATTAGGGTTAGATATTTATCTAGAGCACTAAGCTCTTTACACGATGAGATGGGCTCCCAAGGCATGTCTCCGAGGTTCCAACGAACCTCCAACTTGAGTTTTCGGTTATCCCACCTATAGCCGACTATTTCGTCGACTAACCATTCAGTTTGAAGTGGTTCACCAAAGTCGTAAGCATCTACTGACATTTGATTAGGGAATAACGCATCACCGTTTGGATGGTGCGGATGCAGCAAATTTATGTGAAAGCGCGGATGAATCCATCACTTCGCGAGCTCGTCGGGGAGTTCCAACTCATAGTTGGATTCATTAGGAAAGGCCCATACGACTTTGTACGGCCCAATGAACCTTGGCAGTAGTTTCCCTGCTCTACCTTGCAGTAGTTTAAGGTTCTTAGTCGATAGGTACATGAAGTCATTTACTTTAATCGACGGTTCTTCCCTTCTACGCTGATTAGCGTAGTGTCTTTGAAATACGCAATGCGCAATGATCGCGTTGTGAGCAGCTGCCAGATTCTGCAGCGCTTGTTGAGCAAATGCTTGGACACCTGGCAGTGTCTCAGCAGTATTTTCTACCTGCTTAATCATAGCAGGCATATATGCTCCATTCAGCTTGAATGGGGCGAAGCCTGTAGCTTCACTGATACTTGCGTTAATCGCAAATTCGGTCATCGGGATCTTTGCGATCCAGTCTTGTTGATCTGAGCTTACGGTTGCTCAGAGGATTTGACCTATTGAACAATTAGCTTGTTCAGTTGCGCCATCCGTCTAAGGATGGAAAGATGTAGACATCAATAGTTTAGCTCCTAAGAGCCTGTGAAGTTCGCTCCACCATTTGGAGGTAAATTTCGAGTCTCTGTCTGAGACTATACTTTTGGGAAGGCCATGAAGCCTTACTACTTCTTTTAAGTAGATCCACGAAAGCTCTGACGCTTTCGTTTTAGTATTCACCGGAATTAGGTGGATCATTGATGTCATTTGACAAATGACTACCCAAAGGTAATTGTACCCGTCAATTTTGGGAAATGGACCAATAAAGTCCATTCCTATTGATTGCCACAGTTTCGTGGGTATGGGTAATGAATGCAACAGTCCTGTCGGGCACTGCATATTGTCTTTCGATGTTTGACAAGTCTGACACGACTTGCAGAATTGTTTAACGTGGCTAAATATCTTAGGCCACCAGTACCATTGTCTTACATAGTCAGCGGTACGTTGTGGACCAAAATGGCCCACTATTGAGTGTGCTTGATCAATGATCAGGCCGAAGATTGATTCTTGCCCCATCTTTGCAGATGGGATACATAGTACTTCCTCTCCCCCCAAAAACTTGGACCAAATCAGGCCTTCATGGACAGTGAACACCTTATGGTGATCAGGGTTCTCGAGAACCTTGCTGAATAATGCATCGGATATGTATCCTCCGCGAATCGCTACTGTCAGCAATTCATCACACTCTATACGAGCGCGCAAGTTCTCTCCCTGTTTACAGGATTGGAATATTGTTGGATCATCCAGGGACGATCTCAATTTTTTCATCAGTTCCATTTCTGGAATTGGAACTAGCGCGAGTGCTGCCGCTTGCGCATCTCTGTCTTCTTCTCTTTCGAGAAGACGGTTACTTCAGCATCGTTGAATGTCTTCGACGACCTGGATAGCCTTCATTTCGATGGCTCCAGTATTAATTTCATTTAGATGATCCCAAGGGAGATCATCCTTTTCTGGGTCTAGACGTATATCTACATCTACATATTCGCTCATAGGATGAGCATCACACCATGTATCACTTTCATAATAACATGATAATGCATCGGCAACTTTATTCAGTTGCCCTTTGATGTATGTTATGTCAAAGTCAAATCTTGACAGGTATTCCATCCAACGGGCTTGTTGGCTAGACAGGCATCTTTGCGTCTTGAAGAACTCAAGAGCTTGATGGTCAGTCACAACGTGAACCCGATATCCTATCAATTTGTCCTCCCATTTAAGGAGGGCTTCGAGTATCACGATCGTTTCATACTCGAACGTTCAGTAATTCTGTTGAGCATCCGTAAACTTTCGCGACATAAATCCTGCTAGTCTGCAGGTTTGCCAGGTAGGACCTTGTCCGTACATTGCGCCGACACCATGTATTGAGGCATTGCAGATGACCCATATGGGTTCATCTTTCTTGTGACGTATCGGCACTAGTATAGGTGTCGAGCAGCATATCTGCTTTATCATTTCAAAGCATTTATCATGGATTGGTCTCCACATGAGCAGTTCCCCTTTGCTGTCATGGCTGCTAACGGCCCTGTATAACTTGAGATATCTGGCAGGAAATGCGCCAGATATTGCACGAGTCCTATAAATTTCTGGACATCATTGTAATTGTGCGGCTGTCGCCAATCGCGTATTCTCGCCATTTTATCGGCATCTGCGTGTAGCCCTTTGTCGTCTATCTTATGACCTAGACAGTCGATCACATCGGCATACAGTTCGCACTTCTCCTCTTGGAGGTAGAACTTGTATTCTTGTAGTTTACCAAACATGAGACCCAAGTGTTTTTCGTGCTCCGAGACGGAAGCACTATAGACAAATAGATCGTCGAGATAGGCATGCATGAATATGCCAATAAAGTCTCGAAAGATCATTGTCATTACCCGCTGAAACGTAGCGGGTGCGTTGCAGTCTCCTATCTGCATTGTATGGCTCACGTAGGTGCCATATATAGTTGCAAACGCGCTTTTATGCACGTCTTCAGGTACTGTCCATACCTGCTCATAAGCATCTGATAGGTCGATTTTTGACCTTATTGTTCCGCCGGCCACATCATATCTGATCTGGTCTTGGTCAGGAAAGGGCGTAACGTCCTTCAAAGTATTGTCGTTGCATTTACGACAATCAATTGGCATCTGTAGAGTGCCATTCTTCTTTGGAATGCACAGCATCGGAGCTGCTTGATCAGTTTGCACTGATTCCCACCATCCAGCGCGCATGTACTGCGCAATCTTCACCATAAGCTGAGGCTTTAGTGAGTCCAGACATCTCGGAAGGTAATAATTGTACTTCTTATCTTCGTCGATAAGAGGTATGTGGTGATTGACACCATGTACCGGAGGTAATTCCTCGGGTACTCCGTGCATGATATCTTGGCATGCTTCAATCCATTTGGCTCAAAGGCGAGGTCTGTCCTCGTGTGTTAGGGATGTTTCGGTCCTTTCGTTCGGTTGAACAATTTGAGCTACACTCAGTAGCATCTTTTCATTAGACCCGGTAGGGGTACTCTCTTTTATTTTCTTTGTGTTCGCGTCTGAACACCTTTTTCTTGAAAACTCCTCGACAAACTCTTTTGGTTTGTCTGTTTCTATAACGTCCTGTCTGGACGTCTTCCCTGCAGAACCTTTCGGTTCTGCGTCTGCTAGTCATTCAGCAGACCTTTGTTCAGTTCATCGCAGTGATTGTCTGTGCATGATTTCATCATTTTCCTCCCCTTCAGTTAGAGCGGGAGCAGCTACCCTGCGGACCATTATTTGGTTCGCACTAGGCTCTAGCGTAATTTTGAATTCACGCATGAATCTGATGCCAATTATAGCATTGAATCTGTCGATATTTACAATATCGAAATAGTATTTCTTAGCGATACTTTCATATCGCATGGGACAGTAAGTACCATAGTTAATCCGCGATCTGCTACTGCGGCATCCTAGTTGGATCGGAACAGGGTCCTTCAACTGATATATCTTCAATTTTGCGACTCTCTGTTACATCCCAGTTCCGACGAACTCCGATGAATTCCGATGAACTCCAATTACTCCAACAACTCCGAACACTCCGTACTTTTCACATGTTTCCTACTTATGACGTCCTCTGTCATCATTATGTCTCAGATATAATTATCTAGCAGGTATATAAGTACTGCGTTTTTTCCTGTATCTGTAGACAGAATATCGACTAAGTCCCGTCGTTTATTCATCTCCGATCTCCGAATTCAACTCCGAAACTTCGGACATAACAGTATATTCTGTCTCTAGCTTGGGTTTTTATTCACGATGACACAACGTACTCTTGAACGTTTTACGGGATTTTCAACTAGAGGTCGATTATCTCCAACCAACTCCGAAACAAGTCCTGTGTCTCCAACTATGCGTATATCTGAAAGGCTTCCTACTGCTTTTCATGATTGAGAAAATCCGTTACGACCCGTAACTCCGCAGACTACTCAAGGTCAAGCATCAACTTCGGTTGAAGAGACACCTCAAGTCCAGCCAGCTCAGGAAGCTCCGGAACAGGAGACAGCTGAAGAGAGATTGATCATGGCTTTTCAAAATATTGCCACCATCGCTCAAGCTTCTTCTGGAGCTAAACCCGCAAAATCCAAAGTCTGAGAGCCTGATCCTTTTGACAGCTCTGATCCAATGAAACTCCGACCTTTCCTGGTTCAACTTCAATTGAATTTCAAGGATAGGCCTTCTGCGTTTACTTCCGATGAAGCTAAGGTCAATTATGCTATGTCATTTCTGAAGGGAATGGCGTTATCTTTATTCGAACCTTATCTTTTGGAGACTATTCCTAACCCTCCGTTGTTCCTCTCGGACTTCTCAGAGTTCTGCTCCGAGTTACAGGACCAATTCGGACCTTTGGATCCAATAGGAACTGCCGAAGCAGAATTGGAATCCTTGAAGATGTTCAATAATCAACGGATTGCCAAATATATTGTGCACTTCAATAGGCTAGCGGTTCAAGTCCAATGGGACGTTGGAGCACTACGGCATATCTTTTACTGTGGTCTTCCAGATCGAATCAAGGATCAAATGTCTCAAGTCGGAAAACCAGCCACATTAGTAGCTATGAAGGAGTTAGCTCAAACGATTGATGCTAGGTATTGGGAACGTAAAGGAGAGCTTAAGCGGGACTCCGGTCATGCTCCTGCACCTCCGACGAACCACCTTCAACTCCAACGACACCTTCTACTTTCAAGAAAACTCCTATGAAATCCACTCCGACTACCTCAACTCTGAAGCGTCCTGACCTCTCCGATAAGCTTGGAAAAGATGGGAAGCTTACTCTGGCTGAACGAAAACGTTGTTTGGATAATAACTTGTGTATGTTTTGTGGATCCCCAGGTCATATGGCGAAGGAATGTCCAAAGTCTGGTTCCTCTGCTTCAAAGAAGGCTTCTGGACGTGCCACTGTTGTTGCTGATCCACCCACTCAGGAATCCCCTACTCCTATTCCGAGCGCCCCTCTGGCTGCTCCGGAAAAATAGGAGGCAGTCCGCATGAGACGCGGAATGTGGACTGCATTGAAACCGTTCCTGCGTCTTCTATTGTAAAGCTCAACACTTCCATTCCTTGCTCTGATTCCTTTTTGATCACTTTATTTATCGATTCATTATCTATTCCGACTCTTATCAATTCAGGATCCACACACTGTTTCTTGGACTTTGACTTTCTCCATCGAAACAAGCTCCAAACATCTCCGCTTCCTCCGAAGCAACTCCAATTATTTGATGGATCTCAAGGGAGAACCATTGATATGGGAGTTATCCTCCCTGTCCAATTTCTGTCTGGAGAAACTCTAGATATTGAGTTTTTGGTCACTCCGTTGGATGCATCTTGTTCTGCTGTTCTTGGATTCAACTGGCTTACCTGCTACAATCCATTGATTGACTGGGTTACAAGCAGTATTTCATTTGGGACACCAAAACCGATGTATTCGTCTTCGTTGTCGACACCTATGCCCTCCGAGGCAACTCCGCTTGACCCTCCAGCTCCGACTCCAGCTCCGACTTCACTTCCTCCTGTGTCCATTATTTCAGCAGCTGCATTTGTACATGCTAGCAAGCAAGAAGGATCTCAATCATTCATTCTTCAAACTACTGATATTGCGAAAGCGTGTTCTGTCGACATCTCCGATGTTCCTCTGGACTGTACGTTTTACGCGAAAGTTCCTCCGGAATATCATGACTATGCTGATGTTTTCAGTGAAGGAAAATCTAAACGTCTTCCTCCTCATCATTACAGCGATCACCATATTGAGCTAGAGGAAGGTACGACACCTCCACTGGGACGCATCTATTCTCTTTCTGTTGCAGAACAAGAAGCCCTTCGTATATTCTTGGATGAGCACCTTAGAAAAGGTTGGATATGTTCCTCCGGATCTCCGGGCGGTGCTCCGATTGGTTTCATCCGCAAGAAAGATGGTTCCTTACGTTTATGCGTGGACTATTGAGGCATCAATAAAATCACCAAGAAAGATCATTACCCACTTCCACTCATCTCCAATCTCCTGGACCATGCCAGCAAAGGTCGTATTTACACCAAAATCGATCTACGAATTGGATATTTCAATGTACGAATCGCGGGAGGGGATAAATGGAAAACCACTTTCCATACCAGGTATGGTGCTTTCGAATTCTTGGTTATGCCCTTAGGTCTATGCAATGCCCCATCAACATTTCAACGCTTCATGAACGAGATTTTCTCTGACCTCTCCGATATCTCCATTGTAGTATATCTTGACGATATCCTTATCTACTCGGATAATGTTGCGGATCACCAGAGACATGTCCGCGAGGTACTCCGAAGACTCCGACTTAACAGTCTTTTCAGAAAACTGGAGAAATGTTTCTTTCATCAAGATACGATTGAATACCTTGGATTTATTCTTTCCCCTGGTGGAATTACCATGGACCCTGCCAAGGTTCAAATTATCCTGGATTGGCCGGAACCACGGAAAGTCAAGGATGTCCAGTCGTTCTTAGGTTTCGGAAATTTCTATAGGCGTTTTATCAATAACTACTCGGGATTGGTATCTCCGCTTACGCGACTGACCCGGAAAAATGTTCTGTGGAATTTCGATACTCAATGCAAGTTCGCATTTGAATCTCTGAAGCGGGCCTTCACTTCCACTCCTGTTCTTGTCAATTTCACTCCAGGATCACATCTGGTAGTAGAGACAGATGCCTCCGATTACGCCATAGCAGGCATCTTATCAACTTACGCTGATGATGAATCATTACATCCCATTGCGTTCTACTCTCGGACTTTAACTCTGCCGGAGTTGAACTATGATATTCATAACAAGGAACTGTTAGCCATTCACGATAGTTTTCACAACTGGCGTCATTACCTTGAAGGCTCTTCTGACCCGGTCGATGTTGTTACTGATCACAAGAATTTGGTATACTTTTCTACAACCAAACTCCTGTCACGGCGTCAGGCTCGTTGGTCTGAATTTTTGTTGGGCTTTAATCTGGTTATTCGTTTTCGCCCCGGAAAACTCACAGCAAAACTGGACTTCTTAACATGTCAGTATGACATAAACCCTAAAGAGGGAGATAGTGACTATGCCAGTATCAATCCTCAGAACCTCCGACCGGTTTTTACCTTGGAGCAACTGGCTTCGTCCCTATGAGCTTTATCCTTATTGGATCCAGTGCTAAAGGCTGCATTCATTATGGATGTAGACTCCCTCCACTTAAAAATTCGGAATTCACTCCGTGATGATCCAGTGGCTATGGAGCATCTGAAGGTTGCAGAGTCCAACTCCGAGGCCAACTCCGATGCCAACTCTGATCTCCGATGGACTATCGACACTTCTGGTTTCCTTCATCACGATGGTCGTATCTATGTGCCCAACGTAGATGACTTACGACTTCAAATTTTGTGTATGAAACATGATCATCCAATTGCTGGTCATTTCAGTCAAAACAAAACGCTTGAATTGATCCAATGAGAATACACATGGCCAGAACTTTGGACCTTTGTAAAGGACTACTGTAATTCCTGTACTATATGCGCTAGGTCCAAAGTCCCTCGCCATCGACCTTATAGTTTGCTCAAGCAACTCCCAATTCCGGAGAAACCTTGGAATTCCATTTCCATGGATTGCATCAAGCAACTCCCTAACTCCGATGAATTCTCCACTATTCTTGTTGTTGTTGATCGATTCTCCAAACAAGCTATTTTCATACCAACCTTTGACACCATCACTGCTCCTCAACTCGCTCAACTTTTCCTTGTCCATGTATTCTCCAAACATGGAGTTCCCTCACATGTCACCTGTGACCAAGGCTCGGAGTTCGTCTCCCGCTTTTTCCGGTCATTGGGTAAAGTCCTTGACATGCATCTCCATTTTACCTCCGGGTATCATCCGGAAGGTGACGGACAAACTGAACGAGTCAATCAAACCTTGGAGCAATACCTACGGATGTATTGTAACTATCAACAGGACAACTGGTCCCATCTCCTGGCTATTGTGGAATTCGCGTATAACAATGCTCCAAATGCTACTACTGGGATATCCCCTTTTTTTGCTAACAAGGGTTATCATCCAAATATTTCAGTACACCCTGAGCGTGATCTTACTTCTGTTCGAGCCAGAGAACTAGCTGTTGATTTGGACAAACTCCACTCTGAACTCCGAAATACCATCTCCGAAGCTCAAAAGCGTTATCAGCACTACGCTGACTTAAAACGCATTCCAGCCCCTGATTTCGAAATAGGAACTCAAGCCTTCATAAAGGCCAAGTTTTTCCGAACTACCAGACCCTCCAAGAACCTCTCGGAGAAGAACTTAGGTCCTTTCGAGGTCATTGCCCAAGTTGGAACCCATTCCTATACTCTCCGTTTGCCTAGTTCCATGAAAGCTATCCATCCTGTCTTTCATGTATCACAGTTGGAACCAGCCTCACCGAATACGATTCCGAACTGAGTACAACCTCCGCCTCCTCCGGTAATCATAAACGGAGAACCGGAGTTCGAGATCTCCAAAATCCTAGACTCGAAAATTGATAATAGGCGTCGCTTATGCAAATTATTGTATTTGGTTCGTTGGGAAGGCTACAAAGGTACCGACGAAGAAACCTCATGGATCCTTGCTACTGAGCTAGGACATGCTTTGGAACTCGTCTTGGAGTTCCACTCCGCTTATCCAGAGAAACCTGGACCTGACTATTGATTTCTTTCACTCTTACTTATTCTTTACTTCAATTCAAAAAATTCATTATCTATTCCAAAGGGACTATTTCTACATCCCTTATGGGCATTTCCTCCTCCGACATCTCCGAACTTTCTCTGCTTTCTCCACTATCCTTATACTCCCCATCTAACAACTCCTCAGTCCTCTCCATAGACTCCCTCATTCTCTTCATCTCCATCCTCATCTTCCTCATCTCCCCCCGAACTCCTTGCAGCTCCTCCCTCAAAATCGCCATCTCCGACAACTCTGCATTTCCCTGCCGCCTTTTTCCTCCGTGCTCCGGTTCCTCTGTGGTACTCCGGATGTGTTTCCTTTTTGCTGGTTCTTCCCCAACCCAGCATTTGGCCTTCACCTGTTGGCAGGCAGTACAACTTCGGGCCTTCCCTTGTCCAGTCGGCCACACACACCCCTCCGCACTCCCTTTCTTGATGCAAGGCTCGCACGGAGCTCTCCTAAACGAACTCCGGTCAACTCTGGAATAAAGCGGATAAAAAGAAAATACTTACGGTCATCTGATCAAGGCCTCTTGCCCTGATCTTTCCTCCGCCGCCATCTCCGCCTGCTCTGCTGGCTCCGCTATTTGAGCTGCCTCCTTCGCCCTCCTTGCTACCTCCCTTTTTGCAGCCTTGGCCACCTTTCTGGCCGCTCGTCATTCCTCTGCCAACCGACACTCTTCCTCCACCCTCCGGGCCTCCTCCGCTTGCTCCGCTTGCTCGCGCTCTCATTGTTCTTCATTTTCGAGCAAGACTTGAAGCTGTGCAAGTTGAGCTTGGATTTCTTTGTGAGTGGGCATTGTTAATGAAGAAGGGTGGTCTGCCAGACCTTATTATATATGTTCCAATTTCAAACTCCGACGATTCTCCGAAATCCGCCACATTCCGAAACTCCAATTTCTTGGTCATTACCAAATATAGTCAAGTCCAATATGCGGTCTCGAGGGCTTGCCCTTAAGAGGGAGATACTGTTACATCCCAGTTCCGACGAACTCCGATGAATTCCGATGAACTCCGATTACTCCGACAACTCCGAACACTCCGTACTTTTCACATGTTTCCTACTTATGACGTCCTCTATTATCACTATGTCTCAGATATAATTATCTAGCAGGTATATAAGTACTGCGTTTTTTCCTGTATCTGTAAACAGAATATCGACTAAGTCCCGTCGTTTATTCATCTCCGATCTCTGAATTCAACTCCGAAACTTCGGACATAACACTCTTGCAAATTCTGGGCTAATAGCATCAGAAGTGCTGCCTGTATCGAACATTACAATGGCTACAAGGCCATTTAATTCCATGCGAGCCACTAAAGGCCTTACTTTCGTGCTCAGTTTCACTGGGTGGTCCTGCTGTCTGCTGGACTTACGAATCCATGGTTTGGGTTGAGTGTCCTCTTTGAACACTTTTTTGTCGTTTATAGACGCTATCAATTCACGAGTATGGTTACTCGTTTCTCGGATTGAACATATCTGTTCATTGACGATGTTATTGTCGTCTTCCTCTTGTGAGTACTCCTCATACTCATCATATTCTTGGAGGTGATACTCTTCACCTTGTGATGTATACTGCGATCCTTGTAAAGGATCATCCTCTTCTTCCTCAACTACGATTCTGTAGTTGTGGTGAGGCTCATCTGCCTCTTCGTTGTTCTCGTCGATAGCATCTTCTGCTACCATTTTGAATGCATCCTCCCCTTCTTGGATTGCTGCCATTCGGGGCTTCCCAAAATTGGGACATTTCGGATTGGTCGCATAATAGCCAAATTTGCCACATGCGTAGCATTTCACACTAGACGATCCTGTCTGGTTCCTATTATGTGCCGGCGCCTGCGGCGTTGGTTTACTTCCAGAACCGCTAGGTCTATTTGGCAGTAGTCTGTAAGGCTGACAGTTGTCAGTCGGTCTATACGGTCGGTATGGACCTCTTTTGTTAGCGTACTTATTGTATGCTGGCTTCGAGTACAACAGTGTCTCTTTATTCGTCGTCTGATTTGTTGGCAGCCGCATATTCGCGGTTGCTTTCAGCTGACTGGTTACTCTAGATGTCGCCTTGCGTCACTCATCGTAGTGATGCTTTATTCGAATGCTCTCTTTGACACGTCAAGCAACTTTGAGGATCGTCTCAAGTGACGAGGTTTCAGCGGTAACGCCTTTCTGGACAACTGCATCAGTTATCCTTGCAGGTAGACCCAATAGCAATTGGGTTTTAAACGTATACGAGTCAGGCTCGTGTATCATATGACCTGCATACCTCTCAAGGTCGTAGAACAATCCTGAGACACCACCTTCCATGGTGTACTTTCTCGAATAGAATTTCATCATAGCATCCTGTATGGATGCCTCATGAATGAACCGGTCATACAATCTGGTGATGACCTCTTTAAATGTCCATCAGTGTTTCTGCCTAGACACACTGTCAACATTGTCGTTGAACCATTGTCTTGCTTTGTCCGCAAGATAAATAGCCATTAAAGCGATATGCTCTGGCTCAGCATTAGGTCCAGCATAGTTGGACAATTTCAACCATCTCAAGAATGATTGAAGCCACCCATTGAATTTCTCGATGTCCTCCTCACCACTATACTCTTTTGGAGTAGGCAGTTTAGGAGATGAGGTTCGGAGACCGGATAGGTTTCCTTTCAGTGGTTTGCCCACTTGTTCATCAATTAATTTATGATATTTACAATGAATATCTCCGAGGTAATCAGAGCGTCAATCTTTCCCCTCATATCTATGAGGTTTACGGCTACGACTTCTGTGTCATTTTGTTATTTTTGACGTCTGTTTAGATGTTCTCTTACTACCATGTCCGGTAGCATCGGATGGTCGATTCCTCGACTAGTCACTTCCAGTATCCATCATTTTGCTATGATCGGACTCATCATCAGAAGACAATCCTTGATCTGGGTCATCTGAATCACCGTTGTCTGACTGGTGATACCGCCTTCTATCTGAGGGTGGCCTGCGGTCTCATTTGGACCACTTGTTTTGTCCTTCTGCCCATAAATCTATAGTTTCTCCAGAAGCCTCGAAGGCGATGCCTTGATCGTCCAGGCCGGATCTTCCGGTTTCACGGATGTCGCCATTTCTCAATCTTTGGATGGCCACTCTATCCTTGAGTGTGAATGTTACCGGTCTCAAGGCTGCTTCATTTTCTTGTTCGAATGATCTGTTCCGGTTGTTCTTTTTCTTACTTCCATGTTGATGTTTATCAACTCGATCAGCCGCGGCTCGCCGTCTCTGATAGACGGAGCTCGCCTTGTCTTCTTGTCGAGGACGGCAAAGCTCAGCTTCTGCTTGTTGCAGAAGTTCGTCTTCCTCGTCCCTATCTGGACGAATGGTTGTATCTGTCTTATTTCAATGGGTGTTGTCGCTATTCTTATGCACCATAACCTTGTTAAGGTTGTTGGCTAGCCTCATGAATTCATCACGACTAATTCTGCCCATTCTCGTCTGAACGAGTGCATTGACCCTATCAACTACGTCGGAGAGCATCTCGCTTGGTGCCTCGCGGTTCTGTGGGCGCTTTTCTTTTCGTCTCTTAGTACGTGTCACAGTTGACATCTGACTGGGTGTGGGCGATGGGTCTCGTCGCTCATATTGATCGTCTATTTCATCACGCTGTAATAGATTTAACATTTGATGAACGTATTCTCGTTCATTCAGGTTTCGTGATGAGGAAGGGACTACTGTCCTCATTTAACCCTCAGTGAGGGTGTGTATTAACGTATCGAGCGTTGGGTTGATTGTCATACTTACATGCCGACTTGTCGTCGGCAACGACTCCTCTCTTTCCGTAAGTTGGGAACTGCCATCATCTAAGTTGGCACGATGTCTTTGTTCACTCTGGGGTGAATTTATGGCTGACGCTGGCCGTCTTTGGGTGTCGCTGAGGTCGTGACGTGGCACGCCAGAATCAGCGATGGCACTCGTCTGCGCTGTTCCCAGGTCGTTGTCGTCAGGCGGTTTGCCTTGCGATTTGCGCGCTATTGAGGCCCGCGTGAGTCAAGTCTTTGTGTGGGTCTTCGTCATTGACGGAGGCCGTCAACAGGGAGGCTTTTTCAATCAAAGTTGATTTACACAGATATTCCACAATTTCTTGTGGATGTGCAAAAAAGTGTAAGGATTGGGGATAAGTTATCACACTTTGCTCAATACTAGGATATGCACAGAACCAATGTATTGGGGAAATCTGGTATAAGCGGGAGTGGGATGTAAACTTATTGTTTACCTAAGTGTAACCAGTACTTAAGGTATCCGGTACAAATACGTACAAACACAGCACGGTAGCTGTATGTAACATATCTGTTACAGATGGTGCCCCACAAGACATCACCAACTACGTTCGATCCTGTCTAGCTTGTCAACAAAACAAGAATTTCCCTTCAAAACCATCAGGATTACTCCAACCCATACCCCCTTCTACAGAACCATGGAAAGAAATCACCGTCAATCTTATCGTCGAACTCCCCAAGTCACAAGGCTATGATGCTGTAATGGTCATTGTCGATTGCTTCACCAAACGAGCTCACTTCATTCTGACAACTTCCCATCTCTCATCAGAAGGTGCTGTGAAACTCTTTCAGAATCACATCTAGAAACATCATAGATGGCCCCAAAAGGTTATATCCGATCGTGGAGTGCAATTTGCATTGAAATTCACAGAAGCTCTCAACAACTCCTTAGGAATCATCTCCGGTCTCTCTACTGCATACCATCCTCAAACAGATGGCCAAACAGAACATACCAATCAAGAACTCAAAGTCTACTTACGTTTCTACACCAATTTCATGCAGGACAACTGGTCAGAATGGCTCGCTTCTGCAGAATTTGCCTACAACAACTGACTGGGAAATGCTGACTTCATCGGCAGAAACCTTGCTTGATATTAAAAAGCGTAATTTTCTATGCTGGCTAGATACAAGTGAACTATTTAAGAGAAAAAAAAGGACAAAAAGGAGGGAAGGATTAAGCAATCTTCACCCTCGCATTGCGCACATACTCTGGTAACGCAAACTTCCTCTTCTTGCTTGGTGATTTGGAAGGAGACGGCAGTATAACAGCTTTCGGCGGCCTCAAGACACAAAGACCTTCGATGTCGGCGTAAAACTGATAGCCTTCACCTGCGAAATAATCACAGGATAAAATTATGCAAGCGAGAACGGTTGCACCTGCCAATCTTTTCTCGTATTCCGCAGGTAGGACAGGTTGCCCACTTATCGTAGTGGCCAGTAAAGGGGAGAAATCATATAATCGGTCCTCTTTGATGCGATCAAGAGCTTCAATTGCTTTTGGGAATTTGCATGGCATATTTTCAGTTGAAAATTCAGGACCGAGGTTAGAGCCTACACCCGAAGAAATGAGATTGAGATTCATCGCTTATTCGTTGACGAATGACTTACTATCTTGACTCTTTATGGTTTCATCATCTTCGATGGTTTCATCATCAGATGGTGCATTGTCGTCTGTATCAGTATCTTGTTTCGGCTATTAATGAGGTTCGGTAAGTTGAAAGAAGAAAAAAAAAACGAGTTCAGAATCAATCTCAGTTCGTACCTCAAATATTGCATGTCTGATTTTGATCTCATCATTCTTTATAATGGTGAACCCAGTCTTTGTATCCTTTTTTTTGGCTGCTGTCAAAATATTGGTGATATTACCAAGACAGGCTTTCCAATCGGATGCAAAAAGGACTTGGCTCGGACAGTGTAAGTTGGCCTGCGCTTTTGCTTTCTCGAATGGAGACAGTTTGGCCCAGGAGTCGTTCGGACCCTGTTCACCATTCCACCCAGCACAAGCATATAGCCAAAAGTCATTCGGACTGATTTCAGCAACCCACTCGAGTATAGCAGGTTGGTATTGCTCATCTTTGTTATCTTTTTTCACCACAAGCCTCTGTTGTTGACCTGAGTCAACCCATTCAACATGCTCCAATATGCTAGGATTACCGAGGAACAAATGGATTTTTTTCAGATCAGAATCAATTTCACTAAAAGGCGGCATTTGTGGATTCGTGATCTGTGAAGATTGCGATGAAGCTGGGGCTGATGGAGATGAAGGAGCATCAGAAGGAAGGTGAGATTTCGAGGAAGATGATTTGTGGGTTTGTATCATTTGTATTCAAAGTGATAAAGTGAAGATAGTGAAGGTGTTGAGGTTCATTTTTCTTTTTTGTTAAAAAGAAATGTGACGTACTTTGAAAAGAGAAAATGGTCTTCTTTTATATGTTTGTTGGGCTTCAAGAAACATCGAGAAATTTGGTGGAAGAGACAGAGTCATGGAGGCAATTATATTATTCATCAAATGGAAATGACTGATATGTAGAGACATCATTCTCTACGTATCAGTCATTTCCATTGATTATGAATATAAACTTACTAATGGGTGCAAGGAAGTTCATAGAATAAACTAGCAGGGCAAAGAATGTTTCGTCATTGCATTCTGGGCATATATAAGGGACAGGGAAAAATTATTCAAACTTATTTGAACTCTTAAGGCTTGAATGCTTCTGCTCGATGATGGATTCCAACCTTCATGAAGACATTTCGAAGTTAACGTACAGAGAAATACTCACTCTCTTGCAAGTTCATCGCAGTCAAATCATCATTCCTGCATGCTTTCATTCGAAGAAACAAGTCTTAATTGACTATCTTTTGTTGCACGGATCATCATCTTTTGTGGCAAACCTATGAGAAGCTGCATTGGCAAAGATGAGACAGTTAGCCAAGGAGGCGGAAGATTGTTTATCGTGTAGGAAGAGGAAACATTGTACCGATCAAATATCTTGCTGTGTTAAAAGAAAAGATGATGAATCAAATACGTACGAGCATTGGGACCTGACCAAATTCATGGAGTTACCATTGCGGGATCAAATTTATCAATGTTATCATGAGTTTTACAAAGCAACTAGCAATGACGCTTTGAAAATGTCTGTATGTTCGGTATGCACTCGAGAAGTCAGTTGCACAAAGGGCAATGTTATAACACTCAATATTTCCAACATACCTAACTTGTACTGTCTCATCCCAAAAAATCCACATCCGGCTCATACCCTCGTTCGCAGACTCCTCTTGGAACCAAGCGGGGTGGTCCATGACTTAGGCGAAAACATTTTTGTGAAAATATGTCGCACCTGTAATACAGACTTGCAGGTTTCTTCTCATAAACCTCCACAATTTTCACTAGCGAATGATATGTGGATTGGACTGATTCCTTGGGAACTTGAGCGTCTATCGTTCCCAGAGCAAATGTTGATTGCATTGTTGTTTCCGCGCGTGTTCGTGTTCAAGCTGTACACAAAAAATGTGCATCAGCCAGATCCATCAACTTTGCAGCGCGGCATGCGAGGCATGGTTAGCACCTACAATTTGGACGTGGATGCAACGGCATCAATGATTCAGGGATGCTTGATGCCTCATTGGTTATATCGGTGACTTTTATCGGTCAAGGACAAATACCTATGCAAAACATATGAAAGCTCTTTCGTGTCCATCGCCAAGTTGTCCTAGAAGCATTGTTGTGGTTGAAATCCAATAATCCTAAATACTACGGCAATATCATTGTAGACTTCAAAGCCCTTGCACGGTTACCTGAAGACGATGTGCCCATCGAAATATCCAGTATTGTATGACAAACGGTTGATGTCGGTATAATCAATCAAGAGATGGCAGGGTATGTTCCTGAACAAACTGTTGAAAACGAAGGCAAGCAAAGAGTTAAATTTATACATCTACTCATGTTTATTGTATTTTCTTATGTTTGACCAGGATCGGATGTAGAACCGACTGGTGCGTGTACAGTTTCTATATGCTAACGATGTTAAATATTAGAATTGATATCATAGAGAGTGCTGAAGTCATACCTCTTCTTGTCAGTGGAACCGTTGACGCAGATATGTCAAAAATGACAGCAAGCGAAATGACGCTCTGGGGGATGGCAAATTTGTGGAATGAAGGACAAGAAGGTCCTTATATCGTATGGCATGGGTGTCAGCCTGTTAACGATTTTGGTCAACCTCCACGAAAATATTTAATTGAAAAAGACAAGAACGACAATCCCACAGCTCACAATTTCTTCGAAAAAGCCTTTCTGAGTTTGTATCCATATGGGAGAGGAGGTATTGAAGCGAGGAGATTAGTTCCTGTCGACTTCAAGGAACATGTGAAATGGTCTCTTCAATACTTTGATCGTCGGTTTCGCAAACACGGAACGTTTCCATTCATCTCTTTCAGGATCTTGCAGCGTCGTGAAGCTTTGGGTTCAGCGAGATTACAGATGCGTAGAGGAAACTTTGAGCGTGAAGCCCGTATCATATCTTCCATCACAAAAGAACAGTTTGAAAAGGCTCGGCAGGAGGAAGAACAAAAAAAAATAATCACTGATCCTGCCATATGTTTGCTCCGAAAAAATGTCTACGGGTCAATCAGAAGGGTGGTGGGATCCAACTAAACACGCTATCAGCTACGGAGTCAGATTTGGTCGACTTCTATGTATCTGGGTCCACCTTACCTTTGGATCACTATAAATCCTTCTGATCTACACGACCCAGTAGTGCAAGTCTTTGCAGGGGAAGACATCAATATAGATGCCTTTCTGTCCATTGCTGGACCGAATGCCAATAAACGTGCTCAAAACATTGCGGCCGATCCATATGCAGCTGCTAAATTCTTCCATTTTTCGGTTCAAACAGTGTTCGAGACACTGTTTCAGATCAAAATCCAAGGCCATCAAGTCAAATCGAATATGGGAATTCTCAGTCGTGTTGCAGCATATTTTGGTGCTGTGGAATCACAGGGCCGCGGAACCCTTCATTTGCATCTTCTGCTTTGGTTGTGCCATGCACCCACTGCGGATGAGATAATAGACCTCTTGAAAAGCTAGACATTCCGAGAACGTGTCGTGGCTTATATACAAGCCAATTTTCACGCTTATTTGCCTGGTCTGGAGTCAGCGGAGATGATCAAAAATATCCCAATGGATAAAGAAATTACCTACAATCGCCCCCCTATCCCTGATTCTCCTGATTACGACTCTCAGCTGCAAATGATAGAATTACATACCGCAAGGACCCAACAGCTACACACATGCAAAATCCGTCGTTGTCTTTTTCACAACAAGAAAGGTCGACTTCGTTGCAAGTGCAAGGCCCCATTTGATTGTGCCATCAATGACTTCATTCGCGAAGACAGAAAATGGGGTGTTAAAAGGTTGTATGAGTTTATGAACAGCTGGATTCCAGGGATTCTCATATATCTGCAATGTAACAATGATGGTAAACTGCTTACCAATAGAGGTGATACTAAAAATGTCACTTTCTATGTTACTGTGTACGCTACAAAGGATCAAGGCAAATCATACAATACATCCACAGTCCTCACTCAAGGCTACGCCTACCACCAAAAATACCCGAACCCTGAATACGTCAATATTTTACGCGAAAATTCAAGACTTCTTTTGTTTCGGTTGGTACATGCCATCAATCGTGAACAAGAACTGGCAGTGCCCATGGTGATCTCGTATCTGATGGGCTGGGGAGATGTCTATCGCTCTCACACATATTCAACAATTTACTGGACATCTTTTGTTCGAGTGTTATTAAACACTTTTCCCGACCTAATTGAACAATCAAAGTATGTCAATTTAATTCTATAACCTTTTATATATATTTATGTTGCCGATAGGTATGATTTTCTAGTTGATGCACCGCAGCCAAAGTAAGTAAACTTATGCTCCCAACAAATCATACAAAATAACAGGATTATGGATTAATCGTTAGAAAACTTCTACCAAGTGAAGATACATATGAGGACTCACAAACAAATGATAAAATGATGGATCAAATGCAACATGTACGTACCCGATATCAATAAACTGACATTTCCTAATCACCTCAATTAATTTTCTAGAATTCTAACGACACACTTTTACTTGACATTAACAATGTCGGAAAGGTTTTCACTAAGAGTCAAATAACTGACTATTCTCTTCGTGGCGATGACCTAGACAACTACAACATGTTAAGTTTTTTTGTGGACACATACGAGACTGACCTACAAGATCATGACCGAAATGAAGGCACAATCGCAGATGAAGATGATTCGGTTAGAGGTCCTGGGCATCCAAAAAACCATCGAGTCCGGTACCATAAATTACATCCAAAATACAATCAAAAATATCATATTATTCATACCCCTGGACACAGAAATTTGCCCAATTGTATTGGCCACCATTTACCATGTTGCGATGATCCCGACATCTACGAATTTTATTGTGCTTGCATGCTCATGCTTCTGAAACTGTGGCAAGATTTACATTCCTGTCTGAAAAAAGAATGGGAAACATGGACCGATGCCTTCAAAAGATTCAAGTTGTCAACACCTGCTCATATCCACACATTACTTTCAGGCATACAATACTTCCATGACTGTGATACAGCAGCGAAAGTGAGTAGGGAAAACAACGACGAAATTGACATAAATCATTCAAAGGAAACAAAGGAAAAAGATGATTATATTGATGGGGTAGATCCAGACGAAACATTTATCAATCCTCACTACAGCATTACTGAAGAAAATGTACAAGACATGATCGAAACACAAATACCACTCCGAGAAGAAATACACAGCAAAATTGCACTTGAAGTCACCAAACACGCAAATATTTTCCCTTCTAACGACGCGGAATGGGAAACCTTTCCTGAAAACAAACCACACAATGCGATCGGAGGCAACGTCCAAAACCTATCAAAATGGATAAACCAATTAAACAATGACACGATCTCCCAGAATGTGGACCATAATCAAACGATGGCATCACCAGATCCATATGATTGCACTGGTATCGACAGACTTGATAAAGTAGATGAAACTCACTGTATTGATGAATGAGACGAGCCAAGTGTATCCATCTTTCCTGCAGAAGCACCGCTCCCATCAGTAGATCCTTCAATGTTGAAACAAGATCAATATCGAGCATATAGTATAATCGTATCACACCTAAATCAAACTCTTGCGGGTGACAATCCACCTCCTTTGCGGATGATCCTTCATAGTGAAGGAGGAACAGGGAAGTCAAAGGTTATTCAAATGGTGACAGATGCTTTTTTACGGGAAAGTGCGTAAACAGAAAACAAACCCCAAAAAAAACTTACGAATTTTTATTACGACAGGTGCAAAACACTTGCTTGTTAAATCAGCATACACTGGAGTCGCAGCTTCCCTTATCAATGGGAAAACGACGCACACTATTGTGTCACTATCTATCAGTCCAAACAAAAAAATGAGCAACAAAGCAAGAAAAAAGTTGCAACAGTTTTGGAAGGACAAACAATACCTCATTATCAACAAATATTCAATGCTTTCGAAATCCTTTCTTGCCAAATTATCCTGAATAATCTCAATCGCGAAGCAAGGATTGGATTTGAAGCAACCGGGATATTCTTTCGGAGGTATAAACGTGATCCTGTGTGGTGACTTGCGCCAATTTCCACCTGTCGCGCAAAGCACAAACCAGTTTCTATATCGTCCAATAGATCTTGAAAAAGATCCTATCGAATGCCAAATTGGCAGAGCGATCTATGAAGAATTTAACACCATCGTTATCCTAAAAAAGCAAATGCGTATAACAGACCCGACATGGCAAGACTTGCTGTCAAACCTACGCAAAGGTCAGATCCAACAAAAAGATATAACCACACTTTGACAACTTGTGATCGACAATCAGTCTTCGTTGCATGACGATTACGAACGTGATCCTTGGGCAAACGCTGCATTAGTGACTCCCCAGCATGCAGTACGGTTGATGTGGAATGAGGCATTGAGCTGAAAATGGTGTCGAATTAGCAGTGAACAACTTTTCATATGCACAGCAGATGACACCATAGGCAAAAAACCATTGTCTCTATGTGAACGTTACCATTTAGCGATGCATATGAAAAACGAAAAAAGATGACAGTGAAAGGAACTACCCACCAGATTACAGATATCAAAAGGAATGAAGGTACTTGTCACGAACAACATCGAAACCGATCTTGACATTACAAATGGTGCCTGAGGTGAAATAGTCGACATAGTCCTCCACCCCAATGAACCACCAATCAGGGATGAATCGATCATCCAGTTAAAATATCTCCCACTATACATTCTTGTCAAACTCTCATGGACAAGAGCCTCAAAACTTGATGGATTGGATGATGGGGTTATACCTATCCAATGTGAACAAACAACGATGGAAATAAAAATTCCCCAAGAAAACGGAAAGTATGTCAAATGCACTGTTAAACGTAAACAATTCCCAATAACTGCCGCCTACGCATTCACCGACTATCGTTCACAAGGCCAAACTCTTCTATATGTTATCGTTGACATTGCTTCACCACCATCCGGAACTTTATCCCTCTTTAACCTCTATATCGCATTATCACGAAGTTCAGGTCGTAAAACGATATGATTACTACATGATTTTGATGAAGATATGTTTAAAAAGACTCACAACATATTCTTATTTGAAGAAGATGATAGGTTAGAGAGACTGAACAAAAATACACAAGAAAGATGTAGATTAGTCAGTAACCCATAAATTATATATTATATAATATATTGATCCATAATTAACTGAAAAGACAAAATCTGGCTTCATTGTGACCTATCAAGTACACCTTGTCGAGCAAGGTAACAACACTCTGCTACTTCACAATCACCATTCTATATGGAATATGGACATCATCCCCACCTCCCTACGACTATTCCGGATCAAAGTAATGTGCCTGCAGCCAACACCTTTCACAAATGCCTCACACACACACAGCAAAATGCCGAACAATCTTTGTTGAAGACAACGGAATTGATGAAGAAATATGCCAATCACAAATGGAAACTCTCGCCCTCCTATGAAGAAGGAGATCTAGTTTGGTTGGACACCAAGAATATCAAGACAACATGACCTTCGAAGAAGCTCGACAACTGACAGACCGGACCATTCAAGGTCTTGAAAAAGATATCAGACCTTGCTTATCTGATCGACATCCCCAGAACATGGAGATTACACCCAGTCTTTCACGTTTCACTCCTGAGACCCAATGTCAGAAATAAATTGCTCCACCCCGATGTCATCGACACATCATGGCCTCCTCCTGATCTGATTGAAAATGAAGAAGAATATGAGGTTGAATCCATATTACAACATTCCAGAGCTAAACGACGATGAAAATACTTGGTCAAATGGAAAGGCTATCTGATCGAAGAAGCTACTTGGGAAGATCAATTAAACATTTTACGACACGCCAAGGAAATTGTGAAGATGTACGAAGACTCAATTCAAACGGCGACTTGATTCTATTCATTCGTCTGTTATCATATTATCTGCCAAGAATTGACCTCTATTTTTAGAATCACTCCTTATAAACTGCAAAACATCTCCACTTTCCTTCACGACTCAATAACTTTGTTGCGATGATCAAGACCACCCAACCAAAATGTCGCAATAACTTCATCATGCCCACTACATGATCCACATGATCCCCTTCCCCTCAAATTGCCATCCGACATGCTGGACGGATCTCCCCATCCCACCTCCGATCCCCCACCCCCAGTCCCTCCACCACTGCTTCCTCTCCTCAACAACTACATCGACAGGCTTGCGCCTGCACAGAAGACTTCTTTGTAGGACAAACCCCTCCTCCCAAAGACCCCGCTATCACCATCTCCCACCTCACAGTTCACAGCAATAGCATCAGCAACTGGAACTGAGAACTTCATCAAGAGCGCGACGCCCTACAAGCTGAAAACAAGTTATTATGAGAGAGAATCTTGTATTGGAAAGACTGATGGGACAACAGTGAGCTCAAACTTTGGGAGCTCCAATGACAAAAGAAGTGAACATGGGTAGACTGTTACAATGTCACCACCTGCGCCACCATTATCAAGCTCGTGGAAGAGAGTCATCAAGCCAAACAGCTCACCAGGGAAGATTTCCTCCAGTCTCAGCGAGATCTCGCAATGAGAGAGACGCTGATCAAGTACGGAAGATTAGTCGAGCACCCCATCAACCTTGATTTGGAGTACCTGGACGACAACGACGACGTCGCAATGGTCCGAGCCCCCTCCCTAGTTGAAGCAACTTGGGAAGCCGAACCCATCGCTTCCCTCTTAGTAGCTATCAAGGCCCCTGCTACTGAGGAAATCCTAACCCAGGCCTCAGAGAATGAAACGACCGACACTGCCCAAGTTTGAAATTCAGGACAAATTTCCTTTGAAGCCGAGGTGTATGTCACGGTCGCAAATTTTCTTCTTTTCTTTATCTTATCATATGCAAACCTGTATCTTATCTTGGGAATCCCCACCATCTTTCCTTATCTCATCTAGGGATTCCCCATTGCCTTTCTCCGGGATTCCCCATTACTCTATCCATATGTGGACACCTTTCATTTCCGTTATGTTTCAACCCCTTATGATTCATCATCAGTCATGATGACTCATCCCTTATCTCTACACATGTTTATGTCGCACTGACTCACACAGATAAGTAGTTAGTATATAAAGGGTACCTTCTGTATGTATCAGACCTTAAGTCTGATTCCTCATTAGCTACTCATAACAAGGACTTAGAACAATACCTTCATCTCTTGGGACAGAACACCCGAAGTAAAATGCGTTCTAAACAACTGGTTTATAACAGAGATGTAAGCAATGGGCTTCCAAACGTTGTCTTGTTTTTGTGATAATATAGCACCCAATGCATAGTCAGAGGCATCAGTTTCTACATGGAGGAAGTTGTTATCATTGGCAATAGAGAGAATGGGAGAAGTAGTAATGATCGTCTTCAGGGTGTCGAAGGCATCCTGGCATTCAACAGTCCAGTCAAAAGGAGCATTTCCAGTTAACGTGTTGAGAGGTCAAGCAATCCCAGCAAAGTGATGGATGAATCAATGATAAAAGTTATAGAATCCAAGGAAAGCTTGAACATCATGCTTGCATTCGGGGGTTGGCCAGTCAGTGATTCCTTGAACCTTGACAGGATCCATCTTGATATGGCCTTCTGATATGATGACCCTGAGGTATTCCACTTGTCATTGATTGAAGTTACATTTCTCTAGCTTGAGATAGAGCTTATGTTCATGAAGTGTGGTCATAACTTCATAAACATGTTGATGATGCATTTTGAGGTCCTTGTCGAAGATGAGGATGTCATCTATGTAGACCAAGACATGTCCTTCAATGATTTGGATGTGGAAGATGTTATTCATCATGTTTTGGAATATTGCAGGTGAGTTGGTGAGGCTGAAGAACATAACCAAAGGTTCGAATAGACCGCAATTAGTTTGGAATGCAGCCTTGTGTTCATCTCCTTCCTTGATCCAGACATTGTTGTATCCCCAATGAATGTCTAGCTTGGTAAAGTAGCAAGCATTCTGTAGGGTGTCAATCAATTCATTGATCAGAGGGAGGGGGTATCGATTCTTGACAGTCATGTTATTAAGCTTTCTGTAATCCTGGATGGGGCATAGTCAACCATCCTTCTTCTTGATGAAGAAGAAAGGTGATGCAATGGGGGAGATTGATTTTCAAATTCATCTAGTGCAGAGGTTCTCTTCCAAGAACTTGTCTAATTAGGCATATTCATCCATAGAAAGGGGGTAGACCTTGCAATCAAGCTTTTCCTCAGTTCCAGGGAGGAGTTCAATTGTGTGATCCCAGGGACAACTTGGGGGGAGTTCATTGAAGTCTTCCTTGGTGAAGACGTCTTGGAATTCGTGGAGGTATTCAGGGATAATTTCTTTCCATGTGCAGTCCTTCTTCTGGGCTTCCCAGGCTTTGATCGCGAGATCCTGAGACTTTTTTCCCATCAAATGAATTTAGATGGCAGGGTTGAAGTCGACCATGAGCAGATGGTTGCCATCATCAAGAGTCAATTCATTGATGTTGATAGAATCAGGAAGGGGAGAGGGATGACAGTCCAGGGGGCATTGATCGAGAATCAGAGAGTTTGCCTTCTAGTCAATAGAGGGGTTATGTTAGGTCCGAAGTTTCGGAGTTGATTTTGGAGATCGGAGTTGAATAAACGACGGGACTTAGTCAATATTCTGTCTACAGATACAGGAAAAAACGCAGTATTTATATACCTGCTAGATAATTATATCTGAGACATAGTGACGACAGAGGACGTCATAAGTAGGAAACATGTGAAAAGTACAGAGTGTTCAGAGTTGTTGGAGTTATTGGAGTTCATCGGAGTTCATCGGAGTTCATCGGAACTGGGATGTAACAGTATCTCCCTCTTAAGGGAGAGCCCTCGAGACCACATATTGGACTTGACCATGTTTGGTAATAACCAAGAAATCGGAGTTTCGGAAGGTGGCAGATTTCGGAGAATCGTCGGAGTTTGAAATTGGAACATATATAATAAGGTCCAGTGAATCACTCTTCTTCATTAACAATGCCCACTCGCAATAAGATCCAAGCCCAACTTGCAGAACTGCAAGTCTTACTCGAAAACGAAGAACAACGAGAGCGCGAGGAAGCGGAGGAGGCCCGGAGGGTGGAGGAAGAGCGTTGGTTGGCAGAGGAGCAATGGGCGGCTAGAAAGGTGGCCAAAGCTGCAAAAAGGGAGGCAGCAAGGAGGGTAAAGGAGGCGGCTTGAACAGCAGAGCAGGCGGAGATGGCAGCGGAGGAAAGATCAGGGCAAGAGGCCTTGATCAGACGGCTGTAAGTATTTTCTTTTTTATCCACTTTATTCCAGAGTTGACTGGAGTTCGTTTAGGAGGGCTCCATGCAATCCTTATATTAGGAAAGTGAGCGCAGAGGAGTGTGTGTGGCTGACCAGACAGGGGAAGGCCTGGAGTTATACCACCTGCCAACAGGTAAAGGCCAAATGCTGGGTGGGGGAAGAACCAGCAAAAAGGAAACGTGTCTGGAGTACCACAGAGGAACCGGAGCACAGAGGAAAAAGGCAACATGGAAATGCAGAGTCATCGGAGATGGTGAATCTGAGGGAGGAGTTGCAAGGAGTTCGGGGGGAGATGAAGAAGATGAGAATGGAGATGAAGAGAATGAGGGAGTCCATGGAAAGGACTGAGGAGTTGTTAGATGGAGATTACAAGGATAGTGGAGAAAGCGGAGAAAGGTCGGAGGAGCTGGAGGAGTCAGAGATGTCAGAGGAGGAAATGCCCATAAGGGATGTAGAAATAGTCCCTTCAATGGAATAGATAATGATTTTTGAATCAAAGAAAAGGATAAATAAGAGTGAAAGAAATCAATAGTCAGGTCTGGGTTTCTCCAGATAAGCGGAGTGGAACTCTGAGACGAGTTCCGAAGCATGTCCTAGCTCAGTAGCAAGGATCCATGAGGTTTCTTTGTTGGTACCTTCATAGCCTTCCCAACGAACCAAATACAATAATTTGCATAAGCGATGCCTATTATCAATTTTTGAGTCTAGGATTTCGGAGATCTCGAACTCCGGTTCTCCATCTATGATTACCGGAGGAAGCGGAGGTTGTACTTGGTTCAGAATCGTATTCGGTGAGGCTGGTTCCAACTGTGATACATGAAAGACTGGATGGATAGCTTTCATAGAACTAGGCAAACAGAGAGTATAGGAATGGGTTCTAACTTGGGCAATAACCTTGAAAGGACCTAAGTTCTTCTCCGAGAGTTTCTTGGAGGGTCTGGTAGTTCAGAAAAACTTGGCCTTTACGAAGGCTTGAGTTCCTATTTCGAAATCAGGGGCTGGAATGCGCTTTAAGTCAGCATAGTGCTGATAACACTTTTGAGCTTCGGAGATGGTATTTCGGAGTTTGGAGTGGAGTTCGTCCAAATCAACAGCTAGTTCTCTGGCTCGAATGGAAGTAATATCACGCTCAGGGTGTACTGAAATATTAGGATGATAACCCTTGTTAGTGAAAAAAGGGGATATCCCAGTAGTAGTGTTCGGAGCATTGTTATATGCAAATTCCGCAATAGCCAGGAGATGGGACCAGTTGTCCTGTTGATAGTTACAATACATCCATAGGTATTGCTCCAAGGTTTGATTAACTTGTTCGGTTTGTCCATCACCTTCCGGATGATACCCAGAGGTAAAATGGAGACGCATGTCAAGGACTTTACCCAATGACTGGAAAAAGTGGGAGACGAACTCCGAGCCTCAGTCACAGGTGACATGTGAGGGAACTCCATGTTTGGAGAATACATGGACAAGGAAAAGTTGAGTGAGTTGAGGAGCAGTGATGGTGTTAAAGGTTGGTATGAAAATAGCTTGTTTGCAGAATCAATCAACAACAATAAGAATAGCGGAGAATTCATCAGAGTTAGGGAGTTGCTCGATGAAATCCATGGAGATGGAATTCCAAGGCTTCTCCAGAATTGGGAGTTGCTTGAGCAAACCATAAGGTCGATAGTGAGGGACTTTGGACCTAGCGCACATAGTACAGGAGTTACAGTAATCCTTTACAAAGGTCTGGAGTTCCGGCCATGTGTATTCTCGTCGGATCAATTCAAGCGTTTTGTTTTGACCAAAATGACCAGCAATTGGATGATCATGCTTCATATGCAAAATTTGAAGTCATAAGTCATCTACATCGGGCACATAGATACGACTATTGTGACGAAGGAAACTAGAGGTGTCAATAGTCCATCGGACATTGGAGTTGGCATTGGAGTTGAACTCCACAACCTCTAGGTGCTCCATAGCCACTGGATCATTATGAAGTGAACTCCAAATTTTCAAGTGGAGGGAGTCTACATCTATAATGAATGCAGCTTTTAACACTGGATCCAATAAGGATAAAGCTCATAGGGACGAAGCCAGTTGCTCCGAGGTAAAAACTGGTCAGAGATTCTGAGGATTGATACTGGCGTAGTCGCTATCTCCCTCTTTAGGATTTATGTCATATCGACGCGTTAAGAAGTCCGGTTTTGCTCTGAGTTTTCCGGGGCGAAAACGAATGACAAGATTAAAGCCCAATAAAAATTCAGACCAATGAGCCTGATGACGTGATAGGAGTTTGGTCCTAGAAAAATACACCAAATTCTTGTGATCAGTGACAACGTCGACTGGGTCAGAAGAGCCTTCAAGGTAATGTCGCCAGTTGCGAAAACTATCGTGAATGGCTAATAGCTCCTTGTTGTGGATATCGTAGTTCAACTCTGGCGGAGTTAAAGTCCAAGAGTAGAACGCGATGGGATGTAATGATTCATCCTCAGCGTAAGTTGATAAGATGCCTGCTATAGTGTAGTCAGAGGCATCTGTTTCTACTACCAGATGTGATCCTGGAGTGAAATTGACAAGAACAGGAGTGGAAGTGAAGGCCTGCTTCAGGGATTCAAATGCAAATTTGCATTGAGTATTGAAATTCCACAGAATGTTTTTCTGGGTCAGTCGCATAAGCGGAGATACCAATCCCGAGTAGTTATTGATAAAACGCCTATAGAAATTTCCAAAACCTAAGAACGACTGGACATCCTTGATTTTCCATGGTTCCAGCCAATCCAGGATAATTTGAACTTTGGCAGGGTCCATGGTAATTCCACCAGGGGAAAGGATAAATCCAAGGTATTCAATCGTATCTTGATGAAAGAAACATTTCTCCAGTTTTCCGAAAAGACTGTTAAATCGGAGTCTTCGGAGTACCTCGCGGACATGTCTCCAGTGATCTGCAACGTTATCCGAGTAGATAAGGATATCGTCAAGATATACTACAATGGAGATATCGGAGAGGTTGGAGAAAATCTTGTTCATGAAACATTGAAATGTTGATGGGGCATTGCATAGACCTAAGGGCATAACCAAGAATTCGAAAGCACCATATCTGGTATGGAGAGTGGTTTTCCATTCATCCCCTTCTGCGATTCGTACATTGAAGTATCCAATTCACAGATCAATTTTGGTGTAGATACGACCTTTACTGGCATGGTCCAGGAGATTGGAGATGAGTGGAAGTGGGTAACGATCTTTCTTGGTGATTTTATTGATGCCTCAATAGTCCACGCATAAATGTAAGGAACCATCTTTCTTGCAGATGAAAATGATCGGAGCACCGCCCAGAGATCCAGAGGAACGTATCCAACCTTTTCTAAGGTGCTCATCCAAGAATATACAAAGGGCTTCTTGTTCCGCAACAGTAGGAGAATAGATGTGTCCCAGTGGAGGTGTCGTACCTTCCTGTAGATCAATATGGTGATCACTATAACAATGAGGAGGAAGACATTTAGATTTTCCTTCACTGAAAACATCAGCATAGTCATGATATTCTGGAGGAACTTTCACATAAAACATAGGGTCTGGAGGAACATCAGAGATGTTAACAGAACGCGCTTTTGAAATATCAGCAGTTTGAAGAACAAATGATTGAGATCCTTCTTGCTTGCTAGCATGTACAAATGCGGCTGCCGAAATAATGGACACAGGAGGAAGTGAAGTCAGAGTTGGAATCAGAGCTGGAGGGTCAAGCGGAGTTGCCTCAGAGAGTATGGGTGTCGATGATGAAGACAAATACATCAGTTTTGGTGTCCCAAATGAAATACTGCTTGTAACCCAGTCAATCAACGGATTGTAGCGGGTAAGCCAGTTGAATCCAAGAACAGCAGAACATGATGCATCCAACGGAGTGACCAAAAACTTAATATCTAGAGTTTCTCCAGACGGAAATTGGACAGGGAGGATAACTTCCACATCAATGGTTCTCCCTTGAGATCCATCAAATAATTGGAGTTGCTTCGGAGGAAGCGGAGATGTTTTGAGCTTGTTTCGGTGAATGAAATCAAAGTCCAAGAAACAGTGTGTGGATCCTGAATTGATAAGAGTTGGAATAGATAACGAGTCGATAAATAAAGTAATTAGAAAGGAATCAGAGCAAGGAATGGAAGCGTTGAGCTTTACAATAGAAGATGCAGGAATGGTTTCAATGCAGTCCACATTCCGTGTCTCATGCAGACTGCCTCCTATTTTTCCGGAGCAGCTGGAGGGGCGCTCGGAATAGGAGTAGGGGATTCCTGAGTGGATGGTTCAGTGACAGTAGTAGCACATCCAGAAGCCTTCTTTGAAGCAGAGGAACCAGACTTTGGACATTCCTTTGCCATATGACCTGGGGATCCACAAAACATACACAAGTTATTATCCAAACAACGTTTTCATTTGGCTGGAGTAAGCTTTCTGTCTTTTCCGAGTTTATTGGAGAGGTCAGGATGCTTCGGAGTTGAGGTAGTCGGAGTGGATTTCATAGGAGTTTTCTTGAAAGTAGAAGGTGTTGTTGGAGTTGAAGGTGGTTTAGGAGCATTCGTTGGAGGTGCCGGAGCATGACCAGAGTCCCGCTTAAGCTCTCCTTTACATTCCCAATACCTAGCATCAATCATTTGAGCTAATTCCTTCATAGCTACCAATGTGGCTGGTTTTCCGACTTGAGACATTTGATCCTTGATTCGATCTGGAAGACCATGGTAAAAGATATGCTGCAGTGCTCCGACGTCCCATTGGACTTGAACTGCTAGCCTATTGAAGTGCACAATATATTTGGCGATCCGTTGATTATCAAACATCTTCAAAGATTCCAATTCCGCTTCGGCAGTTCCTATTGGATCCAAAGGTCCAAATTGGTCCTATAAATCGGAGCCAAACTCCGAGAAGTCTGAGAGGAACAATGGAGGGTTAGGAATAGTCTCCAAAAGGTAAGGTTCAAATAAAGATAACACCATTCCCTTCAGAAACGACATAGCATAATTGACCTTAGCTTCATTGGAAGTAAACGCAGAAGGCCTATCCTTGAAATTCAATTGAAGTTGAACTAGGAAAGGTCAGAGTTTCATTGGATCAGAGCCATCGAAAGGATCAGGCTCTCGGACTTTGGATTTTGTGGGTTTAGCTCCAGAAGAAGCTTGAGCGATGGTGGCAATATTTTGAAAAGCCATGATCAATCTCTCTTCAGCTGTCTCCTGTTCTGGAGCTTCCTGAGCTGGCTGGACTTGAGGTGTCTCTTCAACTGAAGTTGATGCTTGACCTTGAGTGGTCTGCGGAGTTACGGGTCATAATGGATTTTCTCGATCATGAAAAGCAGTAGGGAGCCTTTCAGATATACGCATAGTCGGAGACACAGGACTTGTTTCGGAGTTGGTTGGAGATAATCGACTTCTAGTTGAAAATCCCATGAAACGTTCGAGAGTGTGTTGTGTCATCGTGAATAAAAACCCGAGCTAGAGACAGAATATACTGTTAGGTCCGAAGTTTCGGAGTTGATTTCAGAGATTGGAGTTGAATAAACGACAGGACTTAGTTGATATTCTGTCTACAGATACAGGAAAAAATGCAGTACTTATATACCTGCTAGATAATTATATCTGAGACATAGTGACGACAGAGGACATCATAAGTAGGAAACATGTGAAAAGTATGGAGTGTTCAGAGTTGTTGGAGTTATTGGAGTTCATTGGAGTTCATCAGAGTTTGTCAGAACTGGGATGTAACAGGTTATGAATCTTTAACCAATTGTGTCTGAGGAAAATCTGAGATTTGCCGAGGTTTGTGATTCCAAAGTTAATCCATTCAACATAGGTGCCGACCTTGAGCTCAAGCGCAACCATTTCAGAGATGGGTCCCTCAGAGTTGGGTTGTCCATCAGCATTGTGTACTGGAATGGGTCAAGCAAGCTTAGTTGTGTGAAGGTCGTTTTCATGGACATACTTGATATTGATACATGAACCTTCACAACTGCTGTCAATGAGAGCAGTAGCAAGGTGTTCAGCATGATTATCCAAGGTAGTGATGACAGTCTTGAGGGTCAATTGATTCCTTGAGCCTGAGCCATGAATGAACACGTGAGGTTCCTTGAGTTTGTGGAGGGCTCAGATAGTGCTCTCCATTGAGAGGGCATTGATTTGATCAATAGTGGTCTGAGTCATCTCCAGCGATTGGGCAGGGTGAGACCATTTTTGAAGAATTGGGATTGCATAATTAGCCTGTTCCTTAATAGCCTTAACGATATCTAAGGGGGAAGAAAGAGAGTCAATGTCGATTGAATTGACAGAAGGGAGAGACAATGATTTGGGAAGGGGAGAAGTAGGGGGTTTGGGGCACTCAGTGGTCACATCTGGCATAGACAGGGTGGGACAAGTTTGATTGACAGACTTGTTGGTATTAGATAATGTATATGCTGTTATAGTAGTACAAAGAAGGGAAAGAGGGGAAGGGGTAACAAAGGGGGTGTCTGATACTGTCTGTTCATAATGCCAAAGTAAACATGATTCTGTTGAATAGAGCAAGCGCATCTCTATTGACTGTTGCCAAAATCCTAATCATTCAAGTCAGGGGTAGGTTTGTCGATGCTGTGTTCCTCTGCAGAAAGGAAGTTCATCAGCTCCAAAATTTCGTCAATGGTCAGTTCGTGCTGGAGAGTGCAAACGTTAACCTTTTTGAGCTCCTATGGACAATCTTGGTGGAAGTGTCCAATCTGACCACAGTTGTAACACTGATTGGTCTAACACATCTTGCTCAGGTCCATTGGTAAACCCTGACCTCCATGGATGGTGCCTGACAGCACTTGTTTGTCCTGGGAGAGGGGAGGATGGAAAGACAGGTGAGTAGGAGGGGCAGATAGATGTTGGCGACATTCTTGATCTCGGAAACATTCCAACAGTTGGCCAATAGCCACAACCTTGTTGTGGTACCTGGGGTAAGTGGTGGGGAGTGGGGGCGACATGTAAATTTGATGAATGATATCCTGGCAGACATTCTTTTCAACAATCTGGATACATTCTTTATCCTGGCCAACAAGGCCAGCTTGGTGGAACAAGAGTTCCAATTTGACGAAGTAATCTGTAATACCTAAATGTCCTTGTGAGAAATGTTCAACTTCCTCACAAGCACACTGCTCCATGGCATGGTCAGTGAAAACTACATCCAAGATGTCTACAAAATCTTTCCATGGGCCAAGGGGGATGAGATTACTAGTGATAGGGTCTGTCTGGCCAAAGTATGCGTCCACATATTACTGGGCCCATTCGGTGGCAATGCCCTCTTTCATGTAGGACAGGGTGACCAATATCATCTTCTCGGGATCAGTAACTTCACTGCCACAAAGGAAGATGATGACCTAGTGGAACTAGTTCTTGTGGAGTTTTTTGTCGCCATTAAAAACATCGGGTTGGGCAAGTTTGATTATTTTAGAGACTGAGGCCATGGATGTTGTTTGCATGGGGGGAAGTGGATTCGAAGGTGGAGGTGGAGATGAAGAAGGGGAAGGAACTGGAGAGAAATGAGGGACAGGATTCAGTTCAGAGGGGGAGGGAGACCTTCTCAGTGGAGGAGAGTCTTTCAGTTTCTTAGGGGGATCCAGGAGCAGTTGTTGCAGGGAAGTTGGGGTGCTCACTTTCGCAGGAGTGGATGATGAGTGAGAGAGTGGTGGTGGGGTTCAGAGAAAGTGGGGACATCTGAACGCGAAAGGTGAGAGTGTGTCTATTGGTCATGGAGTGGGGAGAGTGGTGGGTCTGAGAATGGAGAAGATGGAGGCAGTCGAGGGGTTGAGGATCTGAGATGACAAGGGTGAGTGTATATTAGATGTGTCGACAGCATCCTGGAACTCTAATTCGTCGTCTGTGAGCCTGAAGTGTGGTTGATAGGATCCTGTATGGGGAGGTGTGGTGACAGGTTGTCTCAGATGTGGATCCCTCTGATGTGACCAGAGGATCCGCGATGATAGAAAACATGAATAGAAGAGGTGAGAAAGTTTGCAACAAGTACTTGGGAATGAAAGATTCTGACACGGATGTGGTTAAACATACATGGTTTGATTTTGAGGAAGGGGTTGAGACTGTCCAAAGAATCCGGAGGCAAAGGAGCAGTGTAAAAAGAGTCCAAAGAGAGCAAAGAATGGGACGAGGCAGGGGAACGGTTGGTGGAGATGGGAGGAGTGATGTTGAATGCAAGATGGGAGAACTCAAGCGCAAAAGCTTTGAGTTGATCTTAGTTGATGTCTAAGGCATCAACAGCTTGCCATTCCAAATAGCTAATGAGGTGATTCATAGAAGCCTGAAGGGGTTGATGTGGGGGAGAGTAGGAGGGGGGCAGAGTGGATGAGGATCAGTCCAGGGTGGTGGTCACATTTGATACCATGTGAGGATGTCTTGAGGGGTCTCTTGTGGTTTTCAAAGCAAAAGAGGATGGGCCATTCAGGGGGAGTCTGGTGGGATTCCGGGGAGGCAACAGTGATAGCTTTTGTCTGGTAACCCAAAACAATAGTGGTTGGTGTTAGACAAATCTTCTCCAGGGACTCTTGTGAAGATAAGTGAGGTGAGGGAAGAGTTCTGTTCTTCTGTTATGTCAGCAGTGGTAACTCAGGTCACTTCAATGTAAATCACAGAGAAGCTAGCGCATAAACTAGTGGTAACAACATTGAAGAATAGAACTGGGGTATGTACAAGCATTCTGTACTTTACTTATACTCCACCTAGGTCTGGACTGTGATTTTGATAACCATGACAATGATCCATGGAATGGTTGACTAATGTGCAGTATTGCGCAGCCTTGCGCAGCTACTACAGAGTTGCTGTGCAGCACATCTTCATCAGCCAATAGTGTTATTGCCTCTAATCTAGGAGAATATAAATAGAAAGATTAGATAAGGGAAGATAAGATAAGATAAGACCAAAGATAAGGAAAGTAGTTGAGATGACAAAATGAAGTGGCCATGATACACCACCCTCTAAAAATGGAAAGATGCAACGACATGTTACCAATATCAAAAGGATAGTCTTGCCTTGCAGAAAGAGTCCTCCATGTCCCGACCCCAATACTCCAACCCCTTTCCTACCCGAGGATCATCTGTGGCTGCAACAGCAACCTGCCAAACATCAGTAGCCCCCACAGTCAAAAGAGAAGAGTCTTCCTCTTCTGCCCTTATGATCCCATACAGAAATTGCTATTCCTACAGCCAACTAGGGCACTTCGCGAATGCCTGCCCCAACTGTGTCACTGGTGATGTGAAGAATTTACCCAATACCTCTTCCTCATGTTGAGGAGGATATTATCGAGGCAGAGGAGGTTTCCAAGGACAAGGACAAGGACAAGGCTGTGACATACATGTCATTACTGCTAAGCTTAATGTGGAGAATGTCAACTCACCTGCTACACTAGCAACAAGCAAGACTCCATCAGATATGGCAAAATGTGGTATATGCAATTGGTCAGATAATCAAAAGAAGAGGCTGGCAACGGACCTGAAGTCCCAGGGTTTTTGAAAGGTTTGGACAATTTGCCCAACATTATGGACTATACCACTCGATGTACCATTACCCCATGCAATTTATTTCAAATTCTTGGTGCTATCGAAAAGGGCGATTCAGGACTCACAATGGATGTTTGGATCAAAGGTTCAGAGACTGGTCGATGTGTCCCTGCCATGTGTCTTATTGATAGTGGAGCTTCTGGAAACTTTATGGATGAGACCTTTGCAACTTGTCACAAATTTACTCTTCAGGATTTGGAAACCCCAATCCCTGTACGGAATGCCGATGGGTCAGAGAACCGAGGAGGCCCAATCGTTTTTGACACTGATGTCTGGATAGAAGCTCTAGGTGGACACACTGAAAGGATCCATTTGGAAGTGACCAACCTTGGATCCAAGATTGATATTATCCTTGGCTACCCATGGCTCAGAGCTCAAAACCCTAGTATCAATTGGGAGAAGTCAACACTGGCCCTCAGGAGTAAAGAGACTTCTTGTCAGTATTGTAGTGGCGAAGCAGAGCCCTCTGTGGTAGAATTAGTCTCACTAGCAATTACAAGTATTTCAAAATCAGACGAAGCTTGAGCCAGCATAGTAGAGGAAGATATGCGAAAGTTTATACTGGAGGTCTATTGGAAAGACTATACTAGTGTCTTTGCCAAGGAGTCCTTTGATTACCTTCTACCTCATTCTGAGTTCAATCACATCATTGACCTTACAGATAACTTCGTACCCCAGAGTGATATGACTTATCTAATGTCCCCTTGAGAGAAAGAATTCCTAGTGAAGTTTTTAGATGAAAACATGGCTACTGGACAAATATTCAAGGGATCTTCACCTCAAGCTGCCCCCTTCTTCTTAGGAAAGAAAGCTGAAGAAATTAATGTGAAAGGACAAGATACTGGATATAGACCAATCAAAGACTACCATTATCTGAATCACTTTACAGTTCCTGACCACTATCCCCTGCTACTCTTGCATCAAATTGTTTAACAACTGAAGTTGCGATCTGCTGCATTATTCACAGTTGTGGACATCTGATGGGGATTTAATAATATTTGAATCAAAGAAGGTGACAAATGGAAAGCTGCTTTCAATATGATTGAGGGACTCTTCATTCCAAGAGTGATGTTCTTTAGTTTACAAAATTCTCCAGCTATGTTCCAATGAATAATTGATATGCAATTTGCTGAAGTGCTAAGATCAGGTTGTGTTTTTATCTATATCAATGACATTCTCATCTGTGGAGATGATCTAGAAGAAGTGCATTACTGGACATTCAAAACCCTTGAGATTATGAAGAAGTACAAACTCTCCTGTAACCCCGTCAAATGTCAATTTGAGAAGGAAGAAGTAATCTATCTGGGAATGACCTTAACAAAAGGTCATATCAGAACTAATCCCAAGAAGGTCAAAGCTATAGCTGAATGGCCCGAACCTTGAACCATTAAACAACTCCAATCCTTCCTCAGAAGCATGAACTTCTGGAGAAAATATATCAAGGATTTTTCAAAGATTGCCCAACCACTTAACCAGTTACTCCGCAAAGATGCTGTATGGGAATAGACCCCCAAATAACAATGCACCTTTGATCACTTTAAGCACTCCCTCACCAATGCCCCCATCATCAAAGTCCCAGACCAAGACCTGCCATATTACTTGGAGACTAACACCTCTGGATTTGCCTTAGGAGGTATATTGTCTCAACTACATGGAAACGAATGGAAACCCATAGGCTTTCACTCAAGATCATTAACCCCTGCTGAAAAGAAATATCTGACTCTCGATGCCAAGCTTTTGGCTATAATGGACTGTCTCAAGACATGGCAACATCTTTTGGAAGGCTCAAGACATGACCTTTTAATCTGTACTGACAGTCTTGCTCTCAAATATTTCAGTATTGCTTGTGTGTTATTCAGATGATGCGCTCATTGGTTAGAAATTTTATGAAGATATGAGTACAAAATCGAGTATGCCCCAGGGAGAAAGAACAAAGCTGATGGATTGTCCAGGCATCCGGACTATTTCTATGAAGGTAAAGGCAAGGTGGAAAATGAAGTTTTAATGACAGAAGACCACTGGATCAATTTGATTGTCAAACTTTCAAAACCAGACTTTTTCGCAAGACTACACTTCAAGCTACCAATACCAGACAAAATCTTGTCGAAAATTGAGCATACCTCATTGTTTTGGGACCAAGCTGATGGGTTGGTTCGTGATGTTGAAGGTTGAATTGTGGTGCCAGAGGAAGTATCTTTGCACACAGACATAATATGAGTGTCCCATGCCTACCCCCATGCTGGACACCCTGGCATTGAGAAGATGAAGGAGCTGGTGCTCCGAAACTTTGTTTGGGATGGTGTCTCTCAAGACATTATCAACTATGTATGGTCCTGCCCTGCTTGTCAGCAAAACAAAAACTACCCCTCAAAACTAATAGAACTTTTACAACCTATACCCCCTGCTACTGAACCATGGACTGAGATAACCATCGATCTCATCATTCAGTTACCTGACTTGTTTGGATATGATGCTGTAATAGTAGTCATCAATCAATTTACAAGATGTGCCCACTTTATTCTGACAACTTCCAATCTCTCATCAGAAGGTGCTGCCCAACTCTTCTGTGATCATATCTGGAAACACCACAGATGGCCAAAGAAGATCATTTCTGATTGTGGAGTTCAATTCATGTCAAAATTCACAGAAGTCCTCAACAAACTTCTAGGAACCATTTCTGGACTCTCTACTGCTTATCATCCTGAAACCAATAGCTAGACTGAATGAACGAACCAAGAACTTGAGGTCTAGCTATGGTTCTATACTAACTTCATGCAGGATGACTGGTCCAAATAGCTGGCTTCCGCTAAATTCGCTTCCAATAATCAACAACACTCTACTACTTCACAATCACCCTTCTATTTGGAATATGGCTGTCACCCTCATTTACTGAGTACTATCAATTCTCCAAGTAACATCCCCACAGCAAACACCCTCCATGAATGTCTCACGCATGCTCAGAAAAATGCTGGTGAATCACTATCACATGCCACAGAATCAATGAAGAAATATGGCAATCGAAAATGGAAACTCTCTCCCCCTTCAGAGTTGGAGACCTGGTTTGGTTAGACACAAAGAATATCAAGACGACTCAACCCGCTAAGAAACTAGATAACCGAAGGACTGGACCATTCAAGATTCTAAAGCAAATATCAGATCTTGCATATCTTATTGATATCCCCGGAACTTGGAAGCTCTACCTAGTCTTTCACATATCACTCCTGAGACCTAACATCAAAGATAAGTTGCTCCACCCTGATGTCACTGATACATCTCAACCTCCCCCAGATTTAATTGAAAATGAGGAAGAATATGAGGTTGAATTGATTCTACAACATTCTGGAGCTAAACGCTGACAAAAGTATTTGGTCAAATGGAAAGGTTCTCTGATTGAAGAAGCCACTTGGGAAGAATGATCGAGCATCTTATGACATGCCAAGAAATTGTGAAGACTTATGAAGATTCAATTCAAACAGTGACTTAACTTGTTTGTTATCATTCCAGCTGTCCATTTTGTTACTTTATTTTTAGATCCAAGTAGTGGTTATAAACTCAGAGTTGTTGATATAACTCTATCCAATCTTTTCCCCACTCTCGACGACACCTCTTGTCAACAGTCTAAACTACTGAGCCAAATTGTCAATGTCATAGTACTATCATTTGAAAATGCCTACCACTCATACCCAACCTAACTGTTAAATCGCTACCTGTCGTTAAGGATGAATCCCCTCTCCTTGCACCCATTCCCATACCCCCAGTCCCTCCTCCACTACTGCTATCCCCATCTCTAGACAACTACGCTGACAACATCGCTTGACTGCCACCGATCTTTTTGGCAACAAAGTAACTCCTCCCCCAGAAGACCCTAACATCACCATCACCTGTCTGAACATCAATAATGAAAGCCTCAGACAATGGAATCGTGAGTTGCAAGCAGAGTTAACAGTGACAAAGGCAGAGTTGAAGTTGATGGAGAAACATATTATATTTTGGAAGGACAGTCACGACATGCTCGAATGCAAGCTCTGGACACTTGAGCGAGAGAAGAAATGAAACTGGATCGATTGCGGGAATGCTACTACCTGTGCCCTTATTTCCCATATGCTGGAAGATTGGCAAGCCATTGATATGACCCATTGGTCCTTTGGGCTCCGATTCTTGATTTGTATGTGTTGATTCATGATTTGACTAGTTACAGTAGATGTGACATGTAACGAAAGAAGAAGCCTTTGTATGCAACCACCACATTCCCTCAGAACTTGCACTTCTGGAGGGCTCAGGCCCAGCCCAGTCGTATCACTGTTTAGGGCTTGACACGATAAGATCTCACAATGAGGGAGACCCTCATCAAATACAGAAAATCAGTTGAATACCCTATCAACCTCGATTTAGAATACCCAGATGACAATGACAGCGTCACTGCTATTCCCTCCCCCACCCAGCCAACCTCAGAAGTCAATCCCATCACTTCCCTCTCAGTGGCCATTGAGGCCCCTGCCACTGAGGAAATCCAGACTCAGGCTTCAGAGAATGAAACGACTGATATTTCCCAAGAAGCGAGGTGTATGTCATGGACATAATTTTTTCTTCTCTCTCTATGTTTGTCATTGTAGTTAGTCAGACTCATCTTATCTTACTTGGGATTCCCCACGATTGCACTATGGGATTCCCCATAGTCTTATCTTTTTCATTTACCTAAAGTAGGATATATTTCATTTCTGACTACTTATGTTTTATGCTTTCACATGCTCTGCATTGTTATCATGCTTATCTCTTACTTACTGCATGTATTCCTCATTGTAACACTGACTCATCTGCAGTAGTGTAGTCAGTATATAAACACCTAGTTAGTTATACTCAGACCTTAAGTCTGATTCCTCATTAGACACCCCAATAACTAGGACTTGAGACCATCATCATCATCTTGGACAGAGCACCTGGAAGTCAAACTGTCTCGACAGCAACAATTTTATAACACTGCCCCGCTTATCAACAAAACAAGAACTATCCCTCAAAGCTGACAGGACTCTTACAACTGATACCCCCCACTACCAAACCATGGACTGAAATAACTGTTGATCTCATCATTCACCTACCTGACTTGCTTGGATATGATGCTGTGATGGTAGTCATCACAATCAATTTATGAAATATGCCTATTTTATTCCAACAACTTCTAATCTCTCATCAGAAGACACTGCCTGACTCTTCTGTGATCACATCTGGAAACATCATGGATGGCCAAAGAAGATCATTTCCAATCATGGAGTTCAATTTGCATTGAAATTCACTAAAGCCCTCAACAAACTTCTAGGAACTATTTCTGGACTTTCTACTACTTATCATCCTGAAACTGATGGTCAGACCGAATCAATGAATCAAGAACTTGAGGTCTACCTATGATTCTATACTAACTTCATGCAGGACAATTGGTCTGAATGGCTGGCTTCCACTAAATTCACTTACAATAATCAGCAACACTCTACCACTTCACAATCACCCTTCTATCTAGAATATGGCTGTCACCCTCATTTACTGATTACCATTAATTCCCCAAGTAATATCCCCACAGCAAACACCTTCCATGAACATCTCACATGTGCTCAGAAGAATGCTAGTGAATCACTATCACATGCTGCAGAATCGATGAAGAAGTATGCTGATCGAAAATGGAAACTCTCCCCTTCCTTGAAAGTTGGAGACCTTGTTTGGTTGGATACCAAGAATATCAAGATGACTCGACCTGCCAAGAAGCTGGATAACCAAAGAACTGGACCATTCAAGATCCTAGAACAAGTATTGGATCTTGCATATCTTATCAATATTCCCAGAACTTGGAAGCTCCACTTAGTCTTTCATGTATTACTCCTGAGACCTAATGTCAAAGATAAGTTGCTCTACCCTGATGTTACTGATACATCTCAACCTCCCCCAGATTTAATTGAGAATGAAGAGGAATATGAGGTAAAATCTATTTTGCAACACTCTAGAGCTAGATGCCAACAAAAGTATTTGGTCAAATGGAAAGGTTATCTGATTGAAGAAGCTACTTGGGAAGAATAATTGAATGTCTTACAACATGCCAAGGAAATTGTGAAGGCTTATGAAGATTCAATTCAAATGGCAACTTAACTTGTTTGTTATCATGCCAGCTGTCCATTTTGCAATTCTATTCTTAGATTCAAATGGTGCTTATAAACCCAGAGCCATTGATACAACTCCATCCAATCTTTTCCCCACTTTCAACAATACCTCTTGTTGATAGTCTAAACCACTCAACTGAAACATCAACATCTCAGAACTATCATTTGAAATGCCTGCCACTTGCACCCCCAAACCCAAATGCCAAGTTGCCACCTGCTGCCAAGGATGAATCCCCTCTCCTTGCACTCGCTCTCCTACAGCTGGTCCTTCCGCTGTCCCCATTTCTAGGTAATTATGCTGACAGCCCTGCACCACTACTACTGACTTTTTCAGAAATAAATCAACTCCTCCCCCCAAAGATCCCAATGTTACCATTGCCCACCTAAATGTTAATAATGAAAGCATTAGTCAATGGAACCGCGAGTTACAAGCAGAGCTTACAGCACTAAAGGCAGAGTTGAAGGTGACAGAGAAACATATTATATTTTGGAAGGATAGTCACGATGTGCTCGAATGCAAACTCTAGATGCTCAAGTGAGAAATGAAATGAAATTAGATTGACTGCAGAAATATCACTACCCACACCATCATTTCCTGAATCACTAGTGGCAGGGTTAAATTTTATAACTATTAAAATAACCTGTTAAATCTTTGTCTGCTTGTTGAAATTTAGCACCCTATGTAGACACCTGGAAAATTACACATTTGTGTGGTGATAAAATAAAAGTGAAATTATATATTTTATCTAAATATTATTGGTTACTTAATTTGAGATAGAATCTCAAATTTAATATGTGTTGCCTGCTTACTCACCCTTGAAATCTCAAATTTAATATGCTTAACATACTAAATAATACTCAAAATCTCAACTTTGACAACTGATAATATTTAGATAAAATGTCTAGTTTTTGTTATAAACTTGTTGCTGTTGAGACAGTTTTACTTCTGGGTGCTCTGTCCAAAATGATGATGATGGTCTCAAGTCCTAGTTATTGGGGTGTCTAATGAGGAATCAGACTTAAGGTCTGAGTACAACTAACTAGGTGTTTATATACTAACTACACTACTGCGGATGAGTCAGTGTTACAATGAGGAATACATTTGGTAAGTAAAAGATAAGCATGATAACAATGTGGAGCATGTGAAAGGATGAAACATAAGTAGTCGGAAATGAAATATATCCTACTTTAGGTAAATGAAAAAGATAAGACTATAGGGAATCCCATAGTGCAATCGTGGGGAATCCCAAGCAAGATAAGATAAGTCTGACTAACTACAATGACAAACATAGAGAGAGAAGGAAAAATTATGTCCGTGACAGGCAGGACTGTATGTAGTTGATAACATCTTGAGAGATGCCATCCTAAACAAAGTTTCAGAGCACCAGCTCCTTCATCTTCTCAATGCCAGGGTGTCCAGCATGGGGGTAGGTGTGGGATAGTTGTATTATGTCTGTGTGTAAAGATACTTCCTCCAGTACCACAATTTGACCTTCAACATTGTGAACCAACCCATTGGCTTGGTCCCAAAACAATAAGGCATCCTTGATTTTCTATGGGGTCTTGTCCAGTATGGGTAGCTTGAAGTATAGTCTTGCGAAAAAGTCTGGTTTTGAAAGTTTGATGATTGAATTGATCCAGTGATCTTCTGCAATTAAAACTTCATTTTCAACCTTGCCTTTACCTTCATCAAAATAGTCCAGACATCTGGACAATCCATCAGCTTTGTTCTTTCTCCCTGGGATATACTAGATTTTGTATTCATATCTTGACAGAATTTCTGACCAATGAGCACATTGTCTGAACAATACATAAGCAATACTGAAATATTTGAGGGCAAGACTGTTGGTACAGATCAGAAGGTCATGTCTTGAACCTTCCAAGAGATGTTGCTATGTTTTAAGACAGTCTATTATAGCTAAAAGCTTGGCTTCATGAGATAGATATTTCTTTTCAGCAGGAGTTAATGATCTTGAGAGAAAGCCTATGGGTTTCCAGTTGTTTCTTTGCAGTTGAGATAGTATACCTCCTAAAGCAAATCCAGAGGCATCAGTCTCTAACCAATACAGTAGGTCTTGGTCCAGCACTTCAAGGACAGGGGTATTTGTGAGGGAGTGCTTCAAATGATCAAAGGTGCATTGGCATTCAGGGGTCCATTCCCAAATGGTATCTTTGCAGAGTAACTAGTTAAGTGGTTGAGTGATCTTTGCAAAGTCCTTGATATATTTTCTCCAGAAGTTTGCACTTCTGAGGAAGGATTGAAGTTGTTTGATGGTTTGAGGCTCTGGCCATTCAACTATGGCTTTGAGCTTCTTGGGATTAGTTCTGATATATTCTTTCAACAGGGTCATTCCCAGATAGATCACCTCTTCCTTCTTGAATTGGCATTTGACAGGTTTATAGGAGAGTTTGTGTTTCTTCATAATATTAAGGGTTTTGAACATCCAGTAATGCAGTTCTTCTAGATCATCTCTGCAGATGAGAATGTTGTTGATATAGATAAAAATGCAACCTGATTTTAGCACTTCAGCCAATCGCATATCGATCATCCATTGGAACATAGCTGGAGAATTTTATAAACCAAAGAACATTACTCTTGGGACAAAGAGTCCTTCAACCATGTTGAAAGTGGCTTTCCTTTTGTCACCTTCTTTGATTCAAATATTGTTAAATCCCCATTGGATGTCCACAACTATGAACAATGTGGTAGACTGCGACTTTGGTTGTTGAATGATTTAGTGCAAGAGTGGCAGGGGATAGTAGTCAGGAACTGTAAAGTGATTCAGATAATGGTAGTCTTCGATTGGTCTATATCCAGCATCTTGTGCTTTCACATTGGTTTCTTTAGCTTTCTTTCCTAAGAAGAAGGGAGCAGCTTGAGGCAAAGATCCTTTGAATATCTATCCAGTGGCCATGTTTTCATCTAAAAACTTCCTCAGGAATTCTTTCTCTTGAGGGGACATTAGATAAACCATGTCAGTTTGGGGTATGAAGTTATCTCTAAGGTCAATGATGTGATTGAACTCAGAATGCAGTGGAAGGCAATCAAAGGACTCCTTGGTAAAGACACTAGTATAGTCTTTCCAATAGACCTCCAGTACAAACTTTCACATATCTTCCTCCACTGTGCTAGCTTAAGCTTTGTCCAATTTTGAAATACTTGTGATTGCCAGCTGCGAGACCAATTCTACCACAGAGGGCTCTGCTTCACTGCTACAATACTGACAAGAAGTCTCTTTGCCTCTGAGAGCTAGTGTTGACTTCTCCCAATCGATACTAGGGTTTTGAGCTCTAAGCCATGGGTTGCTGAGGATAATATCAATCTTGGATCCAAGGTCGGTCACTTCCAAATGGATCCTTTCAGTGTGTCCACCAGGAGCTTCTATCTAGACATCTGTGTCAAAAATGATTAGGCCTCCTTGGTTCTCTGACCCATTGGCATTCCATACAGGGATTAGGGATTCCAAATCCAAAAGAGTAAATTTGTAATGAGTTGTGAAGGTCTTGTCCATAAAGTTTCCAGAAGCTCCACTATCAATCAGACACATGGCAGGGACACATTAGCCAGTATCTGAAGCTTTGATCCAAACATCCATTGTGAGTCCTAAATTGCCCTTTTCAATAGCACCAAGAATTCAAAATAGGTTGCATAGGGTAATAGTACATTGAGTAGTATGGTTAGTAACATTAAGTGAATTGTCTGAACGTTTCAAAAACCCTGGGACTTCAAGTCCATTGCCAGCCTCTTCTTTCGATCATCTGACCAATTGCATATACCACATTTCACTATATCTAACAGAGTTTCACTTGTTGCCAGTGTAGTGGGCGAGCTGACATTCTCCATGTTAGGCTCAGCAGTAATGACACATATGTCTCGGCCTCATCCTTGTCCTCATCCTCAGTAACCTCCTCAATGTGAGGAAGAGGTATTGGATAAATTGGTCTCATTACTGGTGACTTGGCTGGGACATGTGTTCACGAAATGCCCAGGTTGGCTGCAGGTATAACAGTTTCCATGTGGGATCGTAAGGGTAGAAGAAGAAGACTCTTCTCTTTTGACAGTGGGGGCTGCTAACATTTGACAGGTCACTATTGCAGCCACAGTTAATCCTCAGGCAGGAAAGGGGTTGGAGTATTGTGGTTGGGATGTGGAGGACTGTTTCTGTAAGGCTAGGATGTCTTTCTGGTGTTAGTATCATATTGTTGCATCCTTCCATTCTTAGAGGGTGGTAGGGACAGCAGGGAGTTGGTAAATGAATTCAATGAACTCACTATCAAGTCCAGCTTGATAAAGATCAATGAGGGTGGCATCGTTGAAACCGGTGTCAACCTATAAAGTGCCAAAGCACAGGTTATAGTCTTCTATCTTCTTTCTTCCCTGTTGGAGATTCTTAATGTCATTATGAGTATGAGACTGTCTGTCACTTCCTTCAAATGTTGATTAGAATTGAACAATAAATGCAGCCCAAGTGGTAGTCAGGCCTGTCCAGTTTACAGTTCTCATGTCATTAGTCTCCTTTTCAGCCCAGGTTTGGGCCATGGTCCCCTTCATGAAGGAAAGGGCAAAGGGAATCTTGTGTTCATCGCAGTATAGTTTTCCCATAAAATACAATTCACAGCTGTTAATAAATTTGTTGACATCCTGCTGTCAACCAGTAAATTCATCTGGTTTGGCTATCTTGATCTTAATAGTGGGAGCAGTAGGAGGTTGAGGTTGTGGTTGCAGTGGGGGCTAAGGCTGAGCTTGGGTGGCAAGTTGTTGGTTGAGATTCTGAATCTCTATTGCCTGTTGCATGTTAGCAGCCTGGAGAATACCCACCTCTCTCTGCAAGTCATTCATAGCTGTGAGAATGTCAGTAAGGTTGGGGGCAGGGGGATTAGTGTGAGAACCCATTGGTGGTGGTGAAGGTGAAGGTGAAGGTGAAGTTAAAGGTGAAGAAGGTTGAGTAGGTTGTTGAAATAGGAAGGGTTGATATCTGATAAAAGGAGGAGTGACTAGCTGTTGTGACTGGGCAGTGGCAAGTAATCGAGTTGTTTCACTTTGGGTTCTTCCTTGTACCAGATATTACTGTTACAGTGTGTACATTAGGGATGTAGTCCTTATGTATTGGTGTTTGTACCAGAGAGTAGTATATAGGCAGTATTTACCCTGATTTAGGTAGTTCTTTTTATATCTTGCCACTGCTCATACCAGGTTTACACATATCCAATAGATATTGGTTGTATCCAGCTGGTTGTGAGCACTGCAAGATCAAGAACTCTTACACTTTTTTGGATATCCAACATAGACTGTTGGATTACCCAAAATGGGCACAATGATGGCGTTGTTAAATGACGTTGTTGATTTTGGTACAGCCACTGCTAACACTAACCCCCTTGCACTCAAGACCAACATGTAGCATCAACACACGCATGTCAAGGGTGGTCCTGGACCACCTAGGAACTAGCCTCTGCAGACTAGCAGGGCCCCATTGGCAATGACGAGGTGCTTCAACTGCTACATCATCAGCAGCCCTGATGCCGCTAGCACTTGCACTTCGTGAGTACCTACTTCCCAGAGCCTCACAGCTCCCCAAGATGGTCCCATGAATGCATGGAAACCAAGAAGGATGGAAGAGGACGCAAGTGAGAGGTAGAAGGTGTGCCACGTCATAGACAACTGACATCCCTCCAGCTACCACCTATGTCCCCTCCAGCGACCTACCACCCCCCGCAACTCCCCAATGTCACACATCATCCCTGCAATGCAGACAAATGACGAGAATGAGGCCACCAAGGCCAGCAACAGGCACATGAAGTGCCACATCACTGCCCAACAGTGGTCCTGACTCTCCCACCTACATCCGCGACTAGCTGCGCAAGCCCAACAACCACAGTGCAGGTCTCCCCGAGCCTCAGGGCTCCCCCAGGCATCGACGGAAGGCTTGGCCAGCCAACTGCAAAGCCCAATGAGGCCAGCACTGGGCACAGGAAGTAACATGTCACTGCCTATAGGCGGTCCCAACATCTACATCCTGCCCCCATGTCGAGCCCAATGGCTCTCGCGATGATACCCATGATACCCAACAATGTCGATGACGCACAGCCGAGCCCAATGGCTCTGGAAGCAATGATGATGACAATGGAGAACATTGTATGGTAGCAGGGGCTCGGCTCCCACTCCCCCACGCTCTCTTAAGCGCGCTCTGCACACTGTTCCAGTGTTCAGCCATCCCAGACCCAGGGAAGGCCCCCCAGACACTGTCTGATCAATAACAGCAGGTTGGGGCAGTCTCAGTACCGCCAACAATGGAGATGAGGACATGGGTGCCCCAGGCACCTGTCTATGAGTGCACGTAGCGAAGGCTTTACGCCTAGTGCCACGTTTACATCCCCCCATTGCTAGCACGTCACTGTGCTCCGAGGCTGGATCCAGACATGGATCCAGTGCAACTATCGCCAATGCAGTTACCACACCCACTCTGTGAGCACACGGATGCACACGCCAATGACGACGGCATGAGAAGCCAACAGGAGTGTGAAGGATGCTACGTCAATGACGTGCACATCCCTCCAGCCCCTCCTGATGGCTACCTCCCATCTCCAGCAACATCCCCTTGTTGCCCTACACTCTCGCGACACTAACGATCATGACAACAGACCCCAATGAGGCAAATGACTGCACACGATGTGCCTAGTCATAGCCCAATGCAGGCTCCACCATCAGCCATTGTCAATGCATGCGATACGCATGCTGAGCCCTATGGCTCTTGTCCCTGGTCCAGAGGAAGCCCCTCAAGCCACCTGAGAAGACAGCATAGAGGGTGGACAACCAGAGAAGGACCACTGGTGAGAATGGTGGCCCTAGTGCCAATGAGCACCCAGAGATGGCAACATCCACTCAGGACGTTGCTCACCATCCTGCTGTTATAAACTGGTTGCTGTCGAGACAGTTTTACTTCCAAGTGCTCTGTCCAAGACAATGATGATGGTCTCAAGTCCTAGTTATTGGGGTGTCTAATGAGGAATCAGACTTAAGGTCTGAGTACAACTAACTAGGAGTTTATATACTGACTACAATGCTGCGGATGAGTCAGTGTTACAACAAGGAATACATGTGGTCAAGTAAAAGATAAGCATGATAAGAGATGGAGCATGTGAAGGGATGAAACATAAGTAGTTGGAAATGAAAGATATCCTATCTAAGGTAAATAAAAAAGGTAAGGCTATGGGGAATCCCAAGTAAAGATAAGACAAGTCTGACTAAGCTACAATGACTAACATAGAGAAAGAATGAAAAATTACATCCATGACACCCATGTTGTGAATGCGCAGCCATCCCAATAGCAGCAGCATCAGCAGCCAGATCTAGACACAGATCTGGCATCACCTATGCCCTGGATGTGTAATACATCTGGGCAATTAACTACTTCCCAGGAAGTAGGTTATATATTGGGTGCAATTGGCCCCAATGGCCTGATCCAGACATGGATCAGGTGCCATCTACATCCTAGATGTCACCTGAGAGGAGTACAACTATGTACCCTCATTGAACAATGGGTTGAAGCTTGCGAAAGCTAAAACCCTTGAAGAGGACATTAGATACCCTCATCACCTGTCAGACATAACAGGTTAACTAATATTGTGTGGGTAAGCAAGATACCCATCACAAGTATTCCTAGCTGAGGACAAAAAGGTCACGGCAAAATAAAAGAGGTGACAGACCTAGTCACTATAGAAAATTAGAGACACTGTGTCTCTCATTGGGAAAAGGCATCATAATGGTGCCTAATCTCAGAGGATTCCTCTGTTATGGATAGAGGAAGTAATGAACAACCTTCAGAAGGCAAAGGCAAAGATTGGCACTATATAGAATCACATGTGTACCCTCTGAGAATAATATTTTTTGGAGGGGAAGGTTTAACCCCTGGAATTTAATTTGGTAGGGGAATACCGGTAGTATAGCGAAGCAGAGCTGAGCTATACAACTAATAAATGTACATGATGCAGAGTAGTGTCATGAGAAATATGTATATTTTTTAGAATGTATATATTGTTCAGGATCATGTCTTGATTCTGATGTACTTTTTCGAAGCCTTAATTTCAGGCTCTTCTTGATCGATTGAACCCCTTGGGTTAATTTGGTGAGGGAGGATGTAACAGATATTACTGTTACAGTGTGTACATTAGGGATGTAGTCCTTATGTATTAGTGTTTGTACCAGAGAGTAGTATATAGGCAGTATTTACCCTGATTTAGGTAGTTCTTTTTATATCTTGCCACCACTTGTACCAGGTTTACACATATCCAATAGATATTGGTTGTATCCAGCTGGTTGTGAGCACTGCAAGATCAAGAACTCTTACATTCCTAGACTCAGTGAGGTACCTAGTAAAGGACAAGCTTAACTAGCTTCCTTGTTTGGGTCTTGCAAGATTCAGGTTTGTGTCACAACTGTAGTTGCAAGTCTTCTCGTTAATCACAAGGCAGGCCTTGGAGCTTAATAAGTCCAGGAGGATATAGAAAAAGGTTCTGACAGGAACATCTTTGTAAAGGGTAATGATTCCTTCAGTGTTAAGTTTGACTTCTACAAAGAAGTTCTGTTGTGGGTTAAATCCGTTACGTGCCTCTGCTGAGAGTTTAGGGAATATAGGCATGAACAGTTGGCTCAATATTTTTTGAGTTTATGTTTCTCTTTCCTTATTCTGATGGAAAGGAAGTCTGATGATTCTGATTGCGTTCGTGCTACTACAAGTAATCTCACAGGAGGACGAAGTGATGATCCGCTTCGTCCTCAGGGTTTATATAGTATTTCTAAAATAGGAGTCATTATGAGTCAGCCTCCGCAGTCACCCCATTTTCTATTGTTCACAGCCTCCGATTCAAGGTTTGTCATTGTTCCTAGTCATACTGCGGAAGGCTGTGTACTTCTGATGACTCAACTCTATTGGGCATAGCCCTTCCGCAGTATGAGGCTGTGTTGTCTTATGACTGGTTCCTATTGTTCTTCTGGTCATGAGATCGCCATTGTTTCTATCTCTTGCCTGGCGTATTGGGTTTCTCTTCTTTGACTGAGGAACCCCCTTTTGGTCCTCCCCTTGTTCGTGGGCATATAAAAGGTGTGGAGTTGTATCCCTATGCTTTAGTTCAATCCTTGTCAATCATCATGACTCCCTCCTACCAAGGCCACTACGTCCGATTCTTCAAGCAGTCTGGAGTGGTGCACCGCACCGCTCCTGTCTTCCTTGATTGCGATTCTTTCCACTACTACCTTCAGCACACCCCTTCTGATGCCGACCTCTGTTGGTCCTCCTTCTCTTGTTTTGCTTGCGGTGGCCAGTACAAAGTCAGGAAGTGTCCGTATGTTCGCTAGCCAATCCAGCATGTTTGTGGCTTGATAGAGGATCCGCTTGGTATGTATCTTGTTTTGTCTTTATTAGTCTGTGTTTGTTGATAATAGGCTTTTCTCTTTTTAGCTTGGGATGATGATGCCCCTCCCCCTAGTTCCAAGCTCCCTTTAGAGGAGCGAGTTGATTGGAGTTCCGATCATTGGGGGCATCCCCTCCCCTTTGCTGATCCTAAGCCTGAGGACTGGGCTGCCAGTCCCCCTTTCCGCCCTTGGACGCCTGGTCCATTAAGTCCTCTATCTAGTGGTAATGCTCTCAACTCTCTCGCTCTTCTTCGTGATTGCTAATCCTTTATCTTTTAGTTGAAGATTTGTCCTTGTCATCAACCAATGTTAACGTTAAGATTGAGGAAGAGGAAGTTCCTCCTAGTTTGTTGTGGAGTCCTACCAACAATTGGTTGGGTGAAGAGGCGAGGAAGATTGCAATGGGTTTTGTCGAGGGGAAGGCTGCTGAGCTGCAGGCTTCTGGTGGAGATACCAATGGGGCAATTTATTGGGGTAATAAGTTGGCCGCATTAGATGGTCAAGTAGTTTCGAGTTTCGTAGAGTTCTTGAGGGATAGCATGGTGCAGGAGATTGCCAAGATGGACTAGTTTGATTAGTTAGTTGGACATGGACTCCCCCTTTTGTACAAATAGCTCCTGCCGCCAATAAAGACAGCCCCCTCCCAAAGAGAACAGACATAGAAAAGAAAAGAAAAAAGTGGAATTTTAAGAGAGTGAATGCCAATTTTATGACAGTTTGTGAGTAAAGCAATTGAGAAAGAGGATTCTGCTCAGAGGAGTTATAGAAATCTTCTTTGTCATCCAGTGTGAAAGCAAAGGGTGGATCAATTAGAGAGGAGAGAGTAAGAAGGAAGTCTGATTCTTGTTATAAACTGGTCACTGTTGAGATAGTTTTACTTCAGGTGCTCTATCCTAGATGATGATGAGGGTCTCAAGTCCTAGTTATTGGGGTAGCTAATGAGGAATCAGACTTAAAGTCTGAGTATAACTAACTATGAGTTTATATACTGACTACGCTGCTGCAGATGAGTCAGTGTTACATGAGGTTTACATGTGACAAGTAAGAGATAAGCATGATAATAAACTCAGAACATGTGAAGAAATGAAACATGATAAGTCAGAAATGAAAAGTATCCTACTTTGGGTAAATGAAAGTTATAAAGCTATGGGGAATCCCACGAGGCAATTGAGGGGAATCCCAAGCAAGATAAGAGAAGTCCAACTAAACTACAGTGACAAATATAGACAGAGAAGGACAATTTATGTCTGTGACAGTGCCTGACCACTTGTTGCACCCCCTTGTTTCTCCCATCACTACCTACCTCCATCTCTAACAACAACAATGGCATCTACTACCCATCACATCCCCCCCTCAACTCCCCCCTGTATACCCCCTATTCCCCCACTGACATTTTGTATCACAGCAGGGTATCCCTGTGCAAGCATGGGGACCCCTTTATAAATACATTGTATAATAGGTATCACGCATATGTTAATAGTGCTAGGCACCACTGGGATGTCCGCATGCAATCAGATACTTCTTCAGAAGATGATGTATCTTTTATATACCCTGCCAATGCATTCCCTTCTCTTTACATGGGTGAATTAAGTTAGAATCAAGTCAAAGAAAAGGCTTCTCCCTCTCTCATGGATCCTTCAATCTAGGAAGACATATCCAATACCTCTAGCTCCCCTCAATTAGCTCACTATCCAGAGCAGACCCTGCTCAACCAGCTACAGGCAGAACCTGTACTCAGCTCACCAGAGCCATTTACATCCTGAATACAGTATCATAGCCAAGGGGGAAGGCTTGCTGTAAGGATTGGGGTTAAGTTATCACACTTTTCTCAATACTAGGATATACACAGAACCAATGTAATGGGGCAATCTGGTATAAGCAGGAGTGGGATGTAAACTTATTGTTTACCTAAGTGTAACTAGTACTTAAGGTAACCAGTACAAATAAGTACAAACACAGCACAGTAGCTGTATGTAACAGATCTGTTACATCCTCCCCCTTTGGCTTAACTGCTGGGGTAAGTTAAGCCTGAAAGCCAGGCATAGTACACATTAAGAGTCCACATAAAACAATCTATATAAAACATAGAAAGAACTAAAAAAAAACAGAAAACTAATGCCATAGTAATACAACTGTGGTGAAGACTACATTCATCCCTAGTCTAGCAGGAAGTCAGGTATCTCTGACATGCTCTCAACACATTCCTGAAGCAAAACTGGCTTAGGCTCAGGGATCAGTGAGCCAAGGGATACTTGCTCACTATTGCTACCTAGTGGTGCAGCGCTGTCTTGTGAATCACACTGTGAATGGCATCGCAAAGTGCAGGACAAGTCCCAGCCAGGGGGTGGTCCATGCTTAGCAAGCATGTACATAGTTTGTCCACACCAAGTGAATAAGTTAGATGCATTAAATGCATCTTAGGTGATAAGGCCTGCAGATGGGGCAACAGACTCATCAGTGGATGAGATATGAGATGGGGGATGTCAGTGGGGACATCCATCAGGAAACAAGGTATCATTTCCATCACGAAGTGACAGCGGGATGCTATTCCTGTCAAGGGTACTATGCACAGACTCTCTGTACATCTTGAGGGTGGATAAGTCTGAGACATTACCCTGAAGGGTGTCCTTGAGCCATTAAAAGGCATATATGAAGGTGTTATCTACCTGTTCGAATGTAACACCTTGTCTGGCAAAGAACAGAATGAGGGATTGTTCTGTGACATTAGATGATCCAGAGTACCAGGCTGGTTCTCTGGGGGGTTCTGCTATAGAAAGATTTGATCCCATCACAAGTGATCGATAGTAGCTGGGCATTCCAAACAGGAGGGCTGCTGCTCTGATGTATTGCAACCTTATCTGGTTGGCATCTGTCAATGATCCAGCAGGAGTATGGGGCTTAGGTGACTTTGGCTTGTGTCAACTAACCAGAAGCATCCTGTGGAGGCTTCACAGTGAAGTGCTACCATCTCATTCAATGTACACTCCAGGGTGTGCAGCAAAGCCTCCACAGGATGCTCATGGTGGTTTATATAAAACCAACAAGCCCACTCTTCAGGGGAGCTTGTGGCAGTTAGCTGAGATGGGTTAATCTATCCATGCACAGAAGTAGGTGGCACTGGGACAGGTGCATCAGTGGAATCACCTGAGGCCTAGGTGGGAACTGTTACGATCGCATTCTAGGCTGCCCCTGTTATAGACTGGTCACCTGGTCCACAGATGTATACTATTCAGTCATAGTTTGTTATCCTTTTCTTATCTCGTATCTTTGACTGGATTTATCAGATTATGATCCCAAGGGAGATCATCCTTTTCTGGGTCTAGATGTATATCTACATCTACATATTCACTCATAGGATGAGCATCATACCATGTATCACTTTCATAATAACGTGACAATGCATCAGCAACTTTATTCAGTTGCCCTTTGACATATGTTATGTCAAAGTCAAATCTTGACAGGTATTCCATCCAACGAGCTTGTCGGCTAGACAGGCGTCTTTGCATCTTGAAAAACTCAAGAGCTTGATAGTCGGTCACAACGTGAACCTGATATCCTATCAGTTTGTCCTCCCATTTAAGGAGGGCTTTGAGTATTGTGATTGTTTCATGCTCGAACGTATGATAATTCCGTTGAGCATCCGTAAACTTTCGCGACATAAATCCTGCTGGTCTGCAGGTTTTCCAGGTAGGACCTTGTCCGTACATTGCACCGACGCCATGTATTGAGGCATCGCAGATGACCCATATGGGTTCATCTTTCTTGTGACGTATCGGCACTAGTATAGGTGTCGAGTAGCATATCTGCTTTATCGTTTCAAAGCATTTATCGTGGATTGGTCTCCACGCGAATGGTTGCCCATTCGCTGTCATGGCTGCTAACAGCCCTGTATAACTTGAGATATCTGGCAGGAAATGCGCCAGATATTGTATGAGTCCTATAAATTTCTAGACATCATTGTAATTGTGTGGTTGTCGCCAATCGCATATTCTCACCATTTCATTGGCATCTGCGTGTAGCCCTTTGTCATCTATCTTATGACCTAGACAGTCAATTACATTGGCATACAGTTCGCACTTCTCCTCTTGGAGGTAGAACTTGTATTCTTGTAGTTTACCAAACACGAGACCCAAGTGTTTTTTGTGCTCCGAGATGGAAGCACTATAGATGAATAGATTGTTGAGATAGGCATGCATGAATATGCCAATAAAATCCCCAAAGATCATTGTCATTACCCGCTGGAATGTAGCAGGTGCATTGCAGTCTCCTATCTGCATTGTATGGCTCACGTAGGTGCCATATATAGTTGCAAATGCGCTGTTATGCATGTCTTCAGGTACTGTCTATACCTGCTCATAAGCATCTGATAGGTCGATTTTTGACCTTATTGTTCCACTGGCCACATCATATCTGATCTGGTCTTAGTCAGGAAAGGGTGTAACGTCCTTCAAAGTATTGTCATTGCGTTTATGACAATCAATTGGTGTCCGTAGAGTGCTATTCTTCTTTGGAATGCACAGCATCAGAGCTGCTTGATCGGTTTGCACTGATTCCCACCATCCAGCACGCGTATACCGTGCAATCTTCGCCATAAGCTGAGGCTTTAGTGAGTCCGGACATCTCAGAAGGTAATAATTGTACTTCTTATCTTTGTCGATAAGAGGTATGTGGTGATTGACACCATGTACCAGAGGTAATTCCTCGGGTACTCCATGCATGATATCTTGGCATGCTTTGATCCATTTGGCTCGAAGGCGAGGTCTGTCCTCATGTGTGAGGGACATTTCGGTCCTTTCGTTCAGTTGAACAATTTGAGCTACACTCAGTAGCATCTTTTCATTAGACCCAGTAGGGGTACTCTCTTTTATTTTCTTTGTGTTCGCGTCTGAACACCTTTTCTTGAAAACTCCTTGACAAACTCTTTTGGTTTGTTGGTTTCTATAACTGTCCGGATGTCTTCCCTGCACAACCTTTCGGTTCTGCATCCGCTAGTCATTCAGCAGACCTTTGTTCAGTTCGTCGCAGCGATTGTCTGTGCATGATTTCGTCATTTTCCTCCCCTTCAGTAAGAGTGGGAGCAGCTACCCTGCGGACCATTATCTGGTTCGCGCTAGGCTCTAGCATAATTTCGAATTCACGCATGAAACCGATGCCAATTATAGCGTTGAATCTGTCAATATTTATGATATCGAAGTAGTATTTCTTTGTGATACTTTCATATCGCACGGGACAGTAAGTACCATAGTTAATCTGCAATCTGCTACTGCGGCATCCTAGTTGGATCGGAACAGGGTCCTTCAACTGATATATTTTCAAATTTGTGACTCTCACAAATTCTGGGCTAATGGCATCAGAGGTGCTGCCTGTATTGAACATTACAATGGCTACAAGGCCGTTTAATTCCATGCAAGCTACTAAAGGCCTTACTTTCGTGCTCAGCTTTGCTGGGCGGTCCTGCTGTCTGCTGGACTTATGAACCCATGATTTGGGTTGAGTGTCCTCTTTGAACACTTGTTTGTCATTTATAGATGCTATAAATTCACGAGCAGAGTTACTCGTTTCTCTTATTGAACGTATTTGTTCGTTGACGATGTTATTGTCATCTTCCTCTTGTGAGTACTCCTCATACTCATCATATTCTTGGAGGTGATACTCTTCACCTTGTGATGTATACTGCGATCCTTGTAAAGGATCATCCTCCTCTTCCTCAACTACGATTCTGTAGTTGTTGTGAAGCTCATCTGCCTCTTGGTCATTCTCATCGATAGCATCTTCTGCTACCATTTTGAATGCATCCTCCCCCTCTTGGATTGCTGCCATTCGGGGTTTCCCAAAATTGGGACATTTCGGATTGGTCGCATAGTAGCCAAATTTGCCACATGCGTAGCATTTCACACCAGACAATCCTGTCTGGTTCTTATTATATGCCGGCGCCTGTGGCATCGGTTTACTTCCAGAACTGCTAGGTCTATTTGGCAGTGGTCTGTAAGGCTGACGGTTGTCAGTTGGTCTATACGGTCGGTATGGACCTTGTTTGTTAGCATACTTATTGTATGCTGGCTTCATATACAATGGCGTCTCTTTATTCATCATCTGATTTGTTGGCTGCCGCATATTCGCGGTTGCTTTAGGCTGACTGGTTACTCCAGATGTCGCCTTGCGTCACTCATCATAGCGATGCTTTATTCGAATGCTCTCTTCAACACGTCGAGCAACTTTAAGGATCGTCTCAAGTGACGAGGTTTCAGTGGTAACACCTTTCTGGACAACTGCGTTGGTTATCCTTGCAGGTAGACCCAATAACAATTGGGTTTTAAATGTATATGAGTCAGGCTTGTGTATCATATGACCTGCGTACCTCTCAAGGTCATAGAAAAATCCTGAGACACCACCTTCTGTGGTGTACTTTCTCGAATAGAATTTCGTCGTAGCATCCTGTATGGATACTTCATGAATGAACCGGTCGTACAGTCCGGTGATGACCTCTTTAAATGTCCATTAGCATTTCTGCCTAGACATGCTGTCGACATTGTCGTTGAACCATTGTCTTGCTTTGTCCGCAAGATAAATAGCTGTTAAAGCGATACACTCTGGCTTAGCATTAGGTCCAGCGTAGTTGGACAATTTCAACCATCTCAAGAATGATTGAAGCTGCCCATTGAATTTCTCAATGTCCTCCTCACCGCTATACTCTTTTGGAGTAGGCAGTTTAGGTGATGAGGTTCAGAGACCGGATGGGTTTCCTTTCAGTGGTTTGCCCACTTGTTCATCAATTAATTTATAATATTTACGATGAATGTCTCTGAGGTAATCAGAGCGTCGATCTTTCCCCTCATATTTATGAGGTTTATGGCTATGACTTCTGTGTTGTATTGTTGTTTTTGACGTCTATTTAGACGTTCTCTCACTACCATGTCTGGTAGCATCAGATGGTCGATTTCTCGACTGGTCACTTCCAGTGTCCATCATTTTGCTACAATCAGACTCATCATCAGAAGACGATCCTTGATCTGGGTCATCTGAATCACTGTTGTCTGACTCCAGAGGCGTCGAAGGCGATGCCTTGATCATCCAGGCCAGATCTTCTGGTTTCATGGATGTGGCCATTTCTCAACCTTTGGATGGCCACTCTATCCTTGAGTGTGAATGTGCCTGGTCTCAAGGCTGCTTCATTTTCTTGTTCGAACAATCTGTTCCAGTCATTCCTTTTCTTACTTCCATGTCGATGTTTATCGACTTGATCAGCCGCAGCTCGCCGTCTCTGATAGATGGAACTCGCCTCGTCTTCTTGTCAAGGATGGCGAAGCTCAGCTTTTGCTTGTTGCAGAAGTTCGTCTTCTTCATCCCTATCTAGACGAATAGTTGTATCCATCTTATTTCGACGGGTGTTGTTACTATTCTTACGCACCATAACCTTGTTAAGGTCGTTGGCTAGCTTCATGAATTCATCATGACTTATTCTGCCCATTCTTGTCTGAACGAGTGCATTGACCCTATCAACTATGTCAGAGAGCGTCTCGCTCGGTGCCTCGCAGTTCTGCAGGCACTTTTCTTTTCGTCTCTTAGTATAGGTCACAGTCAACATCTGACTGGGTGTGGGCGACGGGTCTCATTGCTCATATTGATCATCTATTTCATTGTGCTATAACAGATTTAACATTTGATGAATGTATACTCATTCATTCAGGTTTTGTGACGAGGAAGGGACTCCTGTCCTTGTTTGACCCTCAGTGAGGGTGTGTATTAACATATTAAGTGTTGGGTCGATTGTCATACTTACACGCTGACTCCTCTCTTTCCGTAAGTTGGGAACTGCCATCATCTAAGTTGGCACGATGTCTTCATTCACTCTGGGGTGAATTTATGGCCAATGCTGGCCATCTTTGGGTGTTGCTGAGGTTGTGACGTGGCACACTGGAATCAGCGATGGCACTCATCTGCGCCGTTCCCAGGTCGTCGTCATCAGGCGGTTTGCCTTGCAAGTTGCGCGCCATTGAGGCCCGCGTGATTCGAGTCTTTGTGTGGGTCTTCATCATTGACAGAGGCCGTGTCATCGACAGGGAAGCTTTTTCAATCAAGGTTGATTTACACAGATATTCCACAATTTCTTGTGGATGTGCAAAAAAGTGTAAGGGTTGGGGATAAGTTATTACACTTTGCTCAATACCAGGATATGCACAGAACCAATGTATTGGGGCAATCTGGTATAAGCGGGAGTGGGATGTAAACTTATTGTTTACCTAAGCATAACTGGTACTTAAGGTATCCGGTACAAATACGTACAAACACAGCACGGTGGCTGTATGTAACATATCTGTTACAGAATACCAGTAGCAGGTTTTGCCACAGAGTGGCCCTATCAGCCTTATACTTATATTGCATTATATGATCAATTCATTTAGTTCATGCCATTTATTGTAAGGTACAAGATGTTTTTTAGTAGACTGGATGTCTAATAAATACATGTGATACTGATATGAACACTAAGTCTAGTGCACAACATGAGAAAAACTTAGGACATGCATAATTGATGAAAGTGGGGAAGAGGCATGATTGAGAGTATGAAAGCAAATGAAAACATGAATGTGAGGATTGATGCAATAGCAAATCAGCAAGAGGAGATGAAAAAAAAACAATAAAGGCTTAATATTGGTTCCATCAATGTCCTTTGTCCTTTGAGGCCTTGGGAGTCAGTTTCATTTTCATTTTGGGAGGTTTAGGAGGTGCAGCAGGTGATGGAGGGGAATCTCCATGTGAAGCATTAGAGAGTGGGCCTCTAGAAAATAGGTCCTAGTTAATACTTGGAGTGGGGATAGGGGATAGTAGCTGACACACTGGTGGAACAAAGGGATACCTGGACTGAGTAGGCACTGGCATCCTAGTATGCAAGCTTGCAAGGGCAGGGTTGATGGGCTAGTGGGTGGTATGAGAGTTATAGTTAGTTTCACCTATACCCACTAGTAGTTGAGGTCCTAGAGTGGGTAATGCAGGAGGTGTGGGAGATTGGGTAGGATGGGGTGGGAGGTATAGGAGATGGGGCAGGAGGTGCAGGAGATAGGGCAGGTGGTATAAACTAGTTGTTTGGAATGTGTTTTACTTCAGATATTCTGTCCCTAGAGAAAAGGTATTGTTCCAAGTCCTTGTTATTGGGTAACTAATGAGGAATCAGACTTAAGGTCTGATATGTACAAGAGGTTCCCTTTATATACTGACTACTTATCAGTGTAAGTCAGTGTTCCATAACATGAGTCAAAGATAAGGATGAGTTATAATGATTAATGATAAATCATAAAGGGAAGAAACATGAGTGGAAATGAAATATGTCCATATATAGATATAGTCTTGGGACAAGACTATGGGGAATCCCAAGGAAAGAGTATGGGGAATCCAAAGATAAGATAAGGGATAACATAGTGATAAGGAAAAGAGAAATGAAAAATTATGACTGTAACAGCAGGAGGTGTAGGGGTGTAGTCTTTGTTGGCAATGCAGGCATGATAATAGTGTTACAGTTATAAATTTTCATCTTATCTTTGTATGATCCTTTATCTTATCACAGTTAGATCACTTATCTCTCTTGGGATTCTCCATTACCTTATCATGGGATTCCCCATGGCCTTATCTTTTTCCTTTATCTATACAAGGCTATCTTTTATTTCCAACTAATCATGTTTCATCCCTTCACATATGCTCCACCTCTTATTATTGACTCACACTTCTAGTGTCAACTCATATGACTCTATCACATGGAGCACTAACTCATCTGCAGTTATGTAGTCAGTATATAAGGGTAGTATGACTCATACTCAGACCTTAAGTCTGATTCCTCATTAGCTACCCTAATAACAAGGACTTGAGACATCTTTGTATTTATCCCTGGACAGAGCACCCAAAGTAAAACTGTCTCAAACAACTGGTTTATAACAGATAGGCAAGAATGCTTGAAAAATCTGAGGTTAAGCTTGCAATTGAGGGAGAGATCATATCATCTTGAGGTTGAGATAGAGGTCTGAAAACAGTACTATTAGGCTAGTATAATTTAGCAATAGAAATGTAGTAGTAGGTACTCACTTGTTCCACCATTTTATTGTGTCTACACACCATTCATCCTTAGCATTCAGCTCAAAGATTTTGATAATATTCTTGAAAAACATTTCCTTGTCCCACTTGCCATTGTCTAGCCTCCAGTTATCTTGCATGCAAATAGCCCAACATGCCTAGACAATAAGTATAGATTAGTAGTTCTAGCTTAATTATATTAATAAATAATGTACCTGAACTGCAGCATATACAATTGATCTTGGAGTAACTTGCTCTATATTGTTCAACTTTGCTTAATATCATGAAAATAGCATTCCTACACTTAAAATTCCTTTTCTGCAGTTAGGATTCCCTTTCATTTATATGTTTCTCTCCTTTTCTCTTTTGCTTCATTGGGTGTTGACAACTCTACCTATTATTAACTATCTATTATACAAAAGGGAGTCCAAACTACTGAAAGATAACTAAAGGTCTGCCTTACTAATTTCTTGGACAAGGTTACCCCAGATAGACTGAATAAGCTAGCAACTACTTGGCTGCCCAAGGCAGCCAACCTACTCCTCTAATAGATTGCTCTATTTATATCTATCCCAGCAGCCCTTATCTCTGCTGCCTTCTCCTCTACAAAGCCCATGGCAATTCTCCTTGCCTCATCATCTAACCACTCATTTGACACACTTTATAAAAAATCAGGGGGAAAATTCTCCTCCTTCTTGATCTCTAGATAAACCAGAGATGAAAAATCATCCATTAGAAAGAAACCATAGAATCAACAACCAGCAGACACATTCAAAGAAGAAAGGACTTACAACTAGATAAGGGACTAAGTCCCTTGGGAGACTAGAGCTGATACATGGGGCTGTTACCCCAATAGCTCTTCTCATCCTACTCAACCTCAACAGGAGTGGGGATAGGGGGAATGTAATCATCTATCCCTAGATATTGTCATAAGATTGGCAGTCACTCTCTTAAAATTCCATTCATTTCCTCTTTTACTGCTATCACTTTTGCATGGAGTGCTGTCTTTATTGGCAGTGGAAACTAGTTATACAGGAAGGGAGAGTCTAAGTCTGATTAACTATTTAAACTAGTCTGTCTTGGCTATCTCTGTTACAGATGTAATTTTTCATTCTTCTTCTATATTTGTCCTTGTAGTCTAGTCGGACTCCTTGTATCTTGCTTGGGATTCCCCATGGTTTCATCATGGGATTCCCCATGACCTTATCTTTTTTTTCATTTACCTTAAGTAGGATACATTTCATTTCCAACTCTTATGTTTCATCCCTTCACATGCTCCACATTGTTATCATGCCTATCTCTTATCTACCGAATGTGTTCCTCATTGTAACACTGACTCATCTGCAGTAGTGTAGTCAGTATATAAACCCCTAGTTAGTTGTACTCAGACTTTAAGTCTGATTCCTCATTAGACACCCCAATAACTAGGACTTGAGACATTGTCATCGTCTTGGGACAGAGCACTCTGAAGTAAAACCGTCTCAACAACAACCAGTTTATAACAAGAATCAGACTTCCTTCTTGCTCTCTCCCCCTACTTGATCCACCCTTGCTTTCACACTGGATAATGAAGAGGATATCTATGACTCTTCTGAGCAAAATCTTCTTTCTCAATTGCTTTACTCACAGACACGATTCTTCCCAGACCCAAATGAGGAGGCTAGTCAAGCTGCCCCTCTGCCAGGTGCTTTAGGAAGAACTTAATGTGAAACAACTCAATTACTCGCCACCACCCAGTCACAATGTCCCATCACTCCCCCTGCCATCAGATACCAACCCTTCCCATTCCAACAACCTACTCAACCTTCATCACCTTTGACAACACCTTCATCTTCACCATCACCACCGCCAATGGGTTCTCACGCTAATCCCCCTGTTCCCAACCTTAATAAAATCCTTGCAATCATGAACAACTTGCAGAGAGAAGTGGCTGCTCTTCAGGCTTCAAACATGCAACAGGTGACAGAGATTTATAATCTCAATCAACAACTTGCCACCTAAGTTCAGCCTCAGCCCCCACCGCAACCTCAACCCCCGCTCCTGCTGCTCCAACCATCGAGATCAAGATGGCCAAGCCAGACAAGTTTACTGGTTGACAGCAAGACATCAACAAATTTATCAACAGCTGTGAATTATATTTCATGGGAAAACCATACCGCAATGAACACAAGATTCCCTTCACCCTCTCTTTTATGAAAGGGACCATGGCTCAAACCTGGTCTGAAAAGGAGACTAACGACATGAGAGCTGTCAACTGGACTGGCCCGACTGCTACCTGGGCTACATTTATAGCTCAATTCCAATCTACGTTCGAAGGAATTAACAGACAGTCTTGCGCTTGTAATGACATCAAGAATCTCCGACAGGGAAGAAAGAAGATTGAAGACTATAACCTGCACTTTGGTGCTTTACAGGTCAATACTAGTTTCAATGATGCCACCCTCATTGATCTTTACCAAGCTGGACTCAACAGCAAGTTCATCGAATTCATTTACTAACTCCCCGCCATCCCTACCACCCTCCAAGAATGGAAGGATGCGATGACATGCTACTAACATCAAAAGGACATTCTTGCCTCACAGAAACAGTTCTCCATGTCCTGACCCTAATACTCCAACCCCTTTCCTGCCCAAGGATCGACCATGGCTGCAATAGTGACCTGTCAAATGTCAGCAGCTCCTACCATCAAAAGAGAAGAGTCTTCCTCTTCTGCCCTTACGATCCCATATGGAAACTGCTACTCCTGTGGCCAACCTGGGCACTTCACGAATGCCTGCCCAAACTGTGTCACCGGTGATGCAAAGAATTTACCTGATACCTCTCCCTCACGTCGAGGAGGATACTATTGAGGTAGAGGAGGTTATTGAGGATAAGGACGAGGATGAGGCTATGATGTACATGTTGTTACTGCTGAGCCCAATGTGGAGAATGTTGGCTTGCCCGCTACACTGGCAACGAGTGAGATACTGTCAGATATGGCAAAATGTGGTATATGCAATTGGTTAGATGATATCAAAAGAAGAGGCTAGCAATAGACTTGAAGTCCCAGGGTTTTTGAAAGGTTTGGACAATTTGCTCAATGTTATGGACCATACCACTTGATGTACCACTATCCCATGCAATTTATTTTGAATTCTTGGTGCTATTGAAAGGAGCAATTCTAGACTTACAATGGACATTTGGATCAAAGCTTCAGATACTGGCCAACGTGTCCCCGCCATGTGTCTTATTGATAGCAGAGCTTCTGGAAACTTTATGGATGAGACTTTCGCAACTCGTCATGAATTTACTCTTCAAGATTTGGAAACCCCAATCCCCATACGGAATGCTGATAGGTCAGAGAACTGAGGAGGCCCAATCATTTTTGACACTAATGTCTGGATAGAAGCTCCAGGTGGACACATTGAAAGGATCTGTTTGGAAGTGACTGACCTTGGATCCAAGATTGACATTATCCTCAGCTACCCATGGCTTAGAGCTCAAAACCCTAGTATCGATTGGGAGAAGTCAACACTGGCTCTCAGAGGTAAAGAGACTTCTCATCAGCATTGTAGTGGCAAAGCAGAGCCCTCTGAGGTAGAATTGGTCCCACTGGCAATTACAAGTATTTCAAAATCAGACGAAGCTTGAGCCAGCACAGTGGAGGAAGATATGCGAAAGTTTGTACCAGAGATCTATTGGAAAGACTATGCTAGTGTCTTTGCCAAAGGATCCTTCAATTGCCTTCCACCTCATTCTGAGTTTGATCATGCCATTGATCTTACAGATAACTTTGTACCTCAAAATGACATGACTTATCTGATGTCCCCTTGAGAGAAAGAATTCCTAGTGAAGTTTTTAGATGAAAATGTGGCTACAGGATGAATATTCAAGGGATCTTTGCCTCAAGCCACCCCCTTCTTCTTAGGAAAGAAAGCTGAAGAAATCAATGCGAAAGGACAAGATGCTGGATACAGACTAATCAAAGATTACTATTACTTGAATCACTTTACGGTGATGTGACCCCTCAGTCCCCTGACCACTGTTTATTCAACTATACAAATACTAGATGCCTATCAAGTCCTTCGAATACAAACACGAACTCTCCGAATGCTCTCGATAGCTTCCAAACATCCCAAATGAGTTTGAGAAACATCAAAAATTCTGAATGCGATCAAAGCTTTCTGAACACGAATGAAAGTTTGTATATCAAAGGGAAGACACTATTCAAAGGCATTGGTTCTCTTCTATTTCTCCCTTTTCATTCAACTTCTTCATTCCCATTCACTACTTTCCCCTTAGATCATTAGAGAGGCTCCCCTTTTATCATATACATTCAAAGGGATCCTTGTACTAGAAGATATATATACTGTATGTTGTAGCTAGTGATCCAACAAGTTAGATATTCACTTCTCTCTCATGCTCAAGTCTAGATCCTCTCTAAGACTTCTTCTTGACTTCCTCTTTCGATTCTCTGACTCTTCCAATCCCCTGATCGATCACATTTGCGAACAATCAAAGACTCCCTTTCCACGATCATTGATCATAGACTGTGTTGAGACTCTTTATAGTTGTCCTCACACCTTGTTCTGTGTTCTGTTCTCATACATGAAGCAGATGTATTATTTTAGAGCCCACTGTGAGGGCCCACTAATAAATCTTAAAAGATTCCTTTGACTCAGTCCTTCAAACCGCCATTCCTGACACACAATCGAGTCACTCAAAGCATAACCCTATGAGATAGATTAACTTGGAACATCAGTCTGACCCAACTAACACCTCCCAACCTGCCAATAAATTGAAATTCAACTTCAATCAACCAACCTGATTCACCTGATGAACCATCCTCTACCTTATCACTTTCATCATTATCCTTGATTTCTACAATGACTATGATGACTCCACTAAATCTAGTTATACCTGCTTGTGGTCACTCGACTGCCCTGAAGTTCAACCCCGACTAACCTCAAGAACTTCGAAGATACTTCCAAGACCTCAGAGGTCTTTTCGCTAACTGCAGCATCAATAACAATGATACTAAGAAGACTTATGCCTGCAAATACATTGACATTGATACCTCTAAACTCTGGGAATACCAAATAGAGTTCCAAGGTGGACATATGTTTGACAAATTCATCGCAGCCATCTTTAAGCTCTACCTAGGATCAGAAGACGATTGAAAGTGGTCCATCACCGATATGGACAAAATAGTCAGAGAATAGCTTCAACTAGGGATTATGAATACAAATGAACTTGGAGCATATTTCCAATTGTTCCTCGCGATCACCAAATTCCTGCAATTGAAGAACAGAATCTCTGAAGCGGAACAAAGTCGCACTTTCATCCAAGGATTCCAACCTGAACTCTAGTCTAGAATCATCTAACAACTGGAAATCAAGTTCCCTAATCACTTCCCCAATGATCCTTACAGGGTAAATGATATCAATGAGGCAGCCCATTTCATTCTCTATGGAACGTCTCCGAACACTTTTCTACTATGTGAAACTACAACTTCAATGACAACTACAGCCCCCACCACTAAACAAGAAGACCTCAGCATCTTTATGGAGAAACTGATGACAATGCTCATCAAAACCCTGGACAATAGAGGTCCCCCGAAATGAAACCTGCCCCCTCAATCACCACAGTCATCGGAATGACAACCCAATGCTCCTGACCAAAAACTTGCATCTTCTGTGGAAGTCCTGATCATTTCATAGGAAGCTGCCTGACCTGCTGTGAATATATTCAAAATAGTCAATGCAAGAAGAACTTTGAAGGAAGGATTGTACTCCTGAACAACAGGTTCGTCCCCCAGCAAATGCTGGGAAAAACCTTGAAAGAACGAATGGATGAATGGTACAAACAAAACCTGACCCCAACTGCTGGAATGATGTATAGAATTTCAGCCGGTATCAAATGTGATCCAGCAACTGAGACATACCAACTATCTACTGACAAATGGATCACTGCTCTTGAAAAAGAGATTTTTGTGTTAAGGAGCAAAAAGACATTCAATGGAGTAGAAATCATTTGGCCTCAACGACAAGAACCCAAAAAAGAGAAAGTGGCTGACAAACCATTGAGCACTCCAATCGCAACCACCCCAACTCAACCAGCTATGCAGGAACATCCGTTCTCAAAAGCAAAAGAGTCCAACTACGTACCACCCCACATCTGAAACTTTGGCTCTCCAATGGTAAAGAGAGACAAAGACCCCTCATACCACACTCAAGTGCCAATTCAAGACTCGAAAATCGCCTCTGACGCCTATACTCATTCAATGAAAACCCCTTGCACCACACTTTCCCCCAAAGAATTGCTATCCCTCTCACCCAAAGTTTGATTAAAGGTTCGAGAGGCAGTAACCCCTAAATGGACTCAGCCTACTAGTCAACTGATCGCGGTCAAAACCGTTGAAGTAGAAGCGATTCCGAATGACACTCTCCCCTATTGTAACGACGATGATTGTTCCATCACTGTGCCTGACCCCTATGAATCGTACCTAAATGCTCTCTCATCTGATGAAACACCTCACGCTGTTACCATCGCAAAAGAATCGCATGCTCTCCAATCGATCATAAAGAAATGATTAAATGTATCATCAATCCCAGATCTCAGATAATGGCCATGTCCAAAGCCATTTGCCACGATCTAGGACTAATCTATAACCCAACTATCCAACTAAACATGCAATCGGCCAACAGCAAAATAGACCAATCCTTAGGTCTCATAAGGAATGTCCCTGTCAGATCGGCGATATAACCCTATACCTCCAGATTCATGTCATTCGTGCTCCCGCCTATGATATCTTGCTCAGAAGACTGTTCGATGTTTTAGCTCAAAGCCTCATCAAGAATTTCGCCAATGAAAATCAAACGATCACTATTTGCGATCTGAATAGCAGAAGAACTGTCACAATTCTGACGGTTCCATGAGGTCTACTGAAGCATTGTTCAGATTTTCGCTTATCAAGGATTTGATTCCTGATCAAGGAGAGATTGCAATAATTCTAGATTACAACTATGCTACATATATGCTATCTGTCAATTCCTGTGCACCTCTATGCGCATCAAATAAAGTTTCAACAGTTTCCCATGCTTATTTATCCACTTGTAACCTCCCTGACCTTATCTCTAAATCTTGATCGACTAGCAATCTGTTACGGTCACTTCATTTTGTCATCTCACTGACTTTCCTTTTTCATCTTATCTAATCTTATCTTCGATTTGATCTTATCTTATCTCTCCCTATCTAATCTTTATCTTATCTTCTCATAGATCAGAGGTGATAACGCTATTAGCTGATGAAGATGTGCTCCGCAGTAGCTGCGCAAGGCTATACAGTGCTGTGCATTAGTCAGCCGTTCCATGGATCATCGCCGTGGTTATCACAATCACAGCCCAGACCTAGGTAGATATAAGTAGAGTACAGAGCGCTTGTACCTCCCTAGTTTTCGTCCTTCAATGTTGCCACCCTTAGTTTATGCACTGAGCTCTTCGTTGCCCCCCGTCTAAGTGACCTGAGGTTTCGACTGCCGACATAACAGAAGGATGAAAACTCTCCCTCACCTCACTTTTCTTCGCAACAGCCTTTGGTCAAGATTCGTCTGACACCGACCACATTGTTTTGGGTTACCAGACAACACCGTTGCTGTTGCCCCCCAGAATCCCAACCAGGCTCCCCAGTTCGACCCATCCTCTCTCGCCTTGAGAACCACAAGAGACACTTCAGCACATCCTTGCACGGTATCAAGAGTAATCACCACCCTGGATCGTTCTCCCTCAACTCCGCCCCCGTCCTACTCCCCACCTCACCATTCCCCTCAGGCTTTGTCTAGTACGCTTATTAGCTACTCTGAACAACAAGCCGTCAACGCACTAGAAATCGAACGAGAACAACTCGAAGCTCTTGCGCTTGAGTTCTCCCACCTTGCCTTCGACATCACCCCTCCCATCACCGCAAACCTTTCCCCCGCCTCATCCCATTCTTCTCTTTCTTTGGACTCATATTATACTGCCCCGTCTCCCCCGGATTCTTCAGATGGTCTCGACTCCTTCGTCGAAATTGAACCGCGTATGTTTAATCGCGTTCACGTTAGAGTCTATCATACCCTGGCCCTCATTGCAAATTTTCTCACCTCCTCCATCCGCGTTTTCTACCGTCGCGGGTCTTCCAGTCACATCTGAGAGATCCACGTCTGAGACAACCTGTCACCACACCTCCCTGTACAGGTTCCCGTCGATCAAGCTTCGGCCTCACAGACGAGGAGCTAGAGTTCCAGGATGCTGTCGACACATCTGCTGACATACATTCACCACTTTCGTCTCAGATCCTTGACCCCTCGACTCCCTCTGTCTTCGCCATCCTTGAACCCACTGTTCTCCCTGCCCCCACACCGCGACCGTTAGAAACACCATCACCCTTCGCATTCGGACATCCCCGTTTCCTCCGAACACCACCTTGACCTCTTTCCCACTCATCATCCTCTCCTACGAAGGCGACCACCTCTACCACCCCGCAATGACCACTTCCGGAAACCCCCCGGAAACCAAAAGACTCTTCTCCACCGAGAAGGTCTCCCTCCCCTGAACAGAATCCTTCCCCTCATTCCTCTCCAGCCGCTTCCCCTTCTTCATCTCCTCCACCGCCTTCAAACCCCAACCCACTTCCTTCCTCGCAAACGCCACCCATGGCCTCCATATCGAAAACCATCAAGCTTGCTCAGCCCAACATCTTCAATGGCAACAAGAAATTGTACAAGAACTGGTTTCGCCAGGTTATCATCTTCCTTCGCGGCAGCGAAGTCACAGATCCTGAAAAGATGATCCTCATCACCTTGTCATATATGAAGGAAGGCATCGCCGCTGAGTAGGCTCAGCAGTACGTGGATGCTTACTTTGGCCAAACAGACCCCATCACCGGCAACCTCCTTCCCCTCAGCCCCTGGAAGGATTTCACCGATGTTTTGGACATTGTTTTCACCGACCATGCCACGGAGCAGCGAGCCCATGAGGAGGTAGAACATTTCTCGCAAGGACATTTGGGTATCGTCGATTATTTCGTCAAGTTGGAACTCTTGTTCCACCAAGCTAGTCTCGTTGGCCAGGATAAAGAATGCATCCGGATCCTTGAGAAAAATATCAACCAAGGCATTATTCATCAAATTTACATGTCGCCCCTGCTCCCCACCACCTACCCCAGGTACCACAAGAAGGTTGTGGCCATCGGCCAGTTACTGGAACGTTTCCATGATCAGGAACGTCGTCAGCGCCCATCGGCCCCCTCTTCTCGCCCAGCCTTCAGCCCCTCTGCTCCACACTTCCATCCCCCACCCCCTCAGGACAAGCAAGTGCCATCTGGCACCATCCACAGAGGGCAGGGCTTACCCATGGATTTGAGCAAGACACGTCAAACCAACAGGTGTTACAACTGCGGACAAATTGGCCATTTCTATCGGGAATGCCCACAGGAGCTCAAGAAGGTCAACGTTCGCGCACTCCAGCACGAACTAACCATCGACGAGATCTCTGAGCTGATGAACTTCCTTTCTGTAGAGGAACACAGCTTGCCTGAGCCCGCCCCCGACAACAATGAACAGGATTTTGGTGACGGTCGATAGAGATGCGCTTGCTCTATTCGATGGAATCATGCCTACTTTGGCATTGTGAACAGACAGTATCGGACACCCCCCTTGTTACCCCTTCTCCCCTTTCCATTCTTTGTACCACTACGACGGCATGTACAATACTAAATACCAACAAGCCCGTCAATGAAATTTGTCCCTCACTGTCTATGCCAGATGTAAGCACCAAGTGCCCCGAAATCCCTGACTCTCCCATTCTCGAACCACTGTCTCTCTCTTCTGTTGAATCAATTGACATCAACTCTCTTTCTTCCCCCCTAGAAATCATTAACGCTATTAAGGAACAGGCTAATTTCGCAATCCCCATTCTTTCAAAATGGTCTTACCCCACCCAATCATTAGAGATGACTCAAACCACGATCGATCAGATCAACGCCCTTTCAACGGAGAATGCCATTCAAGCCCTCAATGAACTCAAAGAACCCCATGTGTTCATTTGTGGCTCTGGCTCCAGGAATCAGTTGACCCTTAAAACCGTCATCACCACCTTGGATAATCGTGCCGAACACATCGCAACCGCTCTTGTCAATAGTGGCTGCAAAGGTTCATGCATTAATATCAAGTACGTCTAAGAAAACGACCTTCACACCACCAAACTCGCTCGACCCATTCCGGTACACAATGCCAATGGACAGCCCAATTCTGAGGGACCCATCTCCGAAATGGTCGCGCTTGAACTCAAGGTCAGTACCCATGTCGAACGGATTAACTTTGGTATCACGAACCTTGGCAAGTCCCAGATTTTCCTCGGACATGACTGGTTAAGGAGTTACAACCCCTCCATCAACTGGAAGGCCAATTCCCTTGTTCTCAATCGATGCCCCCCGGACTGTCATCCTTCCCCTCTCCCGGACTCTGCCAACATCAACGAACTTACTCTTGAGGATGGCGATCAACTACTCATGGTTGATTTCAATCCCACCATCCAGATTCGTTTGATGGGGACAAAGTCTCAGGATCTCACGATCAAGGCCTGGGAAGCCCAGAAGAAGGACTGCACCTGGAAGGAAATTGTACCCGAATACCTCCACGAATTCCAAGATGTCTTCACCAAGGAAGATTTCGACGAACTCCCCCCAAGTCATCCCTGGGACCACACCATTGAACTTCTCCCCGGAACCGAAGAGAAACTCAATTGTAAGGTCTACCCACTCTCTGTGGACGAACGTGCTCAATTGGATGAGTTCTTGGAAGAGAACCTCCGCACTGGATGAATTCGAAAATCAATCTCCCCCATTGCTTCCCCGTTCTTCTTCATCAAAAAGAAAGATGGTCGACTACATCCCATCCAGGATTATAGGAAACTCAATGACATGACTGTCAAGAACAGATACCCCCTCCCTCTGATCAACGAACTGATTGATACCCTGCAGAATGCCCGCTATTTCACTAAGCTAGACATTCGTTGGGGATACAACAATGTACGGATCAAGGAAGGAGATGAACATAAAGCCGCATTCCGAACCAACCACAGTCTGTTCGAACCCCTCGTTATGTTCTTCGGACTCACCAACTCGCCTGCTACCTTTCAAAACATGATGAACGACATCTGCCACGTCCAAATCGTCGAAGGACACATCTTGGTCTACATAGACGACATCCTTATCTTCGACAAGGATCTCGAAACGCACCATCAACATGTTTACGAAGTTATGACCACCCTTCGTGAACACAAACTCTACCTCAAACCGGAGAAGTGCGATTTCAACCAATGCCAAGTGGAATACCTCAGTGTCATTGTGTCAGAAGGTCACGTTAAGATGGACCCTGTCAAGGTCCAAGGGATTACTGACTAGCCAACCCCCGAGTGCAAGTGAGATGTCCAAGCTTTCCTTGGATTCTGTAACTTCTATCGTCGATTCATCCACCATTTTGCTGGAATTGCTCGACCTCTTAATACACTAACTGGAAACGCTCCTTTCGATTGGACTGCTGAATGCCAGGACACCTTTGACGCCCTGAAAACGATTATTACAACTTCTCCCATTCTTTCAATCGCTAATGACAATGACCTACTCCATGTGGAAACTGATGCCTCAGACTATGCCTTGGGTGCTATATTATCACAAAAACAAGACAATGTTTGGAAACCCATTGCCTATGTCTCTAAGGCTTTTACCCCCATGGAATGAAACTACCAGATTTATGACCGCAAGTTGCTTGCAATTATAACTGCACTCCAGGAGTTTCGCAAATGGCTGCTATCTGCCAAGCAGGTCTTTGAGGTTTGGATGGATCACGCCAACCTCCAATACTTCAAGCTGCCCCAAAAGCTGAATAGGCGTCAGGCCAGGTGGCTCACGGAGCTTCAAGACTATCACTTCACTCTTCACCGTGTCGCCAGCAGGGCCAACTCCAAGGCTGATATCCTGTCGAGACAACCAGGTTTTGAGAGGGGGGTGAACAACAATGATGATGTTACTTTACTCCTGTCTAATCTTTTTCCAGCCTCGGATCACCCTATTGTAGATCTCCGCCAGGTTCAACACGAGATTGAACCTGTTAATTTCCACTCCCGAATTCAGAATTCATACTGAAATGAAGAGAAACAAGCCACACTCCTTCAAGAAAAATGTGAAACCAATTGGAAAACCCAAGATGATGGCGTCAAAACCTGCTTGGACCGAACCTACATCTCAAAGGACACTCCACTCTGTGGCGAAATCATCGCTCAATACCATGACAACCCTCTCTCCAGACACTATGGCTCCTTCAAGACCTCTGAGGCTGTATGTCACGACTACTGGTGGCCCACCATCAGGAGAGATGTTGAAACCTACATTTGTGGTTGCGAGACATGTCAACAAACCAAGGCATCCCGACTGCCCGCCAAGACCCCACTCCATCCCTTTGACCCTCCTCCTCGACCCTGGGATACGATCACAGTCAATCTTGTTGGCCCCATACCTGAATGTCAGGGCTACAACACAATCCTCACGATTGTCGACCACTTCTCAAAGGCTGTCAAATTCGAAGCCACCCACATCGAGTTGAACTCCGAAGGGTTTGCGAAGATCATTCAGGATCGCGTCATCTGAGATCACAGTGTCCCCCAACGCATCATCTATGATCGCGATCCACGATTTGTTTCCAAATTCATGACTGATCTTTTCCATCTTCTGGGCACTTCCCAGAACGTTTCCACAGCTTATCATCCCCAGACTGATGGCCAATCCGAATGAATGAATCAGATTCTCGAACAATACCTTCGCATCTTTGTCAATCATTGTTAGGACAATTGGAAAGAATGGCTTGCGTTAGCTGAGTTCTTGTACAATAACTCAGTCCACGCAGCCACACGACAAACCCCTTTCTATGTCAACTACGGTCAGAACCCCTGGAAGGGAAATGACACCACAAGAGAAGTCCAAAATGAGTCCGCGACCCAATTCGCTGATCGGATGAAAAACATCCATCAAGAAGCTGAAGCTGCCCTCAGGAGAGCGAATGAAACTATGAAGGCCACCCATGATAAACATGTCCGAACTGCTCAAGAATATTTGCCAGGAGATAAAGTATGGTTGGCTGCTACCAACATCAAGACTAAATGACCAATGAAGAAGCTCGACAACAAACGCTTTGGTCCTTTCAAGGTCATTGAGAAAATCAGCCGTTCCGCCTACAAACTTGATCTCCCCCACGAATGGTTGGGGCTCCATCCGGTCTTCAACGAATCCTACCTCTCCCCTTATCAATCTCCCTCGTTCCCCAATCAGAAAAAACCTACTCCTCCTCCCCCAATCCAACTGGAAGGCAACTCCGAATACGTCGTCGATGAAATTCTGGACTCTCGTCTGCGACAAGGAAAACTCCAATACTTGGTACACTGGGAAGGCTACACTAGTGAAGAAAACACTTGGGAGCCCGAGTCGAACACTAAGAATGCTCAGGAACTGGTTGATGAGTTTCACGCTCTCCACCCTGATCGACCAGCCCCTCGACTCCAATTGCGTGTCATTCGAATGGACAACTTCTTCGGGATCGATGAACATCTCTACGACCCAATCACAGACTCCACTGGCGAGGACTACAAACCGCCCAAGGTCAGTGACAATATTGATGTTCTCATCCCACTCTATCCCACAGAAGTTGACTGACTACTCGAACGCGATTTCAATGGTTCCATCTTCCTCCCCCATCTGCCTTCATCTGCTCGTTGAGCATGGATCTATGAATCCAGTCCTGTCAATGCAATTACTGCTGTTCTACGGCTGGATGCCCAGGGACAATTGCTCCGAATGTATCAACTAGTTTCCCCCCTGCCTGCCCTGGAGATTCGTCGACAATACCAATATCATCTCCCTACTTCTCCCTGTTATGCACCTCAATGGTTGTTACGAGACTGTTCAAGACATCTCCAACGCCTGTTCTAACGTCGCGCGGATGCGAATTTGAAGAGAGGGTGATGTTACGGTCACTTCATTTTGTCATCTCACCAACTTTCCTTTTTCGTCTTATCTAATCTTATCTTCGATTTGATCTTATCTTATCTCTCCCTATCTAATCTTTATCTTATCTTCTCATAGATCAAAGGTGATAACGCCATTGGCTGATGAAGACGTGCTCTGCAGTAGCTGCGCAAGGCTATACAGTGCTGCGCATTAGTCAGCCGTTCCATGGATCATCGCCGTGGTTATCACAATCACAGCCCAGACCTAGGTAGATATAAGTAGAGTACAGAGCACTTGTACCTCCCTAGTTTTCGTCCTTCAACGTTGCCACCCTTAGTTTATGCACTAAGCTCTTCGTTGCCCCCCGTCTAAGCAACCTGAGGTTTCGACTGCCAACATAACACAATCAACCTTCCAATTCTGACCATCTTGATCGATTGATGGAAATTGCAACCTTCCTTGCATCAAAAAAGAAATATAAACCCGTCTCAAAGAAAGTTTGCTCCATAGTAGCTGAACTCCCCAACAAGTTCCAAATAATCCGAATAATCCTTAGCGATCCACTTGCAGACATGCCAACACTTGACCCAAACCCCCCAACATTTACCCCGACCAAAAGATATATGATCGAATGAATGGAGCTTTTCAATAAAGCTCACCCCAGAGATTTCCTTTGGCCTCAGGAAAGGGCTCTCCTTTATGATTTCATGAGAAAGCAAGATCTCACCTTCACCTGGAATGACTCTGAATGAGGACGTTTCAGATCCAACTTTTTCCCTCCCATCAATCTCCCAGTAGTACCACATACACGCTGGGTACAAAAGAATATTCCAATTCCCCCAGGTATCTATTATGAAGTCTGCAAAGTTATCCAGCGAAAAATCAATGCTGGTATCTACGAACCCTTGAACTCCTCCTACTGATCGCGATAGTTCACTGTTCTAAAGAAAGGGGGAAAAGAACTTAGAATTGTTCATAGTCTCAAACCACTCAATCAAGTCACAATTCGACATTCAGGAGTCACACCAATTCCTGAACACTTGGCCAAACAGTTCAGCAGACGATCCTGTGGCGCTATGTTCGATCTTTACATTGGATATGATGAACAAGTGATCACACCTTCATCTCGCGATCTAACCACATTCCAAACACCCTATGGGGCTCATCAACTAGTTACCCTACCCATGGGATGGACCAACTCTGTGCCTGTTTTTCATGACGATGTTACCTATATCCTCCAACTGGAGATTCCTGAGTTTATAATCCCCTATATTGACGATATCCCTATAAAGGGTCCCACGACTCAATACATATTACCTAACAGATCCTATGAAATGATTCCAGAGAATGATGGAATTTGATGATTTGTGTGGGAACACTTCAGAAATCTCAATCGAATAGTCCAGTGAATGAAGTATTGCAGCAGAACCATGCAGGCTATAAATTATTCTTGTGTGCAGAAGAAACCACCATTCTTGGATATTGATGTACTCATTTAGGACAACTCCCCGATGAATCATGTGTCTCAGCAATCTGAAACTGGGGTCCTTGTAAAGACCTCTCTGAAGTTTGAGCCTTCCTTGGTACTATTGGCGTCATTTGAATTTTCATTCACAACTTTGCACATTAAGTGCACCACCTAGTCAAGCTCACTAGGAAAGATATGCCCTTTGAATTCAGTCCCGATTAGCTTGCCACTCAAGAGGACTTAAAACAAGCCCTTCTACAATCGCCTGCTCTGCGAGTTCTCAATTATACTTCTGATGCCCCAGTAATACTCACCGTCGACACCTCCTATATTGCTGTTAGCTTTCACCTGTGCCAATGCAATCCCGATGACCCAAAGAAATGATACTATAATCAATTCGGTTTGATCACATTGAATAATCAAGAAAGAAGGTTCTCTCAGCTGAAACTCGAAATCTACAGTCTCTATCAAGCCTTGCAATCACTCCAACTCTACCTCATCAGTGTTCGAAACCTCATTATAGAAGTCGATGCTTGATATATCAAAGGAATGCTAGCGAACCCAGACATTGCACCTCAAGCTAGTATTAACAGATGGATTGTAGCAATCCTCATGTTCCATTTTACTTTAGTACACATTGCTGGTTTGAACCATGGTCCCGACAGTCTCTCTCGATGCCCCTGACAGCCTGATGACCAAAATGACGAAGAGCTGATTGATAAAGACTTTGATGATTGGATTAATCACGTCCACAGATTAATGCACTATATCAACGATTCGCCCATGCCCCAAACAAAAACCCTCCAATTGCCAACCTCAGTTTACTCACAGAGTAAACATTTCAGTGAGGAAGAGGAGGACCCTATCCATCCATGTACCAATTGCTACAACATCATTCTGTGATCGGAAGCAGCTCAACAAGATGATCGACAACTTATCCTCATTCGAAAATGGCTCTCAGATCTTGAATGCCTGAGCAACATGCCCAACAACAACCATGTGAGTTTCATACAATACTGCAAAGAATTCTTTATTGACAACAATCAACTATGGCAAAAGGATAGACAAGGCGCTCACAAATTAGTCATAGATCTAGATCACCGATTAGCGATCATGATGGAACTTCACGATTGAACAGGCCACAAGGCTATTTTCACTACTTGATCGATCATTTCCAAACATTTCTGGTGGCCTCATATGGCCCCTGACATAGTCTAGTTCATTCGGAAGTGTCATACCTGTCAGGTTCATCAAACTATGCAAGCCCTCATCCCTCCAACCATCTCCATGCCAGCTCCCCTGTTCACTAAAGTCTATGTCAACACAATGCATATGCCCCGATCCAGCCCATTTCAATATATAGTCCAAGGGTGATGCTCCTTCACCCACTACCCTGAATTCCAAATGCTTCATTCGGAAACAGCAAAATGGATTGGCGAATGGATTTTCAAGGATATAATCTGTTGCTGGGGCTCTCTTCGAGAAATTGTCATGGACAATGGAATGGCCTTCTTAGGAACTATAGATCACCTTGCCAAGCGCTATCGAATCAACCACATTCGCATCAGTGGATACAACTCTTGAGTGAATGGAATAGTCAAATGATCTCACTTCAACATATAACAATTGCTATTCAAAGTTGTTGATGGCAATCAGAAACAATGGTAAATTGGAGCCTACTCTGTCTTCTAGGCTGAGTGCATCACTACCCAAAAGTGATTGGGATGCTTACCCTACTTTGCTGTCACTGGATCTCAGCTATTGCTTCCTTTAGATATTTCCAAAGCAACATATCTCCTTCCCACTCCAGATTCAGTTCTCTCAACAACTGATCTAATATTGCAATGCACAATCGCTCTACAGAAATGAGATGCAGACTTAGAGCAACTTCAATTGAAGGTTCTCACTGCTCACCTATGATCCACCGTTCAATTCGAGAAGAGACACAAGAAGACCATTTGCAACTACGACTTCAAAACTGGCGATCTCATACTCATTTGGAATACAAAGATCGAGAAGTCTCTCAATCGAAAGATGCATCCTCAATACCTAGAACCCCTAGTTGTGATATCTCGAAACCTAGGAAAAGCTTATATTGTTGCAGAGCTCGACGGATCTGTCTTACACCATCCAATCGCTGTGTTTAGAGTCATCCCATACTTCACTCGAAGATCAATCGCAATTCCTGAATGATTCCTCAACATATCGACTTCACAACTTAGAGATATGGAATGTTTGCTAACTAGTGAACCACTCGATAGCATTGCGATTGAGGACTTGTAACCTGCCGTAATGCATCGCTACACACTGTTTTTCATTTCAAGTCTTTCTTTCATTTTTTTTAGAAACAGAAATACAATTTTAAAAGAAGAAAAGCCTAAAGGCTACAAAATTATACAAGACAAAGTAAAATCTACAATTGGTCCAAGACCATTTCCTCTTCCTTCTCTTCTAAACCCCTTAAAATCTCTTCGAGAATGATGATTTGCGCTTTTACGTGTGCTTTCTCCTCCGCAATTGCTGCCAAAACCTCTCATAACTTGTCTTTATTGGCAGCTGCTGCCTTTGCCTTTCCTTTCCAACCTGCAATTGGCCACATCATTCCTTTTGAACTCTTGCCCACCATCTCCTCTTCAAAGGGCAGGGTCTCATCAATATAAACCACAGGACCTGAAAAAGAATTAGTTGGAAAGAATAAAAGTCAAAAAAAAAAAAAAAAAAGAAAAACTTATGAGAAATGGCCCTCACCAATTTCCGAACCCCCTTCAATGATTCTCCCACCATCACCAACTTGTTCGTACCCTTCAATTCCACCTTGGGCCATGGCTTGAACTTCTTGCCCAAACAGGTTTCCCCCTTCCAATAGCATCCACGCTTATCTATTACGCACTTGACACATAATGGATTGGTGGGGTCAATCTCACATTCTGCGCTGACCTTTTTGCAAAAATCACACTATGAAATAAAGAAGTCTATTAGTAAAACAAAAATAAGAGAAGAGAGAGAAACTTACCTTGCCCTCGACCAGGTGCAAGGTCTCCTCTATTGCCTTTCACTTGCAGTACTCCCGCATCGTTATTACTGGAAGGGACTGACCCTTCTCCACCATCCTCTCCCAGTAGGCTGCCTTCGACTGCTTGACCAGTTCTTCTGCAGTCAGTGATTGCACTGCTGCTATCGACTCTTCTTCACTATCCAGGGGCTGGTGCCCATCCTCCGTCGTCTGCGTCATTTATCAGGTGAAATATAAATACTTCACTTCTAGAACTACTGGAGTTATATGTCAATCAAGTAAGTCCTAGTTGTTCGGGGGAGATGTGGATTGATTGGCTAATGGACACTTCCTTCTTTGATGGGGCTTGAGTAATCCTTGGCTAGGATGTACAGATAAACAGGCTATCCAAACTCAATGGATAGTATTGACTGGGAGAACAAGAATGAAGTCAACGGCTGACTTAGAAGAATACATATCACAGTGAGGTCTCTCCAATAAGGACTGAGACTTAGAGAATGTGATGAATAAGCAGGGGCTGAGGTAAGATAAGATAGTCCTCAGTGGCTATCTTCAACTTATAGAAATACGTCAAGGGGTGATTCCTAAGTTGGTTCTCAATGTAAGAGGGCTTAGGCAAAATCACACAGGGTATAAGCTTAATAGACTAGACTAGATTGGATGTATTGACTACAGACAAGTAGTATCAATAAGAGGTAGTACTAGGTACTGAGTACTAGGGGTGAGTTCAAGGGAAAAGGGGAGAGTGAGGGGGGGGGGGATAAAGTAGGCTTTAAAGTGAACTGAATGTGAACTGAACTCCTCACTGGTGAAAAGGGGGCCCTTTATATATGTTTGAGAACAATGGGCAATGAGAACAATAGGAAATAAGAACAATGGATAAAAGAACAATGAGGAGTTTGAATTGTGACTCACTCTGAGTCAGACAACGAGGAGAACAATGGAGGAGATTAATATGAGTCATAGTGACTCAGAGAACAATGGAGTGATGATAGAACAATAGACACATGGGATATGAGTCATTCTGACTCAGAGAACAATGGGGAAGAATGCTATTGTCCATGATAAGATAGCATAGGTAAAGATAGTAGTGTATCTTATCCGAGATAAGATAATATGTGAGGGATAGTGATATCTTATCTAAGATAAGATAAGATAAGATAAGATGAAGGATATTTGAGCCATGGATGCTACTTGCTGAATGCATGATCTTTGGTTAAGTTTGATACCAAATCAGTTTGGGATCATGACACATTGCCCCCGTCATGTCTGGCATGTCTGCTGACACCTCTGCCACCTTCATTCCACCTTCACCCACTGCCTTTTCTGTCTCTCAATGGAACTCTTCCTCATTGATTTTTCTATCCAGAAGCAACTGGAGGAGCCTCTTGTAGGCTTCCTCCACCTGCTTCCAGTCCTCTGCATCCTGTTCCTCCTATACCTCTTGCTCCCATTTCTCTCACTCCTCTCATTCCACCCTCTCGACCCACTTGTGCTCCACTTGCTCTCATTCTTCTTGCTCCACCTGCTCTGGTTCTTCTCGCTCCTCGTGTTCAACCCTCTCTTACTCCTCCCACGCAGATGCCTCCACCCTCTCCCTCGCCTCATGTTCTTCTTCCTCTCTTCGCTCTCGCTTAACCCTTCTCCGCCTCTGCCTTCTCTTCAACCTCCCGATGTACCACCCCTGCCAACCTTGGCATCAGCAGCTCCCCCACCCACTCTAACTACCCTTATTCTTCGAAAACGTCGAAGGTCTCATGGGCCTCCTTTTGCCACATGATGACCTCATCATCTGTCGATGTTTCTTTAAAGGCCTTCACGACCTGATTATATGCAATCTAAAAAGATGGATTAGTAAAGAAAAATGATTAAAAACACCAGACTTACCAGCAACTTGCAAAATTGTTGGCCCCAGATCTTGTAATCTTTGGGTTCAGCAACCCCATCTGGAAGCAACTTCATCTGGTTGCTAATCTTCTGTTTCGCAATGGTTATTATGTTCTTCACCATTGCTGATTGTCTTGACACATTTTCTTGACGTTGTGGTGTGCGATTTAAAGACTGTTATGTCTGAAGAGGAATATGACACAGTTGTCACACTTATAAATGTGCCCTGGCAACTACCAGCAAATCATGTGATTGACTGAGGACAGTCAACATTTCAGTGAGGAAGAGATAATACAACCCCTCCATCCCCTGACCACTATATATTCAACTATACGAATACTAGATGCCTATCAAGTCCTTCAAATATGAACATGAACTCTCCAAATACTCTTGATAGCTTCCAAATGTCCCAAACAAGTTTGAAAAATATCAAACGCTCTAAAGGCGATTAAAGCTTTCCGAATGCGAATGAAAATTTGTATATCAAAGGGAAGACACTATTCAAAGGCATCAGTTCTCTTCTATTTCTCCCTTTTCATTCAACTTCTTCATTCCCATCCACTACTTTCCCCTTAGATCATTAGAGAGGCTCGCCTTTTATCATATTCATTCAAAGGGATCCTTGTACTAGAAGATATATATACTGTATATTGTAGCTAGTGATCCAACAAGTTAGATATTCACTTCTCTCTCACTCTCAAGTCTAGATCCTCTCTAAGACTTCTTCTCAACTTCCTCTTTCAATTCTCTAACTCTTCTGATCCCCCGATTGATCACATTCACAAACAATTGAAGACTCCCTTTCCATGATCATTGATCATAGACTGTGTCAAGACTCTTTATAGTGATCCTCACACCTTATTCTGTGTTTGGTTCTCATACACAAAGCAGACGTATCAATGGTTCCCAATCATTATCCCCTACCACTCTTACATCAAATAGTTCAACAACCAAAACTGCAATCTGCTGCACTGTTCACAGTTGTGGATATCCGGTGGGGATTCAACAATATCTGAATCAAAGAAGGCGATGAATGGAAAGCCAGTTTCAACATTATCGAGGGACTCTTCATTCCAAGAGTGATATTCTTTGGTCTACAGAATTCTCCAGCTACATTCCAATGAATGATCGATACGTGATTTGCTGAAGTGCTAAGATCAGGTTGCGTTTTTATCTATATTGATGACGTTCTCATCTGCGGAGACAATCTAGAAGAACTACATTACTGGATGTTCAAAACCCTTGATATCATGAAGAAACACAAACTCTCCTGTAAACCTGTCAAATGCCAATTCAAGAAGGAAGAGGTGATCTATCTAGGAATGACCTTGTCAAAGGGTCATATCAGAACTGTTAGACAGCAGTCTAGGATTGATCACAAGGTTTTACTTCAGGCTCTGGGTGTAGGGTTTTAAAGGGCTAGCAGACTACTGATTGGGGTGTTAACGAAAGAAACAGACTTATCCTAAGTCTATCTACTGCTAGCTTTATATACTAGCTAAGTATGAGTCATACTGACTACGTGTGAGTCGTAATGACTATGGATGAGTCATGTAGATAAGGAGAGTGATGGTAGACTGAATATAGATATGGCTTGGTCACCTTCTATTACTAAGCAGAGCTTGGGTGGCTAAGTGGTTATTGATGTAAACTGTCTGATGTAAATAGGGATAGATGAGCAAAGGAAAAAGAAAAAATATATCTCTGACATTCACCTCCACAAAAAGGAAATTCGTCCCGAATTTTAAGAAGACTCTTCGAAGTGAAGGAAGGGTGTCAAGGGGAGGTGTAAAGGGATGGTAGAGGTGGGTAGAGGGGTGATGAGATGGGTGAGCAATAAAGAGGAGGGATGAGTGGACAGATGTCAGATCAAAGACTATCCACTAGGTATACTTTTCCTCAACTCTCCAGTAGATATCACCTTCTCTAACCACACATCCAGAAGGGAGGCGCAAGGAATACCCATTCATTGGGAAACAGCATGCGGTCCCTAGGTCGCGCCATCATAAACTGGGGGTTGAAGCAGGTGTCCATCTGGGTCAAACCAGTGGTAGCGGTTATCCAACTCCCAGGCATGTCGCAACCAAGTTTCAGCCAGCTCCTTACACATCACAGCATTCTCCTCCAGGTCAAGGATCCTTTTGTACTTGGCATCCATCATCAAGCGGTAGCTGTTCCAGGCAGTATAGAGTTGGTTGGCAATACAATGGATGCAGTGCAAGATGGGGTCTTTGGGGATAGTGGGGGTGGTGACGTCAGATTTGTCCTGGTCCAGTATAACCATCAAAAGTTGGCACCCAACTTGGTACGCCTCCAGCCAATCTTCAAGTTGATTCTTCTTGTCGTCAAAGTTGCTGTCCTTGTCGAATGTGTACCAGTGATGGTCATAGTTGAGTTTGCATCAACGTGCTCCAGAAATAAAAGGGACGTAGGTCTCAGGGCACCCAGATAGGTGCTCGACCTTGGCAAAGGGGAGCCCTTGGTAGTTACGATTTCGTCCCAGCTTGTCAATAGTATCGGTGCGTTGTCTCGGCTTCTTGAACCATTGGGTAACCAAGACACTATTGGATGAAGAAGAGGAAGAAGAGGAATCAGGGGGGAGGTTGGAGGTAGAAGCGGGGGGGTTCCCTCAGGGTGGATGCCTCCCAGTCGACTTGTGGGCATAAAGAACTTGGCGGGGTATTTCGTGCTTCTTTTGATGATTGTCAGGAAGGGGAAGTCCTTATAATCGTCGGAGATTGAAAAGGAGAAAAAGAGATTCAACGATCGTGATGTCGGTAGTATTCATAAAAGAGAGTTAAATTGCCACTTGAATTGACTTTTCATAATTCATCAAGACGTCTTTTGCATGCTTGAGGTTCCATCGTGGTTCCCAGGTGGCGGCCTCTATTGGGTAGCCTTTCCACTTGATTAGGTATTGTCAGTTCCATTTTCCTGGGGTGTGATTCAGAATATGTTCCACTTAATACTCGGGTTCTCCTTTGATCACATCCAGAGGTGGTTGGAGATTGTCATCTTCTTCGATTGGAGGGTGGAGATCAAGATTCTCCTCTAGAGCCTTGAGTAGTGAAATGTGAAACACAGGGTGGATCCTCCATGACAGTGGTAGCTTTAGTTGATAAGCCACAGGTGATACTTGTTTTAGAATTATAAAAGGTCCGAGCCGGTGGACATCCAGTTTCTTTGCTGGGCGGCCAGTTTTCAAATTCTTGGCATCAAGCCAGACCCTTTGTCCTTCATAAAATGTGGGTTCCTTTTGATGTTTTCAATCAGCATAGAGCTTCATTGAGTTAGTGGTCTTTTGAAGAGATTCTTCAGCGTTCTCTCTAGCTCTAGTAAGCTGCACGTAAAACTCATTAGCATCAGGATTTGAGGTTTGGGTTGGAACTGATAAGGGGGTGTGAGGGTGTCGACCATATTCAAGCCAGAAGGGGGATTAGTGAGCGGAGGAATGTTCTCGGTTGTTATAAGCAAACTCCGCCAGAGCTAACCAATCTTTCCAATCGTCTTGCATGAAGTTAGTGTAGAGCCATACGTACTGCTCTAACTCTTGATTGGTTCATTCAGTTTGTCCATCTGTTTGGGGGTGATAGGCAGTAGAAAGTCCAGAAGTGGTTCCTAGGAGTTCATTCAATGACGTAGCAAATTTTGATGAGAATTGGGTTCCTCGATTGGTAATGATCTTCTCTGGCCATCCATGGTGCTTCCAGACATGTTCTTGAAACAGTGCAGCAGTTCCTTTAGCAGACAGGTTTCCAGTTGTTGGGATGAAGTGAGCCCGTTTGGTGAATCTGTCCACCACAACTAGAATAGCGTCAAATCCTTTTGAGTTAGGGAGTTCCACGATTAGATCAGCAGTGATATGTTGCCATGGTTTAGTAGGAGGGGGTAACGGTTGGAGAAGTCCAGTGGGTTTCTGTGGATAAACCTTGGTCTGTTGACAAGCAAGGCAGGACTTCATGTAATTGGTGATATCTTGTGGGGCACCTTCCCATGTGTAATTACGGAGGAGCAGTTCCTTCATCTTCTCAATACTGGGATGGCCACCAGTGGGTGTGTCATGGGTCAATCGAATAATTTCCATGCGCAAAGATACGTCCTTTGGCACAACTATATGATCTCCAGCATCACGCACAATGCCATCTACGTGGGTGTATCTGGAAGAGGGATCTTCAATTTTGGCCATGATCTCAAGGGGCAGGGGGGAATGAAAACAAAGCTTGGATAAAAAGTTGGGGGACGATAAACTGATAATTGCATTGATGAAAAGCGCATTGACAAAAAGTTCTTTTGGCAGAAGGACCTTCTCCTCCACCTCCTCATAAGACTCCGGGTAATGATCTGGATGCTTGGAGAGTCCATCAGCCTTATTCTTGATCCTAGGCTGGTAGCTGATTCTGAACCAAAAGTGAGCTAAAAACTCAGACCATCTAGCCTGGCGTCTAGAGAGTTGATGGCTGGTTATGAAGTATTGGAGGGACTGGTTGTCAGTCTTGATCATAATGGGCTGTTGTATCCCTTGTAGGAGGTATCTCCATTCATTCAAGGCAGATATGATAGCCAAAAGCTCTTGGTCATGGGTGGGGTAATTTCCTTCAGCTGGGAGGAGGGTCTTGGAGTAGAAGCCAATGGGGTGCCAATCTTCTTCATCATTCTCTTTCTGGGTCAAGACTGCACCCAGGGCAACACCAGAGGCATCTATCTCCAGAAGGTAAGGAAGGTCTGGCTTCAGGGTTCTCAAAACAGGAGCAGAGGTAAGCGCATTCTTGAGGGTATCAAAAGCACGTTGTTGCCTAGGGGTCCAAATCCATTCTTGATCCTTTTGTAGGAGCTCATTGAGAGGATGAGCAATCAGGGAGTAATCCTTGATAAACCTTCACCAAAAGTTGGCAGTGCCAAGGAAGGATTGGAGGTCTCGTTTCTTCTGGGGGATAGGCCAGTTTCTGATTGCTTCAACCTTCTTAGGGTTAATAGCAATGTGGCCTTTAGAGATCATCATCCCCAGATAAATCACTTCCTTTTTCTCGAACTGGCACTTGACAGGTTTGCAGGACAGTTGGTTCTTCTCCATGATCTCTAGAGTTCATTCCATCCAATGGGTGAGTTCAGTAAGGTCCTTTCCCATGATCAAGATATCGTCAATATAGATGTGGACCTGTTTGGAATCGATAACCTCTTTGAAGAGAACGTCGATCATTCGTTGGAAGGAGGCAGGTGAATTTCGCATTCCAAAGAACATGACAGTGGGCTTGAACAGCCCTCATCGAGTGTTGAAGGCTCCTTTCCATTCGTCTCCTTCTTTGATACGAATATTGTTAAAGCCCCATCGGATATCCATGACTGTGAACAATTCCGCTTCTGATAACTTGGTCTGCTGAATAATCTCAGAGATGAGAGGTAAGGGATAAGTGTCTGGGATTGTGTGAGCATTCAGATAGTGATAGTCTTGGATTTGACGCAGTCCAGCATCTTGTCCTTGGGCATTAACTTCTTCACCTTTGGGAGCAAAGAAGAATGAGGCAGCTTGTTTAGAATTTGATTATCGTATTTGTCTACTTGCAAGTTGTTCCTCCAGGAATTCATTCAGCTTTCCCTGTTTGTACTCAGTGAGTTTGTACACCTTTCCGATCTTGGGTCTAAAGGTAGGTTCGAGATCGATTGCATAGTCAAATTCTGCTCATCGTGGGGGAAGTTCATTGAAGGTAGTCTTCATAAACACCTTCCAGTGCCTCCAGTATTTCTTCGGCACATACTTCTTCATATCTTCCTCCACGGTAGTGGGTCTTGCATGGTCTCCCAGTGAGACCAATCTGATAATCTTAGCATAGGAGTCGCTATTCAACGTAGAGCCTACTCATGACACTATCACTCCAGCCTGAGAAGTCTTGGTTAGGGCCACAATCTGATGTGAAGTCAGTGTTCCAGCCTTCCAGTCAACCAGGGGATCGTTACATTTGAGCCATGGGTAGCCAAGGATAACCTGTATCATATCTCCTAAATTTGTCACTTCCAAATGGTTCGTTCCCTAGGAAAATCTGGCGTCTCCATCCACAGGTCTACAGCATATTCAATGGGTCCTCCTCAGTTGTCTGTCCCATCTGCATTCCACATGGGGATTGGTCCTTCCAATCGATAAAAAGGGATATCGCGCTCCTGCATGAAATTCTAGTTTATAAAGCATCCAGAGGTGCCAGAGTCTATCAATGCACTGGTGACAATTCGTCTACCAGTGTCTGTGGTTTCCAACCAAAGGGGTATAGTTAAAGCTTCTTCACTCGAATCAAGTGCACCAAGAATTTGAGAAATAGATTGCATAGGGGTAGTGGTACACATAGAAAAGGAGTCCGCAATGCACGAGCTATTGTCCAGACTGTTCAAAAACCCTGTTTCTCCAAAGCTCTCTTCAGATCTTCTTTCCTCTTAGGCTCCCAGTTGACGATACCACACTTCTCGAAATCTTGATGAGAATCTTCATTGGAGTTGACCTCCTCAATCGAGGCTGAGGTCTCCAGAACTCGAATGTTTCTCCCTCGACCAGGTTTCTTTCCTCCACAACCTCTTGCTGCTGGGGTGAAAGAGTGGCTTCCAGAACCAGAAGTACTCATCCTAGGAGCATTGGGACAAGAACTGGCAAAGTAGCCAAATTGTCCACAGTTGAAACATACTCCTTTGGGAATTCCTCCTAGTGAAGCAGGCTTCTCTTCTTGTTTGATTCTGGGGGCAGCAGGGTTGGAATAGGTGGAGGGACCAGCAGGTGGTCCTTGTCAGTAGGGGGTGTTGGTGATGCAAGTGTTGCGAGTCTGGGGCTTAGAAGATGTTCTAGCCAGAAATTCTCGATGTCTCCTGTCAAGTTCAGCAGCACGAGACTGCCATTCAAAGAGGGTGGTTGGTTGATGATCTGAAAGGTAAATCTGTTGCAAAAGGGAGGGGTTGAGTCCGTCTTTATATAAAGTCATCAAAGCTTCTTGTCCGTATCTAGTATCATGGGCCCATTGATTGAAATTGATGTTGTACTCCTCTGCGCTCTTGTTGAACTGCTTGACGTCCTTGATCTTCAGTTGGGCAGTTGACTTGGGGTCCAAGTCTCCAAAGTCCCAGGCGAGGGCTTGTTCAAAGATAGTCCAATTGGCACCAACCCAGTTCAATGTTGTGTAAGCATCTACTTGATGCTCAGCCCATGGTTCTGCATTTCCTCCAATCATATACGACAAGGCATAGATAATCTTGTTGGCCTCTGAGATTCCTGGTCATCCCAAATGGTTCAGCTTCACTTGACGCAGGAAGTTGTGAAGCTTGGTGGGATCACCAGAGAATTCATCAGGAGGGTTCATCTTGATTTTGGCGGGGACAGGGGCAGGGGCAGGGGCAGGGACAGGTTGGGGGCCTATGAGGTTGGCCATCAATACTTGAAGTTGTTGTTCGATTCTATGACTTGCTTGTGCTTGATCCTGTTGGACCTGTAGCAATTGTTGGTAATCCTGCTTCATAGTTTCGAAGGATACATGTGGATCTTCTTCTTCATCCTCATCATTGTCCTCAGCTCAACCTTTCCCTTTTGAGTGAGAGGGACCTGCTTGTTCTTCTTCTTCTTGAGTAGGGTCAACCATCTCGTCGTGGAAGGGAGCTGGGACAGGAGGGAGAGAGCCTTCTTGGGAGGGAGGGATAGCAGGGTGAGGGATAGTGGATGATGAACGAGTCAAAACCATTGGTGGAACAGTGGCAGTTGGATATTGGGGGGCTTGATGGGAATACAAGGGGAGAGAGCAAGCCTAATCGATGTTGATGTCTGGGTGGTGAAAGTGATCTGGTGGGTGAAGACCTTCAGCGCTGGCCAGACAGAGTAGAAGTTGTATAGTGTGGAGTGAGCAAGAAGGAAGTCTGTTTCTTGTTAGACAGCAGTCTAGGATTGATCGCAAGGTTTTACTTCAGGCTCTGGGTGTAGGGTTTTAAAGGGCTAGCAGACTACTGATTGGGGTGTTAATGAAAGAAACAGACTTATCCTAAGTCTATCTACTGCTAGCTTTATATACTAGCTAAGTATGAGTCATACTGACTACATGTGAGTCATAACGACTATGGATGAGTCATGTAGATAAGGAGAGTGATAGTAGACTAAATATAGAGATGGCTTGGTCACCTTCTATTACTAAGTGGAGCTTGGGTGGCTAAGTGGTTATTGATGTAAACTGTCTGATGTAAATAGGGATAGACGAGCAAAGGAAAAAGAAAAAATATATCTCTGACAAGAACTAATCCCAAAAAAGTCAAAGCCATAGTTGAATGGCCTAAACCTTGAACCGTTGATACATCTGCTTCGTGTATGAGAACCGAACACAGAACAAGGTGCGAGGATAACTATAAAGAGTCTCGACACAGCCTATGATTGATAATCATGGAAAGGAAGTCTTCGATTGTTCGCGAACGTGATCGATCAGGGAATCAGAAGGATTGGAAAGTCGAAAGAGGAAGTCTTAAGAAGATCTAGAGAGGATCTAGACTCGAGAGTGAGAGAGAAGCGAATATCTAACTTGTTGGATCACTAGCTACAACATACAGTATATATATCTTCTAGTACAAGGATCCCTTTGAGTGTATATGATAAAAGGGGAGGCTCTCTAATGATCTAAGGGGAAAGTAGTGAATGGGGATGAAGGAATCGAATGAAAAGGGAGAAATAGAAGAGAACAGATGCCTTTGAATAGTGTCTTCCCTTTGATATACAAACTTTCATTCGCGTTCGGAAAGCTTCAATTGCGTTCAGAGCGTTCGATGAATCTCGAACTCATTCGGGATGTTTGGGAGCTATCGAGAGTGTTTGGAGGGTTCGAGTTTGTGTTCGAAGGACTTAGTAGGTGTCTAGTATTCATATAGTTGAATATACAGTGCTCAGGGGACAGAGGGGTCGTATCACCGTTAAGCAACTTCAATCCTTCCTCAGAAGCACTAACTTCTGGAGAAAATACATCAAGGATTTCTCAAAGATCGCTCAGCCCCTCAACCAGTTACTCTGCAAAGATGCCATATGGGAATCACTCCTTGCACCCAACTATTTTCCCACATGCAAAATCTTATGCAAAATAGTTGGTAGTCTGTTATAATATCATAAAAGATTTTGTCTACTGCAATTATTTTCATTCCACTTTGTGCAAAATTGGTTTTAAATGTTAAATGTCACTCAAATTTTGCTCTTGTAAATTTGTTTGGTTTCGTATTCTTGCAAAAACATTGGGAAAATGTTGTATTTTATTATAATTTGCACCATTTGGAAACAAAAAGATCTACTGTGTGCAATTTTCTGCAAATATTTAAGCTCTTCAGACATGAAATATTATAAATATTGCACAAACATTTTGCAAGGTGCGAAATCAGCAGGAAATCTAAAATTTTGCACACTACAAAATTGACCACGCGCTGAAGCATGCGATGTCTAGAACAATAAGCATGCAAGCAAGTGCACACTGATTTTCTTACTTAGTGGTATGACATGGAAAAAAATAGTATTGAAAACGCTACAAGTAGTGAGACACTATGCAAAGAAGTGGTGGTTATCCAAGTACTCATATGAGAATTTTCGAATGCATGCTTTGAGAGTGCGAGCTTCTCTCATTCCTTTCAGTCGGTCACACCACTTGTTGGCAGGGAGAGGTTCAGCCTGTCCATCTTGGATCTCCTTCAAATGTTTTTGATACCACTCCTCATTCCGCTCTATCCAATGGCCGAGATTGACGCCACAATCCCACTCATTCCAGGTGGTGGGAAGCGGCCACTAAGATTTCACCGCCATTTGATCACCATACCCTGAAAAGCAAAGAAGGATCAGCTCTGGTAGGAGATATAGTAACACCATACACACCTGTATAACAGTGGTAGACTCCGCAAATAAGTCGGACTTCTGCATCCGAGAGTTCGTCATCCCATAGTGCACAGCCCAGTTCCAGTTCATCTGTGCAGTACCCCGTATGATGTACTGTTACTGCAGATGAAGGGCCTTGCAATGCAGAGTCGAGGCTGAGACTCTCCTTGGCCAACTGCCAAACGATCCCTCCCTGGAGTAGGGCAGTATGGCCTCGTGGTTAGGTGAGGATTGCGGCTCGTTCATGTAGATAAGCGGCATAATCGTGTGAAGCGAATTTGTAACCCGACAAATGTATAGGTACTATCTTCACAGTAGCCTGTGAGACTGGGGGTAGGACCAATTTGAGTGATACAAGTGTTCGGAATGTGATCCCCTGCTGAATCAGCAGGCGAGCCATGCTATAAATGCTGATATTGTCTTTACTGATCAATCGTAATGTGTACAGCATATCTGCCGCATTGGTCAAGCCAAGGACCCAGTTGCAAGCAGAGCTTGGAGGGGATGAAAGGACATACAGGTCCGGTGCAGCCTGGGCAATCGGAGAGTGGCATTTGTGCACCAGAGCTTGTTGATTTCCATCGTTGAGATCCCATTCGCTTTGTTCTGGTGTCACAACTGTAGTTGCAAGTCTTTTCGTCAATCACAAGGCAGGCCTTGGAGCTTAATAAGTCTAGTAGGATGTAGAAGAAAGTTCTGACGGGGACGTCCTCGTAAAGGGTGATGATTCCTTCTGAGTTAAGTTTTACTTCTACAAAGAAGTTGTTCTGTGAGTTAAATCCGTTGCATGCCTCTGCTGAGAGTTTAGGGAATATGGGCATGAACGATTGGCTCAGTAGTTATGGGTTTATGTTTCTCTTTTCTTGTTCTGATGGAAAAGAAGTCTGATGATTCTGATTGCATTCATGCTACTACAAGTAATCTCACAGGAGGACGAAGTGATGATCCACTTTGCCCTCAGGGTTTATATAGTATTTCTAAAATAGGAGTCACTATGAGTCAGCTTCCGCAGTCACCCCATTTTCTATTGTTCACAGCCTCCGGTTTAAGGTTTGCCATTGTTCTTAGTCATACTGCAGATGGCTGTGTTGTTTTTTGATGACTCAACTCTATTAGGCATAGCCTTCCGCAGTATCAGGCTGTGCTGTCTCATGACTGGTTCCTATTGTTCTTCTAGTCATGAGATCGCCGTTGTTTCTATCTCTTGTCCGGCGTATCGGGTTTCTCTTCTTTGACTGAGGAACCTCCTTTTGGTCTTCCCTTTGTGTCTGAGCATATAAAAGGTGTAGGGTTGTATCCCTACGCTTCAGTTCAATCCTTGTCAATTCATCATGACTCCCTCCCACCAAGGCCACTACGTCCGATTCTTCAAGCAGTCTGGAGTGGTGCACCGCACTGCTCCTGTCTTTCTCGATTGCGATTCATTTCATTACTACCTTCAGCGCATCCCTTCCGACGCCGACCTCTGCTGGTCTTCCTTCTCTTGTTTTGCTTGCGGTGGCAAGCATAAGGTCAGAAAGTGTCCATATGTTCGCTGGCCAATCCAGCATGTTTGTGGCTTGATGGAGGATTCGCTTGGTATGTATCTTGTTTTGTCTTTATTAGTCTGTGTTTATTGATAATAGGCTTTCCCTTTTTAGCTTGGGATGATGACGCCCCTCCTCCCACCTCCAAGCTCCCTTTGGAGGAGCGAGTTGATTGGAGTTCCGACTGTTGGGGGTATCCCCTCCCCTTTGATGATGCTAAGCCTGAGGACTTGCCTACTAGCCCCCCTTTCCATCCTTGGACCCCTGGTCCAACAAGTGTTTTGTCTAGTGGTAAGCCTTTTAACTCTCTCGCTCTCTTCATAGTTGCTGATTCCCTGTCTTTTTTAGTCGAAGATTTGTCGTCATCATTGACCAACGTCAACGTCAAGATCGAGGAGGAAGAAGTTCCTCCCAGTTTGTTATGGAGTCCCACCAACGATTGGTTGGGTGAGGAAGTGAGAAAGATAGCGATGAGTTTCATTGAAGGGAAGGCTGCCGAGTTGCAGGCCTCCGGTGGTGACACCAATGGGGCAATCTACTGGGGTAATAAGTTGGCCGCAATAGATGGTCAAGTAGTGTCGAGTTTTGTAGAGTTCTTGAGGGACAGTATGGTGCAGGAGATTGCCAAGATGGACTAGTATAATTAGCTAGTCGGACATGGATTCCTCCTTTCATACAAGTAGTTTCCACTGCCAATAAAGACAGCCTTCCTTCCAAAAGAATTGGCCTAACGAAGAAAAGAGAGGAATTTTAAGAGAGTGAACGCCAATTTCATGACATCTGGGCGCACTCCTCTTGATAGCGTGAAGATGAAATGAACCATCGCCATTTCAATTGAGGAGAGTGAGTCTGGAACCAGATCCACATTGACGCCGAGAATGCGCAAGCCACGCTGCCATCTCTGAGAGTCCTGTGGAGAGCCAAGATCTAGGAGGGGAGCGACGAAGCCGTAATGACAAGCCAGGAGTTCGACGACATCGTTATGCACCTATTTGTGCTGATCGCCATCGTCATTTGGAACAAGAGAACTTGCACCGCGATCAAAAGCGTTGCATGCGAGGTAAGAGTCGACATCAGCATCATCCAGCAGATCATCCGGTGGATTCACTTGTGTAGCGGTAGGTGGGAAGTCGTACTCGTAGGGATCCATGCCTTCGGGGTAAGGGTCCTCAGGCTCATCATCGTCACCAAACTCTTCACACAGGTCCCACACATTTTCCCAAGCATTGTATTGCCTTTGCTGTTCACTGTAGTTGTATATGGTGTCCTCATTATATTTTTGAGAAACTTTTCACCGGGAAAGTTGAGGTGGTTCTTCCTCGTTGTAAACCCATTTAAAAACTTTCGCCTTTTTTATCGCAGGATTCTTCTCCCGCTGCAAGCGCTTCTGACGATCGAGGGGGCTCTCTGTCAACTCCTTTTCAGCGTGTCGTTTAGCTCTCACCGCGAAGAATTCCTCCCATGGCTTTGTTTGCTTTTGCTTCTTTTCAGGTGGTTTACGTTGTTCTGCCACACTGGTGGACACTTCGCAGGATGGCATGGAGAAACGAGGGCTTCGAAGGATCGACAATGTTGCAGCCTGCAGGAGTTCCGAGGGGGGGGCCAAGATAGCAATGTTGGTATCAAAATGAGCCTTGTTTACATATGGGGATGTCCACGGGTACCATACAGGGATATTGTAGTCACAAAAAAAATCTACACCTGGCTGCTTGCCATATTTCCTCTGCTTGAGGAGCGGGTCAATGAAGATACCAGCTCAAGGGTTGTCACGGGAGAAGTCGTTGACCGTAGAGGCCATGACACTGGATAACCAAGCTTGGGGGAAGCCATTGTTTGCCAAGAGTGTGACCCACTTGGGAATTGGATTGGCAAGTTTTTCGCCAAAAGTCTTGAAAGATGTGGCAATGGCGTATGAGAGAAGGCCCATCCACATGACGAACCAATCTCGAGCAAGATGGAGTTGGATGCGAGCGTCGCGAGCAGTCCTGTATAGACCATTGTAGTGGAGATCGAATGGAGGGGGTGGATGAAGGAAGGGGAGTGAGGCCAGCTCTGGATTATGTCTATTCATGAAAATCACAGTATAAATCATTTTGTTCTCAAGACGCCGCCAACTTTGCATCACGTCTGCGCGAAGATGATACCCGCCATGTCTGCTGACGATGGGCGGGAAGCTGAGTCGGTCGAATGGCACCCCGGTGAATGATGGCCGGAGTGGTATAAAGCTCAGCCATCCGTACGCGTTACTCCACCAACGAGGTTTTTTGAAGTCTTCAATGCGAAGAGCGGAGCCTCTGAAGATGTAGCGGTTGGGATGGGCTGGATCCAGAAGCTCCACATCTGCCGAGCAGTTTGGAGAATAAAAAATATCACTGTTGAGAATAGAAACGCGACCCCGATACATGGCATGAGTTTCAGTGGGAAGGTGTGTCTGGTGAGCCCAAAACACAATGGGAGTGGAGAATTATGTCTGGATAATCCAAAAAAACACAGTAGTGGGAGAGGAGAATCGTGTCTGGAAGATCCAAAACATGATGAGGGTAAGAGACAAGAAGAGTTGTGGCGTTTATGAGTTGTCACGCCAAATAAAGTAGTTTGGTTGACAAACATGGCGCAAACAAATGAAGCCGACTGCACAACTCAGTGAGAAAGACATGTGTCTGGATAATCCAAAACACAGTGAGGGATGGTGGTAAGAGTAAGAGTGATCGTGTCTGGATAAATCCAAAAACACATTGTTACACAATAAAGCAACCAAGCAACTTACAACAACAACAAAGCAGCGTCAAACTGCAAAGTCAGTTTGCGCGCAAATAACAACTTAGCTCAAACTCACCACCATCGTCTTTTGGGATTCCCAGAGACGTTTCTTCCTCTGCATCTTTTGGATAATCCAGAGATGCTTTCATTCGCTTATACCTTTATTCTATCCCACCTCTAGTCTTGCAAAGAAGCGCCGTGATCCTGCTATTCTGTGCCAGAGTACCATCATCTTTTGGGATTCCCAGAGACATCTCTCCCTCATCTTTTGGATAATCCAGAGATGCTTTCATTCACTTATACCTTATTCTATACCACTTCTAGCCTTTGCACAGAAAAACTCTGACATCTCTGTGCCAGAGTCCCATCATCTTTTGGGGTTCCCAGAGATGCCTACTCCCCTGCTCATTACAAATGTATTCAGACTACAGTAATTGAATTACAGGTAGTCTAAGCCTTCGGCTTCGTCAAATCCCCACCCTCGCTCTTTTGGGAAGTACTCTCCCTAATTGACGCTCACAAAGACCCTCTTTCCCTATTAATGGTTTTAGTTTTGGGATTTTTCCATGAAAGGTTCACTCACATTCATCCATGCGCTCATCCAATAGTCTGATGACAACCAAATTAACATGAGCAGGACTAGGACATTGATAAGACCCTTGGCATCTGTATCTGATTTGCCCATTTGACCATTGGAAGCCTATCCGACACTTGATCGGTGAGCCATTCCTCTAACGTTGGTCATAACTCACCGTTTTTTTCCAGAGACAGATATCAGCGTTATCAGCCGAAGGCCCGCTCGCAATGAAATGGCCTTCTGGTGTCGTTATGGAGTCAATCGCCTGCACCATAATATCATCTAGGGCAATCCTCAGCATGTGAGCCCAGTTGGTGGATTTTTTTCTCACCTGCCGTATGCTTTAGGACCTGCAGCTGCTTGCAGGTCTTGATGCGGAAGACATAGATTCTTCCGTGGTCGCTTCCACAAGCAACAGCAGTGCAATTCTCCACGAAGGCTCCCTGTTTCACAAATCTCTTCTTTGAGCGAATGATCATTGTCTGCATTGGCGACGTGCGAGGTATGTGATATAGATCGAATCCATTGGATAAATTGTCAATGAGCACAAGTTTCCCTTTGGGATAGACAATTGCATTCCCTCTGCGACCTTGTATTCAGCAAGTTCCAAACATGATGGTAAATGGGATCTTACATTTCAGATTTCAAAGTCTTGACTACTTTCGGTTTCTCCACAGGTTCCGCTGCCTCTGCATTCTGCAATGTCCTGAAATCACCATCGTAAAAATTTCCCTTCCAATCAATTTTCGAGCTCACATTTCTCCCGTCTCCAGGCCAAAGACAAGAATATTCTGGCACTCATCCAGAAAATGTATCGCTCGGGGAATCACGTCATCCACTTGCTTCTTCCACAACTTGACCAAGGTACCTGCTTCGATTAAATGACAGCTCAAACAGTACTGAACAATGCTTACCATTCTTCTCCAGCGTATGCATCAAGATCTCTCCATAATGACTAGTTACCGCAATCCGACTGTGGACCGGGTCGTATGCCAGTGCCTCGATGCTGTCACTGCTTGGAACCACGCGAGTGCTCGATAATTCTACAGCAGGTACCTGCTGTCTGATTGAGCTTATCAATCATGGAAGCTTTTCAAGTATGTACACCATTCCTCATTCTTTTATAAATCGCGATCAGCCCTCGCCCTGTTCCAAAGCAGATGGTCTTGTTTAGGCCACCGCTTTCATGCCCCAACCAAGCGATGCAGGTAATCTGCCCCCATCTCCCATGATGATCCTGGATGACATGCTGGCATGTCATTGTCGCCATCACCCAGATTCTGACACATCCGTCATCACCTGTAGTTTATTGATATACTGATTCTATTGGCGATAGAATAGATTCTTACCACCGCTTGCAAGGAATGCCCCATCTTGCGTGAAACTGAGGCAGTTGATTGGGCCTTTATGACCTCGGAGACGAGCAGCGAGGTGATAGTACTTATAGAATCAATGATTTGAACAAATAAAGTGATGTTGAGTACTTACTTTGTGTGGGGCGTACAAATATCTCCACCATCTCTGTATTTCTTGGATGAACATTGCGTCTATCTTGCTTTTACTTTGAGTCCCTCTGAGCTGCTCACTATATATCGTTCTGCATAATTGTGATTGTGTATCTAGGTGACTGACTCTTGATGACAAGGATAGTACAGTACAACAAAAGCACTTGCACTCAAACAACGAGCAGTGAACAAAAGTATCCAGGATTTAAATATACTTGAGTACAGGTAGAGATATCCAGGATGACATGAAACGGCATCTCCCTCTGATTACCGCATGTATCGAATTTCCACCCCAAACGCTTCCAACTATTACGCCCTGCATCGATTTTTCCATCCCTGAGATTGAGCGTCCGACCAGACGGGGTACCGTTGAGGAACCTGACCAGCATTCTGAGACATCATTCGAGCTCTCTTCTGTTGAGGGATCCGATGATGAGGAGATGCTGTCCTTGATCCCTAAACCACCAGGGGAACCTGGACGTCCGGGTAGCGGGGGATACAACCTTGAGGAATCTACAGGTTTACCTAAGAAGACATATGAAGCAGTACTGGTGAGTTCAGGGATACAAGGGAGTAGAATAACGCTCACCCAAGACCAGAAAGGTACTCATGCACAGGCAAAAAAATACCTTGACACCAAAGCGAGTTTCAGCAAGCAGAGACATCCACTAATAACTCAGATCTGCCAAGAGCAAGAAAAGGCATTCCCAGAACTGAGGAGATATGCGAACTGCTGGCCAGTGCGTGACATGCTTAAACTCTACCTGAAATATACAGCAGAGACCGCGCGGCATGCCAAATCAAAAAAAATAACACAGAAACTTGAGAAGGTACATTCCAGATTGTAATGTGGTGCTGCTTTAATTATATTCGCGTTACAGGTAGCCAAGAAGACTGTCTTGCGCAAAAGGCGGATTGCCGCAAGCGAGAGCAGTAAGAAATCACAGGGTACAGAATCGCAGGACACAGGGATGGAGTTGGAATCCAAGTGAGGTAGAAAGATAGAGTACTGAGTATGGGTATAGGACTTTATGGATTCATTACAATGTCTGGGAGACCCAAAACACAGAGAGGAAGTGCCATGTCTGGATAATCCAAAACACGAAGGCAAAGATAGTGCAAAGCATAAAGTTCCTATGCACACACTCACTATGGTATAGCGTGGGCAAGCGTGTCTGGGAGACTCAAAACACAGAGGAAGTGCCATGTCTGGATAATCCAAAACATGAAGGCAAACAGGAGGCGAGCAAACACGATGTCTTTGCATATCAAAGTTGGCACATGCACGCTCACTTTGGTAAAGCATGCGCAAACACAAACTCGCACCAAGTCTCTTACCACCACGTCTTTTGGGTTTCCCAGAGACAATTCTCACATTGCATCTTTTGGATAATCCAGAGATGCTCTTGGGGAACCCGAAAGGATGCGTGCCCTGATGCGCTTCACAAATCAGGGCCTCTGTCACTAATAGCCCTGATACTCAATGAAGCGTGCGCAACACACTGCCAACACCGTCTTTTGGGTTTCCCAGAGATATACATCTCTGGATTCACTACTTGTACCTTGGAGACCCAAACATGGAGAGGAAGAGTTGTGTGTGGATAATCCAAACCACAATGATAGGGATCTGGGGATGGGATGGTGAGAGGAATAAGTACGTACGCTTCCTATCCTCGTTTCGCAGATTTATCCCTCTTCCATACCTTTGCTCTAACCCTCGTTTTCGCTTTGCAGCTGTCATCGTTGCCTTTCAGCTTTTGTTTGCTATTCTGTTTGTTCGCTGTTCTGTTCTGTTCTGTTCGCTTTCTGTTTTGTTCGCTTAGGTATGTTGTTCGCTTTTTATTCGCTTAGCTGCCTTGTTCACTCAGGTGTTTTGTGGTTCCAGCCTTTGTTCGCACAGTACCAAGATCCGGACTCCATCCCGGTTCGGTCTCTTGCCTCTGACTACCAGAGCTACCACTGGTTACCTGACAATTGCGCAACACACTCCTTCTTTTGGTTGTCTAGGTCTTTTGGATAATCCAGAGATCTCTTATTACAACATGCACTATAATCTATGGAATACCAATGCTTTTGGGAACCTAAAAGGGGTGCGCTGTTTGACGCGCTTCACAAATCTGGGCCTTGTCAGTACTAGCCCTGTTACTCAACGAACCACTCACTCCCTGACGATGAAGTCTGCTATGCTGGAATCTCTTCCGCGCATGTTTACAACTAACCTCAGCTGCCTTTTTCCAGCTCGCATGACAATAACATCGCCACGCCAGAGTACATGTCTCCCCTTCTCAACAGCAACCTTATTGATTGGAAGCCTGCAGTGGTTCTTGTAGAACACTTGGAACGTGTTCACTTCATTGCCCTCATGGATGATAACGACGCAGTCATGGATATAGGGCTGTGTACGCACATTGGCTAGCAGGCCTTCCAAGAGGGGAAACTGAGTTGGTCCGCTATCGTGTGCCTGGATGTGGACATATCTTGGTTGCTTCAATGATGCCGAATATCTACGCCCACAAATGGTAAGGTACCTAGCCTTTTGAGAGTTCAGTACTTGATAATACCATATGAAACAGCATACCTTTTGAGAGGGGGGAATGAGCTCGCGTGAAGATAGCATCTGCGGTATGAGTATTGAGTATGTTATTCTGTATTCTATGTGCTCTGTTTATGCCAGTATATTATATATACTATGAGACACAATAATATGCCTACATCATAATCACTTTGTCGCTTAACTTGGTCGTTTAACTTGGTTGCTTAGGAGATGCCAGGACAAAAGCATCACCTTAGATTCGTCAGACAAAAGTGTCGTGCTAGGAATGAGTACTTATAGTCCATCAGACCTGGCTGTCACTGTCCTCAGACACATTCCGATTATGTTTCGATCTCTACTTGGTCAGGGAATCCGCGATCAGGCATTGCATTCCACTCCAGAGGTAACTGCAAGTACAATGGAGGATAGCGCAGTTGATAATTCTACGGCCCAACCCGCATCTCATCAATCTGACAATTCGATGGCTCGAGTTAAAAACCCTATCTCACGATCTGTGTCTTCGTCATCTTCAGTCTTCAGTAATTCCTCAATCAGATCTTAGAAACAACATGGAGGCGAAGAACTTACCCCAGACACTGAAGAAATTGCACACACTGAATCTACCCCCCGCATCATTACTCATCGAACACCAGTAAGTGTAATGGACTCAGGACTTGGACTGGCTAACACACCATTGAATATGACAGGGGCAAGGTGCGAGAAATGTTCAATTGGTTGAGCAGGAGAGTATGAAGACCAAACTGGTAGTACAAGGCCAGGCGGAGCAAATTAAAGTATTAGAACAAGAGGTAGGCAAATCACCCTTGCAGGAAACCACGAAACTTACAATGTGATAGGTTGGAGCCTACAAGGAGTCAATGGAAGTGCTTCGGCAGCAGATGGAAGCAGTGACTCGACAAGCTGATGAGCAAGTTGCGAATGAATTCGCAACCCTGTCTGAACAGGTGATGATTCATCAAGCAAGAATAGAGGCTGAAGGTTAGTGCAGAGAAGGGCTGAGTTTGCAAGCAGCTGACTAGCTTTTCAAGCTGCCCAATTCCTGGATAAAGAGCAAGCTCGCATGCGCGAACAATTGATTATTGCAGAGAATCGGACAAATACACTTGAGGCGAAAGGTGAGCAAAAAGGAATAACCCAGTCAGCAGAACTGATGTGACTTCGTGAAGTGGCAGTGGATGGGCATGCATCAGGATCCAGGGCTACACATCACTGGAACATCGATAGTAGAACACACGAACAAGATGATGAAATGATGGTTGGCGGGGATGATATTGGTGCTAGCGAGGTTGGGAAACGGGGGAAGTCCATATGACACCTCAACACAGTCAAGCATGGAAAGCAGAGAGCAATGCTGGAGTCTGAGAGTGATGAGGTGTGATAAATGCGAATTTGCGGGATAAGGAACTGATAGCTATACAACAGGATAGCCAAAGGGATATCAGTGTGCCGCTGCCAATGACATTCAAAAGACCACGAGGTAGCACAGGTCGTGCTCTGACTGTAAAGTCCAAGCAACCCCAAGTCTCAGGACTTGCCGAAGAACCTGATGAAAACCCCCAGCCAGTGGGATTCAATCAAGGCTCCCACAGGCCTGATCGAAACTATGAAGAACTCGACTTGGATGCAAAGTTGGGGATGATGTTTGGCTCTATCCAGCAACTGAGTTCTACAGTTGCTGCACTGGTAAACCAGAGGCCAATAAATGAAGATACACCTAAGAGGTGGCTACCCCTTTCCTTCCGAAGAGCTCCAACCAGAGGATGTGATCGAGAAAGGACAGAGAAACTGGTGAGCCCATCACAATCAACCATGATATTCGGGTCAAATTACATTGGATGTAGGGACTGGTGCGTGAAATGATGAACAACCTCCTAGGGATCGCGAGAGACAAGGATATAGTGATGATTACAAGGCCCTCGATCGACACAATAATGGAGTATGAAACGGATTGTAGTCAAGGTCCCAGTTTGAAACCAATGAGACCATATTTCACAAAAAAGCCAATGAAATACCAATGGAATCAATGGCTGGCAGAATTGTTCGTGGACAGATTTCAGGATGAACATCAGCTAACGCTTACAGCCAATGACCACTCTGAGCTTGAAGCAATGTTCGAGGATCACTTGAAACGCCTTCACCGTCAACTCGCTTTAACAAGTAGGGAATCTGATGAGACCATCGAGGACTACAGAGAATGCATGCTGAGGGAGAAAAAAGGGGAACTGAAGAGAAAAAGACCTAACACGCAACGTGGTCAGGTCAGTCTGCACTAAATCAACATAAATTAGGTCACTCACAAAGTTACAGTTGTTCATGATGAGGAAAGAGATAGCCCTGGCAAACAGGGTGGCTCTGCATGGGATGGTTGACGAAGCCTGGGACGAGCTTTTCAACATAGTCGACACCTTAACGCTCATGGGGATGAGCTCCGATGAAAGTGATACCAACAAGAGAAATAGGCCAATTTACAATGTCAAGAAACGAGTCTGGCGAAGTAAGGCACTAACTCGCTACTTGATGTTAGTGGACCGCAATCACAACAAAACAAATGCTTACAGGAATATTCGATCAGGTAATCCGCCGCACACAAGGCTTCGACATTCCAGCAATACTAAGAGTGTCCATGACCCCCCTACAGAGCTCCCCATAAATTTTTATGATGAAGATTGGTATTCCGGACTCACCAACAGGCAGAAGAGGGACCTCGCTGCAAAAGATCTGGTAGATCTTCCTGATATAACTGAGGCAGATGTGTAGAGTACTCCTGTATGCAGACTCGAATGCCTACGTGAATTCAGCGAGAAAAGTTGTGTCTGGGGGACCCAAAACACAGTGGGACAGGAGCATGTGAGTAGCCAAGCACGAGCAAGAAGAGGTGTCTGGATAATCCAAAACACAGTGAGAGAAGAGGTGTGTCTGGATAATCCAAAACACAGTGAGAGAAGAGGTGTGTCTGGATAATCCAAAACACAGTGGGAGAGGGAGAGAGGGGGATCGTGTCTGGATAATCCAGAACACAATGGTGGTGGTAAGAGTGATCGAGAACATGAGTTGTCATGCCAAAGCAGTGTCAACAAAGTTTGGTTGCACAATAAAGCAGCGTCAAACAACTTACAACAACAAAGCAGCATCAAACAAAGTCAGTTTGCGTATCAAAACAACTCACCACCATCGTCTTTTGGGATTCCCAGAGACATCTCTTCCTCAAACTCACCACCATCATCTTTTGGGATTCCCAGAGAGGCCTCTTCCTCTACATCTTTTGGATAATCCAGAGATGCCTTCATATCCTTTTCTGTGCGTTTGTTGCTTTGTATATTGTTTCCCTTGCGACCTTGTACTCTCCTAGCATAAATGGACTGCCGAAATGCATTTGCATTACCTATCTATCATACCCCTTGTTCCTTTCCTGTGTTTTGGGTGACCCAGACACGCACTACCTAACTCCTTATCTTCCCGCTTGTTCCCAGTGTTTTGGGTGGCCCAGACACGCACTACCCAACTCCTTATCTTCCCGCTTGTTCCCAGTGTTTTGGGTGGCCCAGACACCTCCCAGCCTGCCCAACCCCACTTATCTCATGATGCCAAATTGCTTCTGCACATCATTTGGATGCGCCGAACGGGGAACTGATCCTGTAACGAATCAATCTCTTGGCACCCCTGTAGACGCTCGTACACTTAAGCTTCACCAGCTTGAAGATCAAGCAGCCCTTGCACGCAAGGCCTGTGTTGCCTCAGATTGTGCCGTCGCTGCAGAACTGGATAATATCGCTTCCTACCTTTCTTCAGTCACCCTCGCAGATAAAGTCTCCAGTGCTTCCCAAGGTCCTGGCCGCATATGGGCCAAAGCGAAGCCTGATCTCCAGGATATACAAAGTGCCTTCAACAATCACAATATCCCATCCTCTTCCCAGCAGTCTTCCTCGTTGTATCCACAGGATACTGTCGAAAATTCCGGCACTCCCCATAATGCATGCAAACATGTTCCTGATTCCCGTAGGAGCCGCATAGCAGATCTGCTTTGGCATTTGTCAAGTCTTGACTCACTTGTAAAGGCCTTTGTGGATGAGACGACCACCGCTTTGGACCACTTGGAATATCCTTCGACAGATGCAGCCTACCTGCTCAACGGCCTTCACCAAAGCAGCCTCTCCCTCAAAAGCGATCTTGATTTGATTGCGAGTGAGGAGGCATCGGTGACGGAGATGAAACATTCTATCTACGAACAGCTTCACGATTCCATGAATGCCCTTGAGCTATCCAACCGCAAGTGGAAGCATTGCAAGGACCAAAGTCGAGCTTTGCAGCCTGGTATTAAATACAATACCGGTGAGCCTATTGGCTTCGCTGTGAACCAAGAGGATGATACTAATTAATTTGCTTTTTGTAGGCCATCACTTCCAGCCCTTGCTGAGGGGCGTTGATCCAGTGCTTCAGATATCAATTTTCATGGTTGTAGCGTGCAGCACTGTACTGGATATTGGAGCCCGAGGGTGCAGATTTATCTTCTCTATGCTGCAATATATTATCCAACTTAGCCTGATGCGAAACACCACTAAGTTGTCGCCTCGAGATCAGAAGCTCCTCAGTGATTTTCCAGTTGATATCTGTTCTGCATCAGAACATCTTCACCTGGATGGCAAAAACACCATATATGCTGTTTGTCCAGACCCAAAATATCATCGAACGTATGCGCCAACCTTCCAAGACAACTCTCCAATCCCATCCTATCCAACTCACTGCACTCATAAACAATTTCGTGGCGGTAAGCATTGTAAGATGCAACTTCTTCGGCCACGGATCATATCAGGTGTCGAAATTCAAGTACCAATCAAGACATTTGTATCCTGGGACTTCAAAGACTGGATTGGCAGCCTATTATCTCGGCTGGGTTATGAAAAGATGATGGATTCTGCTTGGGACACCAAGAACCTGGGCGATGGGTCAAAGATGCATGATATATTTGACGGGAATGTCCTTCAGAATTTCAAAGGTCCTGATGACAAGACACCCTTCAGCTCGGGTGGCAATGAAGCTCACTACACTTTCTCATTATGCGTCGACTTCTTCAACCCTCTGACCAACAAACAAGGAGGTTAGAAAATGTCAGTGGGCATGATCTCCTTGCTCTGCCTGAATCTCCCGCTAGATATCAGGTACAAACCTGAAAACATGTTCCTAGCTGGTGTCGTCCCAGGTCCACACAAACCCCCTTTGGATGCCCTCAATCATTACCTCACCCCCCTTGTCGATGACCTCTTGGAGTTCTGGCAGCCGGGCGTACGATTCTCGCAAACACAGCAATGCCGGGATGGAAGATTGGTCCGCTGCGCCCTTGTTGCACTCGTTTGCGACCTACCTGCCACTCGTAAAACTGCTGGCTTTGCGGCCTGTTCTCACAATCACTTTTGTTCTATATGTCACTGTACTAGACATGAACATGGCTATGGAAATACTGAATATCATACATGGAGATGACGTACAAGAGAAGATTGCTATGCTGCTGCCAAAAAATACCAGAATGCATCAGACGCCAAAGAACAGTTGATGGCATTCACTGAGTCTGGTGTGCGCTGGTCAGAACTACTTCGTCTACCTTACTTTGACCCTACGCGCTTCGTCGTTCTTGATGCGATGCACAATCTCTTCTTGGGTCTGATCAAGGAACATTTTGACAGCATCCTTGGAATCCGCCTTGACAAGGAGGAGGAGGAGAAAACTGTATTACAAATCTCCTTTTCCAATAGCTGGGAAGCATTCTCGAAGAACGAACAGAAGAGTACAAAAAAACTACTCAAATGGCTCCAGTCACCCCTCAGTGCCAGCCTCGCCACAAATTCAGGTCGTCTAGAATGGAAGAAAAAGTTTCTGACATTACATGAATGAGTACTCAGTTTCGCTTGCTCTGAACTGCGTTGCGAACCCTCAATTGCAGGGCAATCACAGAAAACCAGGCTGAGAAAGGCTGACCTAGTTGACGCACTCATCACTTGGGTATGACTTTTGAATGATCCTTTCGCATTTCTGTTAGGTCTGAAGTTTCGGAGGTGAATTCGGAGTTTGGAGATGGATAAACGACGGGACTTAGTCGATATTCTGTCTACAGATACAGGGGAAAAACGCAGTACTTATATACCTGCTAGATAATTATATCTGAGACATAGTGACGACAGAGGATGTCATAAGTAGGAAACATGTGAAAAGTACAGAGTGTTCAGAGTTATCGGAGTTCATTGGAATTCATCGGAGTTCGTCGGAACTGGGATGTAACAGTATCTCCCTCTTAAGGGCGAGCCCTTGAGACCGCATATTGGACTTGACCATATTTGGTAATAACCAAGAAATCGGAGTTTCGGAATGTGGCGGATTTCGGAGAATCGTCGGAGTTTGAAATCGGAACATATATAATAAGGTCCGGTGGATCACTCTTCTTCATTAACAATGCCCACTCGCGACGAAATCCAAGCTCAACTCACACAGCTCCAAGTCCTGCTCGAAAATGAAGAACAACGAGAGCGCGAGGAAGCGGAGCAAACAGAGGAGGCCTGGAGGGCGGAGGAAGAGTGTCGGTTGGCAGAGGAACGATGGGCAGCCAGAAAGGCAGCTAAGGCTGCAAAAAGGGAGGCAGCAAGGAGGGCGAAGGAGGCAGCAAGGAGGGCGAAGGAGGCAGCAAGGAGGGCGAAGGAGGCAGCTCAAATAGCGGAGCCAGCGGAGATGGCGAATTTGAGGGAGGAGCTGCAAGGAGTTCGGGGGGAGATGAAGAAGATGAGAATGGAGATGAAGAGAATGAGGGAGTCCATGGAGAGGACTGAGGAGTTGTTAGATAGGGAGTATAAGGACAGTGGAGAGAGCGGAGAAAGTTTGGAGATGTCGGAGGAGAAATTACCCATAAGGGATGTAGAAATAGTCCCTTTGGAATAGATAATGAATTTTTGAATCGAAGTAAAGAATAAATAAGAGTGAAAGAAATCAATAGTCAGGTCCAGGTTGCTCCGGATAAGCGGAGTGGAACTCTGCGACGAGTTCCGAAGCATGTCCTAGCTCAGTAGCAAGGATCCATGAGGTTTCTTCGTCGGTACCTTCATAGCCTTCCCAACGAACCAAATACAATAATTTGCATAAGTGACGCCTATTATCAATTTTCGAGTCTAGGATTTCGGAGATCTCGAACTCCGGTTCTCCATCTATGATTACCGGAGGAGGCAGAGGTTGTACTCAGTTCAGAATCGTATTTGGTGAGGCTGGTTCCAACTGTGATACATGAAAGACAGGATGGATAGCTTTCATAGAACTAGGCAAACGGAGAGTATAGGAATGGGTTCCAACTCGGGCAATGACCTTGAAAGGACCTAAGTACTTCTCCGAGAGTTTCTTGGAGGGTCTGGTAGTTTGGAAAAACTTGGCCTTTACGAAGGCTTGAGTTCCTATCTTGAAATCAGGGGCTGGAATGCGTTTTAAGTCAGCATAGTGCTGATAACGCTTTTGAGCTTCGGAGATGGTATTTCAGAGTTCAGAGTGGAGTTCGTCTAAATCAACAGCTAATTCTCTGGCTTGAACAGAAGTAAGATCACGCTCAGGGTGTACTGAAATATTTGGATGATAACCCTTGTTAGCGAAAAAAGGGGATATCCCAGTAGTAGCGTTTGGAGCATTGTTATACGCGAATTCCGCAATAGCCAGGAGATGGGACCAGTTGTCCTGTTGATAGTTACAATACATCCATAGGTATTGCTCCAAGGTTTGATTAACTCATTCAGTTTGTCCATCACCTTCTGGATGGTACCTGGAGGTAAAATGGAGACACATGTCAAGGACTTGACCCAATAACTGGAAAAAGCAGGAGACGAACTCTGAGCCTCGGTCACAGGTGACATGTGAGGGAACTCCATGTTTGGAGAATACATGGACAAGGAAAAGTTGAGTGAGTTGAGGAGCAGTGATGGTGTCAAAGGTTGGTATGAAAATAGCTTGTTTGGAGAATCGATCAACAATGACAAGAATAGCGGAGAATTCATCGGAGTTAGGGAGTTGCTCGATGAAATCCATGGAGATGGAATTCCAAGGTTTCTCCGGAATTGGGAGTTGCTTGAGTAAACCATAAGGTCGATGGCGAGGGATTTTAGACCTAGCGCATATAGTACAGGAGTTACAGTAGTCCTTTACAAAGGTCCGGAGTTCAGGCCAAGTGTATTCTCGTCGGATCAATTCAATTGTTTTGTTTTGACCGAAATGACCAGCAATTGTATGATTATGTTTCATACGCAAAATTTGAAGTTGTAAGCCACCTACATCGGGCACATAGATACAACCATCGTAACGAAGGAAACCAGAGGTGTCGATAGTCCATCGGAGATCGGAGTTGGCATCGGAGTTGGCATCAGAGTTGGACTCCGCAACCTTCAAATGCTCCATAGCCACTAGATCATCACGAAGTGAATTCCGAACTTTCGAGTGGAGGGAGTCTACATCCATAATGAATGCAGCCTTTAACACTGGATCCAATAAGGATAAAGCCTGTAGGGACAAAGCCAGTTGCTCCGAGGTAAAAACTGGTTGGAGGTTCTGAGGATTGATACTGGCGTAGTTGCTACCTCCCTCTTTAGGATTTATGTCATATCGACAAGTTAAGAAGTCCGGTTTCGCTCCGAGTTTTCCGGGGTGAAAACGAATGATGAGATTAAAGCCTGACAAAAATTCAGACTGATGAGCCTGACGCCGTGACAGGAGTTTGGTCATAGAAAAGTATACCAAGTTCTTGTGATCAGTGACAACGTCGATCGGGTCAGAAGAGCCTTCAAGGTAATGACGCCAGTTGCAAAAACTATCATGAATGGCTAATAGCTCCTTGTCATGGATATCATAGTTCAACTCTGGGGGAGTTAAAGTCTGAGAGTAGAACGCGATGGGATGTAATGATTCATCCTCAGCATAAGTTGATAAGATGCCCGCTATGGCGTAGTCAGAGGCATCTGTTCCTACTACCAGATGTGACCCTGGAGTAAAATTGACAAGAACAGGAGTGGAAGTGAAGGCATTTTTTCGGGTCAGTCGTGTAAGCGGAGATACCAATCCCGAGTAGTTGTTGATAAAACGCCTATAGAAATTTCCAAAACCTAAGAACGACTGGACATCCTTGATTTTCCATGGTTCCGGCCAATCTAGGATAATTTGAACTTTGGCAGGGTCCATGGTAATTCCACCAGGGGAAAGGATAAATCCAAGGTATTCAATCGTATCTTGATGGAAGAAACATTTCTCCAGTTTTCTGAAAAGACTGTTAAGTGGGAGTCTTCGGAGCACCTCGCGGACATGTCTCCAGTGATCCGCAACGTTATCTGAGTAGATAAGGATATCGTCAAGATATACTACAACGGAGATATCGGAGAGGTCAGAGAAAATCTCGTTCATGAAACATTGAAATGTTGATGGGGCATTGCATAGACCTAGGGGCATAACCAAGAATTCGAAAGCACCATACCTGGTACAGAAAGTGGTTTTCCATTCATCTCCTTCTGCGATTCATACATTGAAGTATCCAATTCACAAATCGATTTTGGTGTAGATATGACCTTTGCTGGCACGGTCCAGGAGATCGGAGATGAGCGGAAGTGGGTAACAATCTTTCTTAGTAATTTTATTGATACCTCGATAGTCCATGCATAAACGTAAGGAGCCATCTTTCTTGTGGATGAAAACGATCGGAGCACCGCCCGGAGATCCGGAGGAATGTATCCAACCTTTTCTAAGGTGCTCATCTAAGAATATATGAAGGGCTTCTTGTTCCGCAACAGAAAGAGAGTAGATGCGTCCCAGTGGAGGTGTCATACCCTCCTCTAGATCAATATGATGATCACTATAATGATGAGGAGGAAGACATTTAGATTTTCCTTCACTGAAAACATTAGCATAGTCATGATATTCTGAAGGAACTTTCACATAAAACATAGGGTCCAGAGGAACATCGGAGATGTCGACAGAACGCGCTTTTGAAATATCAGCAGCTTGAAGAACAAAGGACTGAGATCCTTCTTGCTTGCTAGCATGTACAAAGGCAGCTGCCGAAATAATAGACACAGGAGGAAGTGAAGTCGGAGCTGGAGTCGGAGCTGGAGTCAGAACTGGAGGGTCAAGCGGAGTTGCCTTGGAGGGCATAGGTGTCGATGATGAAGATGAATACATTGGTTTTGGTGTCCTGAATGAAATACTGCTTGTAACCCAGTCAATCAACAGATTGTAGTGGGTAAGCCAGTTGAATCCAAGAACAGCAGAACATGATGCATCCAACGGAGTAACCAAAAACTCAATATCTAGAGTTTCTCCAGACGGAAATCGGATGGGGAGCATAACTCCCATATCAATGATTCTCCCTTGAGATCCATCAAATAATTGGAGTTGCTTCGGAGGAAGCAGAGATGTTTTGAGTTTGTTTCGATGGACAAAGTCAAAGTCCAAGAAACAATGTGTGGATCCTGAATCGATAAGAGTTGGAATTGTTACATCCCAGTTCCGACGAACTCCAATGAATTCCGATGAACTCCAACAACTCTGAACACTCTGTACTTTTCACATGTTTCCTACTTATGACATCCTCTGTCATCATTATGTCTCAGATATAATTATCTAGCAGGTATATAAGTACTGCGTTTTTTCCTGTATCTGTAGACAGAATATCGACTAAGTCCCGTCGTTTATTCATCTCCGATCTCTGAATTCAACTCTGAAACTTTGGACATGACAGTATATTCTGTCTCTAGCTCGGGTTTTTATTCACAATGACACAACGTACTCTTGAACGTTTTACAGGATTTTCAACTAGAGGTCGATTATCTCCGACCAACTCCGAAACAAGTCCTGTGTCTCCAACTACGTGTACATCTGAGAGGCTTCCTACTACTTTTCATGATTGAGAAAATCCGTTATGACCCGTAACTCCGCAGACTACTCAAGGTCAAGCATCAACTTCGGTTGAAGAGACACTGCAAGTCCAGCCAGCTCAGGAAGCTCCAGAACAGGAGACAGCTGAAGAAAGATTGATCATGGCTTTTCAAAATATCGCCACCATCGCTCAAGCTTCTTCTGGAGCTAAACCCGCAAAATCCAAAGTCCGAGAGCCTGATCCTTTTGACGGCTCTGATCCGATGAAACTCCAACCTTTCCTGGTTCAACTTCAATTGAATTTCAAGGATAGGCCTTCTGCATTTACTTCCGATGAAGCTAAGGTCAATTATGCTATGTCGTTTCTGAAGGGAATGGCGTTATCTTTATTCGAACCTTATCTTTTGGAAACTATTCCTAACCCTCCGTTGTTCCTTTCGGACTTCTCAGAGTTCTGCTCTGAGTTACAGGACCAATTCGGACCTTTGGATCCAATAGGAACTGCCGAAGCGGAATTAGAATCCTTGAAGATGTTCGATAATCAATGAATTGCCAAATATATTGTGCATTTCAATAGGCTAGCGGTTCAAGTCCAATGGGATGTTGGAGCACTGCGGCATATCTTTTACCGTGGTCTCCCAGATCGAATCAAGGATCAAATGTCTCAAGTCGGAAAACCAGCCACATTGGTAGCTATGAAGGAGTTAGCTCAAACGATTGATGCTAGGTATTGGGAACGTAAAGGAGAACTTAAGCGGGACTCCGGTCGTGCTCCTGCACCTCCGACGAATGCTCCTAAACTACCTTCAACTCCAACGACACCTTCTACTTTCAAGAAAACTCCTATGAAATCCACTCCGACTACCTCAACTCCGAAGCATCCTGACCTCTCTGATAAGCTCGGACAAGACGGGAAGCTTACTCCGGCCGAATGAAAACGTCGTTTGGATAATAACTTGTGTATGTTTTGTGGATCCCCAGGTCATATGGCGAAGGAATGTCCAAAGTCTGGTTCCTCTGCTTCAAAGAAGGCTTCTGGACATGCCACTGCTGTTGCTGATCCACCCACTCAGGAATCCCCTACTCCTATTCTGAGCGCCCCTCCGGCTGCTCCGGAAAAATAGGAGGCAGTCCGCATGAGATGCGGAATGTGGACTGCGTTGAAACTGTTCCTGCATCTTCTATTGTAAAGCTCAACGCTTCCGTTCCTTGCTCTGATTCCTTTTTGATCACTTTATTTATTGATTCATTATCTATTCCGACTCTTATCGATTCAGGATCCACGCATTGTTTCTTGGACTTTAACTTTGTCCATCGAAACAAGCTTAAAACATCTCCGCTTCCTCCAAAGCAACTCCAATTATTTGATGGATCTCAAGGGAGAACCATTGATTTGGGAGTTATCCTCCCTGTCCGATTTCCGTCTGGAGAAACTCTAGATATTGAGTTTTTGGTCCCTCCATTGGATGCATCTTGTTCTGCTGTTCTTGGATTCAACTGGCTTACCCGCTACAATCCGTTGATTGACTGGGTTACAAGCAGTATTTCATTCGGGACACCAAAACCGATGTATTCGTCTTCGTGGTCGACACCTATGCCCTCCGAGGCAACTCCGTTTGACCCTCCAGCTCCGACTCCAGCTCCGACTTCACTTCCTCCTGTGTCCATTATTTTGGCAGCCGCATTTGTACATGCTAGCAAGCAAGAAGGATCTCAATCATTCATTCTTCAAACTACTGATATTGCGAAAGCGTGTTCTGTCGACATCTCTGATGTTCCTCCGGACCCTACATTTTACGCGAAAGTTCCTCCGGAATATCATGACTATGCTGATGTTTTCAGTGAAGGAAAATCTAAACGTCTTCCTCCTCATTGTTACAGCGATCATCATATTGAACTAGAAGAAGGAACGACACCTCCACTGGGACGCATCTATTCTCTTTCTGTTGCGGAACAAGAAGCCCTTCGTATATTCTTGGATGAGCATCTTAGAAAAGGTTGGATACGTTCCTCCAGATCTCTGGGCGGTGCTCCGATCGTTTTCATCCACAAGAAAGATGGTTCCTTACGTTTATGCGTGGACTATCGAGGCATCAATAAAATCACCAAGAAAGATCGTTACCCACTTCCGCTCATCTCCGATCTCCTGGACCGTGCCAGCAAAGGTCGTATTTACACCAAAATCGATCTATGAATTGGATACTTCAATGTACGAATCGCGGGAGGGGATGAATGGAAAACCACTTTCCATACCAGGTATGGTGCTTTCGAATTCTTGGTTATGCCCCTAGGTCTATGCAATGCCCCATCAACATTTCAACGTTTCATAAACGAGATTTTCTCCGACCTCTCCAATATCTCCGTTGTAGTATATCTTGATGATATCCTTATCTACTCCGATAACGTTACGGATCACCGGAGACATGTCCGCGAGGTACTCCGAAGACTCCAACTTAACAGTCTTTTCGGAAAACTGGAGAAATGTTTCTTTCATCAAGATACGATTGAATACCTTGGATTTATTCTTTCCCCTGGTGGAATTACCATGGACCCTGCCAAGGTTCAAATTATCCTGGATTGGCCAGAACCATGGAAAATCAAGGATGTCCAGTCATTCTTAGGTTTTGGAAATTTCTATAGGTGTTTTATCAATAACTACTCGGGATTGGTATCCCCGCTTACGCGACTGACCCAGAAAAATGTTCCGTGGAATTTCGATACTCAATGCAAGTTCGCATTTGAATCTCTGAAGTGGGCCTTCACTTCCGCTCCTGTTCTTGTCAATTTCACTCCGGGATCACGTCTGGTAGTAGAGACAGATGCCTCCAATTATGCCATAGTAGGCATCTTATCAACTTACGCTGATGATGAATCATTACATCCCATTGCGTTCTACTCTCGGACTTTAACTCCGCCGGAGTTGAATTACAATATTCATGACAAGGAACTGTTAGCCATTCACAATAGTTTTCGCAACTGGCGTCATTACCTTGAAGGCTCTTCTGACCCGGTCGACATTGTCACTGATCACAAGAATTTGGTATACTTTTCTATGACCAAACTCCTGTCACGGCATCAGGCTCATTGGTCTGAATTTTTGTCAGGCTTTAATCTGGTCATTAGTTTTCGCCCCAGAAAGCTCGGAGCGAAACCGGACTTCTTAACACGTCGGTATGACATAAACCCTAAAGAGGGAGATAGCGACTATGCCAGTATCAACCCTCAGAACCTCCGACCAGTTTTTACCTCGGAGCAACTGGCTTCGTCCCTACGAGCTTTATCCTTATTGGATCCAGTGTTAAAGGCTGCATTCATTATGGATGTGGACTCCCTCCACTCGAAAATTCGGAATTCACTTTGTGATGATCCAGTGGCTATGGAGTATCTGAAGGTTGCGGAGTCCAACTCCGAGGCCAACTCCAATGCCAACTCCAATCTCCGATGGACTATCGACACTTCTGGTTTCCTTCGTCACAATGATCATATCTATGTGCCCAACGTAGATGACTTACGACTTCAAATTTTGCGTATGAAACATGATCATCCAATTGCTGGTCATTTTGGTCAAAACAAAATGCTTGAATTGATCCGACGAGAATACACATGGCTGGAACTCCGGACCTTTGTAAAGGACTACTGTAACTCCTGTACTATGTGCGCTAGGTCCAAAGTCCCTCACCATCGACCTTATGGTTTGCTCAAGCAACTCCCAATTCCGGAGAAACCTTGGAATTCCATCTCCATGGATTTCATCGAGCAACTCCCTAACTCTGATGAATTCTCCGCTATTCTTGTCATTGTTGATCAATTCTCCAAACAAGCTATTTTTATACCAACCTTCGACACCATCACTGCTCCTCAACTCGCTCAACTTTTCCTTGTCCATGTATTCTCCAAACATGGAGTTCCCTCACATGTCACCTGTGACCGAGGCTCAGAGTTCGTCTCCCGCTTTTTCCGGTCATTGGGTAAAGTCCTTGACATGCGTCTCCATTTTACCTCCAGGTATCATCCGGAAGGTGACGGACAAACTGAATGAGTCAATCAAACCTTGGAGCAATACCTATGGATGTATTGTAACTATCAACAGGACAACTGGTCCCATCTCCTGGCTATTGCGGAATTCGTGTATAACAACGCTCCGAATGCTACTACTGGGATATCCCCTTTTTTCGCTAACAAGGGTTATCATCCAAATATTTCAGTACACCCTGAGCGTGATCTTACTTCCGTTCGAGCCAGAGAACTAGCTGTTGATTTGGATGAACTCCACTCCGAACTCCGAAATACCATCTCCGAAGCTCAAAAGCGTTATCAGCACTACGCTGACTTAAAACGCATTCCAGCCCCTGATTTTGAAATAGGAACTCAAGCCTTCATAAAGGCCAAGTTTTTCCAAACTACCAGACCCTCCAAGAAACTCTCGGAGAAGAACTTAGGTCCTTTTGAGGTTATTACCCGAGTTGGAACCCATTCCTATACTCTCTGTTTGCCTAGTTCCATGAAAGCTATCCATCCTGTCTTTCATGTATCACAGTTGGAACCAGCCTCACCGAATACGATTCCAACCAAGTACAACCTCCACCTCCTCCAGTAATCATAGACGGAGAACCGGAGTTCGAGATCTCTGAAATCCTAGACTCGAAAATTGATAATAGGCGTCGCTTATGCAAATTATTGTATTTGGTTTGTTGGGAAGGCTACGAAGGTACCGACGAAGAAACCTCATGGATCCTCGCTACTGAGCTAGGACATGCTTCGGAACTCGTCTCGGAGTTCCACTCCGCTTATCCGGAGAAACCCGGACCTGACTATTGATTTCTTTCGCTCTTATTTATTCTTTACTTCAATTCAAAAAAATTCATTATCTATTCCAAAGGGACTATTTCTACATCCCTTATGGGCATTTCCTCCTCCAACATCTCCAACTCCTCCGACATCTCCGAACTTTCTCCGCTTTCTCCACTATCCTTATACTCCCCATCTAACAACTCCTCATTCCTCTCCATGGACTCCCTCATTCTCTTCATCTCCATCCTCATCTTCCTCATCTCCCCCCGAACTCCTTGCAGCTCCTCCCTCAAAATTGCCATCTCCGATGACTCCGCATTTCCCCGTCATCTTTTTCCACCATGCTTTGGTTCCTCCGTGGTGCTCCGAATGCGCTTTCTTTTTGCTGGTTCTTCTCCAACCCAGCATTTGGCCTTCACCTGTTGGCAGGCGGTACAACTCCGGGCCTTCCCCTGTCCGGTCGGCCACACACACCCCTCCGCACTCCCTTTCTTGATGCAAGGCTCACACGGAGCCCTCCTAAATGAACTCCGGTTAACTCCGGAATAAAGTGGATAAACAGAAAATACTTACGGTCGTCTGATCAAGGCCTCTTGCCCTGATCTTTCCTCTGCCGCCATCTCCGCCTGCTCCGCTGGCTCCGCTATTTGAGCCGCCTCCTTTGCCCTCCTTGCTGCCTCCCTTTTTGCAGCCTTAGCCGCCTTTCTGGCCGCTCGTCGTTCCTCTGCCAACCGACACTCTTCCTCCACCCTCCGGGCCTCCTCCGCTTGCTCCGCTTCCTCGCGCTCTCGTTGTTCTTCATTTTCAAGCAGGACTTGAAGCTGTGCGAGTTGAGCTTGGATTTCTTCGCGAGTGGGCATTGTTAATGAAGAAGGGTGGTCCGCCGGACCTTATTATATATGTTCCGATTTCAAACTACGACGATTCTCCGAAATCCGCCACATTCCGAAACTCCAATTTCTTGGTCATTACCAAATATGGTCAAGTCCAATATGCGGTCTCAAGGGCTTACCCTTAAGAGGGAGATACTGTTACATCCCAGTTCCGATGAACTCCGATGAATTCCGATGAACTCCAACAACTCCGAACACTCCATACTTTTCACATGTTTCCTACTTATGACGTCCTCTGTCGTCATTATGTCTCAGATATAATTATCTAGCAGGTATATAAGTACTGCATTTTTTCCTGTATCTGTAGACAGAATATCGACTAAGTCCCATCGTTTATTCATCTCCGATCTCTGAATTCAACTCCGAAACTTCAGACATAACAGGAATAGATAATGAATCGATAAATAAAGTGATCAAAAAGGAATCAGAGCAAGGAACGGAAGCATTGAGCTTTATAATAGAAGACACAGGAACGGTTTCAATGCAGTCCACATTCCGCGTCTCATGCGGACTGCCTCCTATTTTTCCGGAGTGGCCGGAGGGGCGCTCGGAATAGGAGTAGGGGATTCCTGAGTGGGTGGATTGGCAATAGTAGTGGCACGTCCAGAAGCCTTCTTTGAAGCAGAGGAACCCGACTTTGGACATTCTTTTGCCATATGACCTGGGGATCCACAAAACATACACAAGTTATTATCCAAACGACGTTTTCGTTTGGCCGGAGTAAGCTTTCCGTCTTTTCCAAGCTTATCGGAGAGGTTAGGATGCTTCGGAGTTGAGGTAGTCAGAGTGGATTTCATAGGAGTTTTCTTGAAAGTAGAAGGTGTTGTTGGAGTTGAAGGTGGTTTAGGAGCATTCATCGGAGGTGCCGGAGCACGACCAGAGTCCTGCTTAAGCTCTCCTTTACGTTCCCAATACCTAGCATCAATCATTTGAGCTAACTCCTTCATAGCTACCAACATGGCTGGTTTTCCGCCTTGAGACATTTGATCCTTGATTTGATCTGGAAGACCACGGTAAAAGATATGCCGCAGTGCTCCAATGTCCCATTGGACTTGAACCGCTAGCCTATTGAAGTACACAATATATTTGGCAATCCGTTGATTATCAAACATCTTCAAGGATTCCAATTCCACTTCGGCAGTTCCTATTGGATCCAAAGGTCCGAATTGGTCCTGTAACTCGGAGCAGAACTCCGAGAAGTCCGAAAGGAACAATGGAGGGTTAGGAATAGTCTCCAAAAGGTAAAGTTCGAATAAAGATAACACCATTCCCTTCAGAAATGACATAGTGTAATTGACCTTAGCTTCATCGGAAGTAAACGCAGAAGGCCTATCTTTGAAATTCAATTGAAGTTAAACCAGGAAAGGTCGGAGTTTCATCGGATCAGAGCCATCAAAAGGATCAGGCTCTCAGACTTTGGATTTTGCGGGTTTGGCTCCAGAAGAAGCTTGAGTGATGGTGGCGATATTTTGAAAAGCCATGATCAATCTCTCTTCAGCTGTCTCCTGTTCCGGAGCTTCTTGAGTTGGCTGGACTTGAGGTGTTTCTTCAACCGAAGTTGATGCTTGACCTTGGGTAGTCCGCGGAGTTACAGGTCGTAACGGATTTTCTCGATCATGAAAAGCAGTAGGAAGCCTTTCAGATATATGCGTAGTTGGAGACACAGGACTTGTTTCGGAGTTGGTCAGAGATAATTGACTTCTAGTTGAAAATCCTGTAAAACGTTCAAGAGTATGTTGTGTCATCGTGAATAAAAACCCGAGCTAGAGACAGAATATACTGTTAGGTCCAAAGTTTCGGAGGTGAATTCAGAGTTCGGAGATGGATAAATGACGGGACTTAGTCGATATTCTGTCTACAGATACAGGGGAAAAACGCAGTACTTATATACCTGCTAGATAATTATATCTGAGACATAGTGACGACAGAGGACATCATAAGTAGGAAACATGTGAAAAGTATGGAGTGTTCGGAGTTATCGGAGTTCATCAGAATTCATCGGAGTTCGTCGGAACTGGGATGTAACAATTTCTAAGACTAATCAGTATTTATAGCGTGTTGCTTAACAGGAACAGGAGACTCATTTGGTGAGGCATGGCCATGTTCTCACAGTCGAGGAGTTGCAACAATTGCGGTCTGACATCGATGCTATGGTGACTCCCTCATGGTTAACATCAGTGCCCCTAAACCTGGGCTCCCCGAGCCATGGAAAGCTCAAGGCAGACTAGTGGCGTGTCCTTGGTACCACATATCTTCCCATCTCCCTGGTCCAGCTCTGGGCTAAGGTAGAGTCGGGCAATAACCGGTTAGATAGGTGTGGTAAAATATTGGATGTTACAATAGCACTCCTTTCCGCAGTAGTTGTCACCTCTTCTCGTGTCACTTCACCTGCGCATGCTGATTTGTACCTGCAACACATGCAAGTGTACCTTGCAGGTATCAAGATGATTTTCCCTGATTATGAATTCCATCCTAATCATCATATGGCGCTCCACCTCCACAAATATTTACTCCTCTTTGGCCCTGTTCATGCATGGTGGACCTTTCCCTTTGAGAGGCTCATTGGTGTACTACAGCAGGTCACTACCAATTATAGACCAGGAGAATTTGAAGAGACCATGTCTCGCTCCTTCACTAGATCTGCCAATCTGCGGGGCATTTTATCAAAGTCTAGTTGTCCGCAGGCAATGAAACACTGCCAGCCAATGTTCCAGAAACTCCTGGACCCGCAAGTCCACAACACGCTCGTCACTGATATCCTTAGTTTATCTGCTGCAGCGCAGGACACAGAAGATGAAGCTGCGAATGATTCCAATGAATACAACTCACACCCAATGCCTCAGAGCATACATCAGGCCCTGGCTACCTTCCTCAGAGTCACCCCACTACGCCACACTAATTTCCTATCTCATTTGACCATTGACGGTATCACAGATGCAATATCATCGAAGCACCTTGGGAATAGTTAAGTTCTGATTGCCTCGGATGAAAGTGAAATGCCTGTCCCTGCCCAAATTGATTACATCTTGCAGTTGCGTGCCGCAAATACTGTCAAAACACTAATTGCTGTCCGGCGTTATGAACATGCTCAAGTCGCTTGTGACCCATTCCTTCGATACCCCATACTTCAGACTAGGATGTGGAGCACTCGACTCAAAGAGATCAAGATCATAACCACAAATGTGATCGACTCACATTTTGCTGCTTCTCACCTCTCATGGGAAGAGGTAGCGGTAACCGTGGTGATATCATTGTCGCAGGTAAGTATATCCTTGTGCTTCAATGCCTGAGGCTAACAGATGTGTCTCATTCAGATATATTGAGCAGGAGTAGTCTACTTGTATTGTCTACTAAATTTTACAGTTCAGCTGTGTAAATTTGGCCGGACTATGGCCTACTTAATGTTCTTTCAATTGGTATATGTTGTGATCATCATTGATAAGAAAATCTGCGTGCGCTTGCTCGCACGCCTATCATTCCAGACATCGCGTGCTGTAGTGCACAATCGATCTTGTTGTGTACAAAATCTTAGATTTCCTGCCGATTTTGCACCATGCAAAATGTTTGTACAATATTTATAATATTTCATGTTTGAAAAGTTTCAATATTCGCAGAAAATTGCACGCTGTAGAACTTTTTGTTTTCCAGAAATGTAAAATTATAATAAAATGCTACATTTTCCCATCTTTTTGCAAGAATGCGAAACAAAACAATTTACAAAGAGCAAAATTTGAGTGACATTGAACATTTAAGACCGATTTTGCACAAAGCAGAATGAAAAAAATTGCAATAGACAAAATTTTTCACAAAATTTTAACAGGCTACCGACTATTCTGCATAAGATTTTGCATGTGGGAAAATAGTCGGGTGCAAGGAGTGAATGGACTCCCAAATGACAATGTGCCTTTGATCATTTAAAGCACTCCCTCACAAATGACCCTGTTCTCGAAGTACCAGTGATGCGATGTGGAGCCATCTGAGCTCTGGAATCTGCCCTGAGAGATGATGGGAGGCACAATAGAAAGGAGCTGTTAAAGAAATCGTAAAAATAGAAGAAATAGAAGAAATCAGAAATTCAGAGCACTCTTTAGAGTGCTAGAGGTGATCGAAGAGGCTCAAACATGAAGGACCAGATGTAGGATGATGGGATCTATCTTCCTTCTCTATGATACAAACATATCTACAAGTAAATATATCTGTGAAAACAAAGATCCTTTTATATGCTATATAGTAAAGGGATGAGACTTCTGAATGAATCCACCAGTGAAAGGGTCAATGGAAACTATGAGGATCTACACAATGGATGTCTGGCTATCAGATGCATCCTTTGATATGAGCTGCGATCACGAATCGAAGGATTCAAGAATTCGAAGAAAGTCAAAGAAATTTGGAGAATTTGGAGATAAATCGCTGGACAGGAAGCCAAATCGCATAGTCGGGGACATCATAGCAGTGTAGTAGTCATCTGGGGGATCACGTAGATATATGGAACATGTACTCCAGAGCTCAGGTGACTAAGGGGTTATATCACCAGACCAAGACCTGCCGTATTACCTAGAGACTGACGCCTCTGGAGTTGCCTTAGGAGGTATACTATCTCAGCTACATGGAAACAAATGGAAACCTGTAGGCTTTCACTCAAGATCATTAACCCCTGCTGAAAAGAAATATCCAACTCACAATGCCAAGCTTTTAGCCATAATGGACTGTCTCAAGATGTGGCGACATCTCTTGGAAGGTTTAAGACATGACCTTCTAATCCATACTAACAGTCTTGCCCTCAAGTATTTCAGTATTGCTCATGTATTGTTTGGACGATGTGCCCATTGGTCAGAGATTTTATCAAGATATGAATACAAAATCAAGTACATCCCAGGGAGAAAGAACAAAGCCAATGGACTATCCAGATATCCAGACTATTTTGATGAAGGTAAAGGTGAGGTGGAAAATGAGGTTTTAATCGCAGAAAACCACTGGATCAATTCAATCATCAAACTTTCAAAACCAGACTTTTTCGCAAGACTACGCTTCAAGCTACCAATACTGAACAAGATCTCACAGAAAATCAAGGATGCCTCATTGTTTTGGGACCAAGCCGATGGGTTGGTTCATGATGTTGAAGGTCAAATTGTGGTGCTGAAGGAAGTATCTTTGCGCACAGACATAATACGACTGTCCCATGCCTACCCCCATGCTGGACACCCTGGCATTGAGAAGATGAAGGAGCTGGTACTCCGAAACTTTGTTTGGGATGGCATCTCTCAAGACGTTATCAACTATGTATGGTCCTGCCCCACTTGTCAACAAAACAAGAACTACCCCTCAAAGCTGACAGGACTCCTACAACCAATACCTCCTGCTACTAAACCATGGACTGAGATAACTGTCAATCTCATCATTCAATTACCTGACTTGCTTGGATATGATGCTGTAATAGTAGTCATCAATCAATTTATGAAACATGCCCATTTTATTCTGATGACTTCCAATCTTTCATCAGAAGGCGCTGCCTGACTCTTCCATGATCACATTTGGAAACACTACAGATGGCCAAAGAAGATCATTTATGATTGTGGAGTTCAATTCACATCGAAATTCACTGAAGCCCTTAATAAACTCTTAGGAACCATTTCTGGACTGTCTACTGCTTATCATCCTGAAACTGATGGTCAGACTGAATGAATGAATCAAGAACTTGAGGTCTACCTACGATTCTATACCAATTTCATGCAAGACAACTGGTCCAAATGGCTGGCTTCCACCGAATTCACTTACAATAATCAACAACACTCTGCCACTTCACAATCACCCTTCTATCTAGAATATGGCTGTCACCCTCATTTACTGATCACTATCAATTCCCCAAGTAACATTCCCACAGCAAATACCTTCCATGAACATCTCATGCGTGCTCAGAAGAATGCTGGTGAATTACTATCACATGCTGCAGAATTGATGAAGAAATATGCCGATCGAAAATAGAAACTCTCTCCCTCCTTCAAGGTTGGAGACCTGGTTTGCTTAGATACCAAGAATATCAAGATGACTCAACCCACTAAGAAACTAGATAACCGAAGGACTGGACCATTCAAGATCCTGAAACAAGTATCAGATCTTGCGTATCTTATTGATATTCCTGGAACTTGGAAACTCCACCCAGTCTTTCACGTATCACTCCTGAGACCTAATGTTGAAGATAAGTCGCTCCACCCTGATGTCACTGATACATCTTGACCTCCCCCAGATTTAATCGAAAATGAAGAAGAATATGAGGTCGAATCTATTTTACAACATTCCGGTATGAGGGGCCGCATTGGACAAAAACATTTGCATGCCGAAGTGATAATTTATCTCCCAAAATATAAATTTACTTGACAAATGGACTCTTTTTTTCACAACCTTTGCCTAAACTTTCCCAAGATGAACTTAAATTTTTGTTAATTTTCCTGGCATTAGTACCTACTTTTCCAGCATTGCCAAGGAACTTCCCAGAGACGGTTGCAAACTTCATGCAAAAGTTGTTCAAACTTTCCAGGAAGTATTGCAAACTTCCCAGAAAGTTGTCTAAATTTTCCAGGAAGCACCGCAAACTTCCCGGCAAGTGTTGCCAAACTTTCCGCTGGCGTGACGCATACTGTCACATTGTGATATGGTCACCATCAAGCTGGCAATGCTTATGTCGGTGAGCAACCTCATAGACGTTTACTACTCACAAGGATGATATGACAGGATGCTCTACGAATGGGCATTAGCCAACCATCTAGGTACCAACCACCCAGACACGCTTGCATTGATGAACAATCTCGCAGGTGTTTACAACTCACAAGGACGATACGACAAGGCTGAGACTCTTCAAGCGGGCAGTAGAGAGTGTCATCTGGGTGCTGATCACTCACTCACACTTACATCAGTGAGCAGCCTCGCACTTGTTTACAAAGACAATACGACAAGGCTGAGACACTCTCAGCTGGCAATGAGGACCATCTGGGTGCTAATCACCCATTCACACTTACATTGGTGGGTAACCTCACACTTGTTTACAAGCACAATAGAATGAGGCTGAAACGCTCCTCATGATGAGGACCATCTGAGTGTCAACCAGACACACTTGCATGGGTGAACAACCTTGTGCGCTCGCCTAGAAGGACGATATAATGAGGCTAGGGCTCTCTTCAAGTGGGCGTTAGGACCATCTAGGCACTGATCACCCATACACGCTTACGTCGGTCAGGCATTTACAACTCACGAGGACCCGCTTCATTATGTTAGTGAGTAACCTTGCACTTGTTTGCTAGGACAATATGAAGGAACCTTTGGGTGCTGATCACCCATTCACGCTTGCGTTGGTGAGCAACCTCGCAGGCGTTTACAACTCACAGGGACAACACGACGAGGCTGAGACACTCTCAGCTGGCAGAGAGGACCATCTGGGCACTAATCACCCATCCACGCTTGCGTTAGTGAACAACCTCGCACTCGCCTACAAGGACGACGAGGCTGAGACCCTTCAGGCAGGCGGTAGCTGGCAGAGAGGAACATCTGGGTGCAGACTGACTACCCATCCACACCTACATCAGTGCACACTGTTGCCAGATTTATGCTATAGTTAAGGACTGGGGAATGGCGCAAACGGGTTTTCTTAGCTATTGTCTAACCTGTATGATAAAACCAATGCAAAAGAATGTCTGGCTTGTCTCTGTGGTTACTTTGACCATGCATCTGTCACCCATATTTGTACACTCTTCTGTCCCATCCGCATCACTTTTTTATATTTACTATTTCCTGCTCCACTCATAACTTATAAAATGCAAAGATATGACTGTTCACATTGTAGAGAAGGTGGAGAGCGCTGTGCCAAGTTTGTACCAGTGCCCAATCAGATGGTGCGTATGATCAGCTCACATGCAGTCTCGACCTGAACACTTGAACCATTGACTTGCAGGGCATACCTATTAGCCAACATCTCTGCCTATGTGCACATCCTGAAAATACCTATTCGACAAGTCCGACTGCACCTGATATACCATTACCACCAAAAGGGAGATGCTCCGAAACAAGGTGTCCATCCTTCCGCACTGTAAGACTGCAAGTTATTATTGCTTGTAAAACACTCAAACAACCATGTACTAGGATTCTCTTACTGTTTCCCCACGTACGCTTTGTGTCTGTGGCCAAACATGGCTGGCGCATTCCAGGTGAATAAATCATCATTACTGTCTTACTCTCATAATGAACATTATGTCGACTGCTAGTGTGAATGCTCCCCGAAGTTCTGAACAACCAATAACACAAATACCAGCCCCATTTCCAATGTGGGAACCACCGCAACCACCAGATACCAATACATCTACTAATAGGTGACGTGTTAATGCCATGACCCGACACCGGAGAGTTACTCCCACTACGTCTTCAACTCGTGGTTCACATTGAACCAATGGGCGCATGAATCATAACACAGCATCAATGAATGACCTTTTAAAGAATTATAAGTTCGATATTGCCATCCTTGCCAATCTAGTAGGTGACAAGTTATTTATTGCATACTGGTATAATTAACTCATTGCCTTCATAGCTATCACCTGTGACTGGTGTTCAACCAGATCAATACTTTTTAAGCCGAATTTATTCAGAACGCCTGCCCGAAATGATTAACCACCTACAATCCCATAACCTAATAATCTTTGCCAATGCTGATGCCCTTCCTTCCGATAATGCAACCAAATTTCTAAACGACACAATCAACCACCACCTTGCAACTCATTTTCTCGAAATGCCTGAGTCTCGCCAACCACCAATATTCCCCTCCATGGGACAAACATCCGAGCAAGCTGATTTCTATTGCCTCTCATGGAAATTTGTAACCTTTGGGAATCGCAAATCATACCCTAACTCTGGGGTATATTACACGATCTCAAATTCAATCATCCCTTATCATCTTATGACATGGCATGAACTGTTTTCTGGGGCAAAGAACACTGTTGGAAAGGACTTGCGCAAGCTTCCAAATGTTCAAGACCGCCCATTACTTTTTATTGGTGTGTCATTTCTTGTAGTTCGCTTGCGATTTCTCTCACTCTCAACATAGCACCAAGCTTTGGTTTGCTAAAGGGACCCATTGCACCAGGTTCACGAGCACAGCATCCCTGCTTCCATGCTCGTGTGTTTGCCAATTTTCAAAGCACCTGTTTGCCAGAGGAACCTAGTGAAGGGCCAGGATGTTCCGATAATTGTCTGTGATCACTACTTATGCTGCCAGCAACTCCTTCATTAATACCCTCTAGTGATTCCGAAGCTACTTTTACTTATGCTCACTGCAGGAACCAGCCATTATTTACTCCATCACCTCGTAATTCACTAACTCCACCACCTGTCCACGAGGCACTTTTTCTGACTTGTAATTCACCACCGCCATATTCAACCACCCACATACCCTCTCTATCATCCGTTCCCAATCCTTCATGTGTTATGTCACTAGATTCTTGGCGACTTCAGGTGCAAGCTGACCTCGAAAAGTGCGATGAAGAAGGCCAATTTTTCTTAAAGGCTGAAAACGTGGATACTGCTGCACAGGCTCTTTTTGAGTTTGTTCTTGCCGTTTACTCTGGGAAAGCCAATCTCAGTCGTGAGCGCCGAACTGAATTGGGGGTCAAGATTCAACCCAGTTCGTCGATTGCTGGGATGTTTTTTGATCAAACGTCACCTTTATTGTGTGAGTATCATCACAGTTTGGATTTGCCTGTATCTAACCATCTGGATATATAGTGGGGAAGGCACCAGTCAAGGTGTTGTCCGTGTTGTCTTAGAAGCAGCCATCAAGTATATGCTTGCTAATGAACGATACTGGCAGAGTGGACTAGACGAGGCATACTTCTCCTTGGCACCACATTGTGAGACATCACTACTACGCCAAACACAAATTAAAACATATGCGACACTTATCATGATATCAATTTTTCATGGCCTAACTCCTGATCCAGTCTCACCATTTCTTCTTGCAAGCGTCCTGCAGAGCAATCAAATTCTTGAGGATCAAGACTTCATTGCTGCTGTTGCCCCTGAAACAGCAAAGTCAGTTTCAGACTGGCCAATAGATAATTCGCCAGTACCTCAATCACAGAATAACTCAATGTTGTTAAGTAATCTTGGTATTGAGGTACGAGGCATCTTATACAAGGCATATTCTGAGACTATACAAATATACAGCACTGTGATATTACTGACTACACACCAGTCCAGTTGCAGCGGCTGAGGTCTGAAGTCTTTTTTAGCACCCTGGTCGGACCAGCAGAGATGTCAGAGGTTAAAGCATTTGATGAAGGACTGCGTATCAAAATTGATGATTCAATCCCTGACATCTCATCTGTGTGTATTTCCTTACTGTGCAGTAAGCCCTGATAACTTACTTCCGATGCTATATAGGCATTTCGTGGCCCATTTGGTTTGTCATTGCTGAAAGAACTTTATTCCTGACGTATCATCAATCCTACCCAAGTTCTCGAGCTTATCCATTTCAAGTCGATTCCACCCAACGACATCCTTCCCACTGAGTGGTCTGGTCAAGAAGTGGAACCAGGTGCACCCGCTGATGGTCTTCAGCTAGATGCACTATCCCAACGATTCATGAAACACCTTGGCTACTACTTGAATGGGGCAGGCCATCCAGACTGCAAACAATTCAATGAATTCATCCCCTTCGCAAAGCAAGAAGAGGTGGAAATGGATATCGCTTTTCGTGCTCGCCAATTCAAGTCACATATGACGGGCACTATTTTCCTTGATTCACCACCTCAGAAGATGGAAGTGAGTGTCATCACGTCCATTACATCCTGTGCCCTGACTTCCAACACCGCAATACACAGATTCGATTTGTACGATCTCTCACCAGCGAGCATAAACAACCTGTTACAGCAGCCGCAGATTGGAAGGTATGTCCTTGGTCACTTCAATATTTCGACCTGGATTCAAGTTGAATGCAACTACAGACACCTGCACAACCACTCTACTTCCATTCGTGTGGCCATTATGCTGAACTTGCTGTCACCCTCGGTCTCATTGATCTCCTTGAGGCCAAGGTCCCTGACAATCCCAACATCGTCACTGAATTCGACCTCTGGTTGCACCAAGCCATCTTTCCAATGTCTTCCATAGAGAATGGCTCTGAGACCTTCAATAAGGTGTGAACATGCTCTTTTACTGTATACACACTCGTTATCGCAACATTCACCCTGCAAAATCACTATTACCCCCATTCTTTGTTCCATTAACATTATTACATGTGTGCTTTGCCACGTCATTCCATCATTGTATTTCTAGCTGCATTCTACATCCTCAACTGCTCCCTTTATCACACGCTACATCGCCATTCATTGTATCGTAGTTTAAACTATGCAACTGTACACTCCTTGAGACTTGTATGGGGGTCTGAATCCAGAGCGTAACCCTGGTTGATGTAATCGCTGACCACCATCACACATGAATGGTCAAAGTTCTCTTGGAAACCATGACCAACGTCATGCTCTGTTGGTGCCTTGTTGTAAGGTCATCATGAGTTGTAAACGCACGTGAGATTGTTCATCAACGTAAGCATGTCTGGATGATCAGCGCCCAGATGTTCCTCATCGCCAGCTAATCCCCACTTGAAGAGGGTCTCAGTCTCATCGTATCGTCCTCGTGAGTGGTAAACACCTGCGAGATTGTTTAACCGATGTAAGCGTGAATGAGTGGTCCGCACCTAGATAGTCCTCTCTACCAGTTAATGTCTGCTCATAGAGCGTCCCCTTGTATCATCCCTTGTGAGTAGTAAACACTGGCGAGGTTGCTCACCGACATAAGTGTGGAAGGGTGGTCGGCATTCAGATGGTCCTCTCTGCCAGCTGACGTCTGCTTGAAGAGTGTTTCAACCTCGTCGTATTGTTCTTATGAGTTGTAAACAAGTGCGAGGTTACCCACCGATGTAAGTGTGAATGGGTGGTCAGTGCCCAGGTGGTCCTCGCAACCAGCTAGCACTCGCTTGAAGAGTGTTTCAGCCTCGTCGTGTCGTCCTTGTGAGTTGTAAACAAGTGCGAGATTGTTAACCGACGTGAGTGTGTATGGGGGTAGTAAATGCCCGTGGGGTTACTCACCGACGTAAGCGTGAATGGGTGATTAGCACCCAGATGGTCCTCATTGCTGGCTGAGAGTGTCTCAGCCTCGTCATACCATCCTTGTGAGTCATAAACGCCTGCGAGATTGTTCACTGACGCAAGCGTGTCTGGGTGGTCGGTACCTAGATGGTCCTCTCTGCCAGCGGAGAATCTCAGCCACGTCGTATCATTCTTGTGAGTCGTAAACAAGTGCGAGGCTGCTCACCGATGTAAGCATGAATGGGTGATCAGCACCCAGATGACCCTCTCTCTGCTGCCCGCTTGAAGAGTCTCAGCCTTGTCGTACTGTCCTTGTGAGTCGTAAACGCACACGAGATTGTTCATCGATGTAAGGGTGTCTGGGTGTTCGGTACCCAGGTGGTCCTCGCAACCAGCTAACGCTTGTTTGAAGAGTCTCAGCCTCGTCGTATCATCCTCATGAGTCATAAACGCCTGCGAGATTGTTCACCAATGTAAGCATGTCTGGGTGATCAGCTAACTCCTGCTTGGAGAGAGTCTCAGCCTCATCATACTGTCCTCATGAGTTGTAAACAAGTGCAGTTTCTTTCAATGATAAGCCCACAGCTTGTCACAATGGGAGGGTGATATTATATTGCAAACATGGATCTACATATGTGCAATGCATTGATCCAGGAGAGACGATACGAGTCAATGCTGCGAGAATGCCAAAAATCATATTGCATTAATTGAGAATCCAAAAACTGCACCTGTTCGAGTGTCAAACTACACCTAGGCTCCTGTACCTCAACGTTTGAGAGGTGGTCGGGTACTTGAGGGAGGTAAGTGATGGCATCATTGTCGAGGTCACCATCTGCAGCATTGAATGCGTCATGATGGGCACGTATACATTCATCACTTAAATCCTCCCAATCAACCCCATACTCAGCTAAATCATCTTCCTCAAGCTCTTCCTCCATTTCGGCAAGTCCTCGAGGACCTTCCTGAAGCATCCCAAAGAAAAACATCTCACGAGGGCTGTTTGAGCCCACTCCTGGTGTGCTGAGCCTATGATTGTTCCATGCTCCTTGCCAGTCTTGTGCATCTGCATTGATTGCAGGCAGGAATAGATAATGTAGGAGCCAGAGGTGACCATCGTTCTCAACATCAAGGCCGTTCCATTGCTCAAGATCTTGAAAAAATTTCTTCCACTTTTGGCTAAACCCAGCTGTGACGTCTACCCAAAGTCGCTCGATGCGAATATTGTGGACACTCCTAGAATGATTTAACCTCAGTGAAAAATGAGAAAAGTCAAAAGAAAGATATACCTTCCCCATATATATGACCCGCATTCAACACCATGTGCTTCCTCCATGTAGGTGGCAACAAGGACATTCTCAGTCCCATGATCACCACGGACACGACTGGGCAATCCATGCCATGGAATAGCAGTTTGAAAAATATCAAGGACTGTTGCAGCCTGATTGTTGTTGCTTGCCTGAATTGTGGTGACCAAACAAGAATAACCATCAATAAAGGCATGGATTACAATCTTCCAATGTATAAGTCCTGGATTTACTGTGAATTTTCAGCCAGAGAGGTATAGAATGTACACACTGTGCTGTCCATCATGGTGCCATAATGAGTTTGGGCCAGGAACTGAGTAAGTTTGCCACTCCACTATCCTTCGCCCACTGAATGATGCGGCAGGAGGACCATGGACTCGTAAATAGGAGGCTCGTAAACGTGATTGGGGGACTCGGATTCCAAGAGAAGATAAATGACCAGCAATCATTCTTCGCCCAAATGTTGGAAAATTTTCGATTATCTGCTGAGTGATACTATCCAAGGTATCATCAGAGATATCAGACATTGGGGCAGTGGAGGAGGTATGGTAGCGATGAGAAGAACCATCATCAGCCACATATTCAGCATTGACTGGAGGTCCAGGTTCTACAAGTCCAAACTCAAGTGCCTGACGTCAAACAGTCCTAGAAGATGTCCCAAATACTGGGGCAAGAGCAGTAGGACCACGCATTTCTAGTGCAGTAGCAAGGATATCATGGTTGAATTCAATCCGAGGGCGACCTTGTCAGCCAGTATGTGTAACATAAGTCAGTTCGATATAAGGTGCATCGGGAGGATCGGCTGAAATCGTAGCTGCATGATCTAGATGACTGATCATGGACTGAAGACTTGCATTGATAACAGATATATGCTCAAGCAACAAGACTGCTGCATGCTGAATAGCAATTATTAGCAGAACTGAACATATATCAAAGCTGAAAACATAACTATCCAAACAGTTTCCTGCAATCGTAAGCACTCACTCCTATGGATTCCTAGACAGGCTACATCCCCTACCTGGGTTTGTAGTGCAGTACGCACTTGATTGCCTAGTACCTGAAAAGCAGCTTGAATAGTCTCCCGAGGGAGCTGGTTTGGTGTGGACATGGGAATGTATTACATAAGTATTTGATTGGGAAAGTTGCGTCTATTGCTTCGGGAAGTTGGACGTAATCATTGGGAAGTTGGTGAAATTTATTGGGAGACTTGGTGAAATCATTGGGAAGTTTGGTGAAATTGTCGGGAAATTTGATAAAGCTATTGGGAAATTTGACAAAACCATTGGGAAATTTAGCATGCATGGAAAGTTTGAGACATGGTCCAGAAAGTTCAGAAATGATCACTCATTTTGGGAAATTTGGCTAAAATATGACTAACTTTCTACATACATTTTAGTTTTTCCATCTCACACATTTATTTCTCCAATACAGTCCAGAAGGCCTTTGGGAAATTTGTTTATTTATGTCCAGTACCAACCCTGAAATTCCAGAGCTAAATGCTGACAAAAATATTTGGTCAAATGGAAAGGTTATCCAATCAAAGAAGCTACTTGGGAAGAATGATCGAATGTCTTATGACATGCCAAGGAAATTGTGAAGACTTATGAAGACTCAATTCAAATGGCAACTTAATTCATTTGTCATCATTCCGGCTATCCATTTTGTTACTTTATTTTTAGATCCAAATGGCGCTTATAAACCCAGAGATGTTGATACATCTCTATTCAATCTTTTGCCCACCTTTGACAAACACCCTAACTACTACAATTCACTCAAAGATGCCTACCACTTGATCTCCTTCTCCTCAAGTTGCCATCCCTCATGCTGGACAAATCTCACCATCCCACCTCCAATCCCCTACTCCTGGTCCCTCCTCCACCACTACCATCCCTGCTTCCAGACAATTGCACTGACAACATTGCATGACTACTGCCAACCTTTTTGAAAACAACTTGACCCCTCCTCCCGAAGACCCTGCTGTCACCATCTCTCATCTTACAGTCCACAGCAACAGCGTCAGCCAGTGGAACTGAGAGTTTCATCAGGAGGGCAATGCCTTGCAAGCCAAAAACAAATTGCTGCAGAACAGTATTCAATTTTGGAAGGATCATTGGGATAACAGCGAGCTCAAGCTTTGGGAGCTCCAATGCGAAAAGAAATGAACATGGGTGGATTGCAGTAATGTTACCACTCGCGCCCACATCATCAAGTTCCTGGAGGACTGTCGTCAGGCCGAAAGGCTTACAAGAGAAGACGTCAGGTTGACTTGGGAGGATCTTGCGATGAGAGAAATGTTGATTGAATACAGAAAATTGGTTGAGTACCCCATTGACCTCGATTTAGAATACCTGGATGACAACGATGACATTGTGACAGTCAGAGCCTCTTCCCCAGTAGAGGCAACTTGGGAAGCTGACCCCATCACTTCCCTCTCAGTGGCCATCGAGGCCCCCACCACTGAGGAAATCCAGACTCAGGCCTCAGAGAATGAAACGACCGACATCACCCAAGTTTGAAATTTGGGTTGAATTTCCTGAAAAGCGAGGTGTATGTCACAGATGTAAATTTTCATTCTTCTTCTATGTTTGTCCTTGTAGTCTAGTCGGACTCCTTGTATCTTGCTTGGGATTCCCCACAGTTTCATCATGGGATTCCCCATGACCTTATCTTTTTTTCATTTACCTTAAGTAGGATACAATTCATTTCTGACTCTTATGTTTCATCCCTTCACATGCTCCACATTGTTATCATGCCTATCTCTTATCTACCACATGTGTTCCTCATTGTAACACTGACTCATCTGCAGTAGCATAGTCAGTATAAAAACCCCTAGTTAGTTGTACTCAGACTTTAAGTCTGATTCCTCATTAGACACCCCAATAACTAGGACTTGAGACATTGTCATTGTCTTGGGACAGAGCACTCCAAAGTAAAACTGTCTCAACAACAACCAGTTTATAACAATCTCCTACACCATACTATCCCTCAGGAACTCCACAAAACTCAAGACTACTTGACCATCTAATGTGGCTAACTTATTTCCCTAATAGATTGCCCCATTAGTATCCCCACCAGAGGCCTGCAACTCAGCAGCCTTCCCCTCCACAAAACTTATTGTGATCTTTCTCACTTCCTCACCCAACCAATCATTGGTGGGACTCCACAACAAACTAGGTGGAATCTCAATCTTGACATTGACATTGGTGAATGATGCTGACAAGTCTTCAACTAAAAGAAGTAGGAATGAATAACTATGAAGAGAGTGAGAGAGTTGACAGCCTTACCACTAGACAAAGAACTCAATGGACTAGGGGTCCAAGGATGGAAGGGGGGACTGGCAGCCTAGTCAACTACCTCCTTCTTAACAGAAGGAAGAGAGTCTGCTCACTTATCAGACCCCCAATTAACCTGCTCCTCCAAAGGGAGCTGGGAAGTAGGGGGAGGGGTGTCATTATCCCAAGCTAAGAAGGGGGAAGCATATTATTAACAAATAAAGACTAATAAAGACAAAACAAGATACTTATCAAGTGGGTCCTCCATCAGACCACAAGCATGTTGGATTGGCTAGTAAACATATAGACACTTCTTGACCTTGTGCTTGCCACCACAAGCAAAGCAGGAAAAAGATGACTAGCAGAGGTTGGCATTGGAGGGAATATGCTGAAGATAATAGTGAAACAAATCACAGTCAAGAAAGACAGGGGTAGTGCAATGCACAACCCTAGACTGCTTGAAGAATCGGACATAGTGGCCTTGGTAAGAGGGGGTGATAATGATTGAATGAAGATTGAACTGGAGTAATAATAATACAACCCAGTCCTTTTTATACTAAAGAACACAAAGGGAACCCCAAAAGGAGCCTCAGTAGAAGAAGGGAAACCTGATATGCTAAACAAGACATAGAAACAGCAGTGATCTCATAACTAAGAACAATAGGAACAAGTCATAAGACAATACAGCCTAGACTGTGGAGGCTGACTCATAATGACTCCAGATTTAGAAATACTATATAAACCCTGAGGGCAAAGTAGTGATACAACCCCTCCATCCCCTGAGCCCTGTATATTCAACTATACAAATACTAGACAGCTATCAAGTCCTTCAAACATGAATATGAAACCTTTGAATACCCCTGATAGCTTCTGAATGTCCCAAACAAGTTTGAGAATCATCAAACTCTCCAAATGCAATTGAAGCTTTCCAAATGCAAATGAAAGTTTGCATATCAAAGGGAAGACTATATACAAAGGCTTCTATTTCTCTTCTATTTCTCCCTTTTTATTTGATTTCTTCATTCCCATTTACTACATTCCCCTTAGATCATTAGAGAGGCTCCCTTTTATTATATACACTCAAAGGGATCCTATCACGGACATAATTTTTCCTTCTCTCTCTATGTTTGTCATTGTAGTTAGTCGGACTCATCTTATCTTGCTTGGGATTCCCCACGATCACACTATGGGATTCCCCATAGTCTTATCTTTTTCATTTACCTAAAGTAGGATATATTTCATTTCCGACTACTTATGTTTCATCCTTTCACATGCTCCACATTGTTATCATGCTTATCTTTGACTTACCACATGTATTCCTCGTTGTAACACTAACTCATCTGCAGTAGCATAGTCAGTATATAAACACCTAGTTAGTCATACTCAGACCATAAGTCTGATTCCTTGTTAGACACCCCAATAACTAGGACTTGAGACCATCATCATTGTCTTGGACAGAGCACCTGGAAGTAAAACCATCTCAACAGCAACTAGTTTATAACAAGAATCAGACTTCCTTCTTGCTCTCTCCTCTCTACTTGATCCACCCTTGCTTTCACACTGGATGACAAAGAAGATCTCTATGATTCTTCTGAATGAAATCCTCTCTCTCAATTGCTTTACTCACAAACCTAGCTCTTCCCAGATCCAACAGAGGAAGCTAGTCAAGCTGCCCCTCTACCAAGAACCTCACAGGTTTTAGGAAGAACTCAAAGTGAAACAACTCGATTACTCGCCGCCACTGTCACAACTGTAGTTGCAAGTCTTTTCATTAATCACAAGGCAGGCCTTGGAGCTTAATAAGTCTAGAAGGATGTAGAAAAAGGTTCTGACAGGAACGTCTTTATAAAGGGCAATGATTCCCTCAGTATTTAGTTTGACTTCTATGAAGAAGTTCTGTTGTGGGTTAAATCCGTTTCATGCCTCTACTGAGAGTTTAGGGAATATAGGCATGAACAGTTGGCTTAATAGTTTTCAAGTTTATGTTTCTCTTTCCTTGTTCTGATGGAAAGGAAGTCTGATGATTCTGATTGCGTTTGTGCTACTACAAGTAATCTCACAGGAGGATGAAGTGATGATCCGCTTCGCCCTCAGGGTTTATATAGTATTTCTAAAATAGGAGTCATTATGAGTCAGCCTCCGCAGTTACCCCATTTTCTATTATTCACAGCCTCCTATTTAAGGTTTGCTATTGTTCCTAGTCATACTGCGGAAGGCTGTGTGTTTCTGATAACTCATTTATATTAGGCATAGCCTTCCGCAGCACTAGGCCATGTTGTCTCATGACTTGTTCTTATTGTTCTTCTGGTCATGAGATCGCCATTGTTTCTATCTCTTTATCTAGTGTATTGGGTTTCTCTTCTTTGACTGAGGAAGCTCTATTTAGTCCTCCCTTTGTTTGTGGATGTATAAAAGGTGTAGGGTTGTACCCCTATGCTTCAGTTCAATCCTCATCAATCATCATGACTCCCTCCCACCAAGGCCACTACATTCGATTCTTCAAGCAGTCTGGAGTGGTGCACTGCACTGTATCAGGTGAAATATAAATACTTCACTTCTAGGACTACTGGAGTTATACGTCAATCAAGTAGGTCCTAGTTGTTCGGGGGAGATGTGAGTTGATTGGGTAATGATCACTTCCTCCTTTGATGGGGCTTGAGTAATCCTTGGCTAGGATGTACAGATGAGCAGGCTATCCAAACTCAATGGATAGTATTGACTGGGAGAGCAAGAATGAAGTCAACGGCTGACTTAGAAGAATATGTATCACAGTGAGGTCTCTCCAATAAGGACTGAGACTTAGAGAATGTGATGAATAAGCAGGGGCTGAAGTAAGATAAGATAGTCCTCAGTGGCTATCTTCAACTTACAGAAATACGTCAAGGGGTGATTCCTAAGTTGGTTCTTAACGTAAGAGGGCTTAGGTGAAATCACACAGGGTATAAGCTTAATAGACTAGATTGGATTGGATGTATTGACTACAGACAAGTAGTATCAATAAGGGGTAGTACTAGGTACTGAGTACTAGGGGTGAGTTCAAGGGAAAAGGGGGAGAGTGGACTAGGGGAGGGGAGTGGGGTAAAAGTGGGTTGAAAGTGAACTGAACTCCTCACTGGTGAAAAGGGGGCCCTTTATATATGTTTGAGAACAATGGGTAATGAGAACAATAGGAAATAAGAACAATGGACAAAAGAACAATGAGGAGTTTGAATTGTGACTCACTATGAGTCAGACAATGAGGAGAACAATGGGGAAGATTAATATGAGTCATAGTGACTCAGAGAACAATGGAGTGATGACAGAACAATAGAGAAATGGGATATGAGTCATTCTGACTCAGAGAACAATGGGAAGAATGCTATTATCCATGATAAGATAGCATAAGTAAAGATAGTAGTGTATCTTATCTGAGATAAGATAATGTGTGAAGGACAGTGATATCTTATCTAAGATAAGATCAGATAAGATAAGATAAAGGATATTTGAGCTATGGATGCTACTTGCTGAATGCATGATCTTTGGTTAAGTTTGATACCAAATCAGTTTGGGATCATGACATCTGCAGGGGACAAAGAAATTACAACTGCCCTCAGTTGATTCTTGTATATACAATGTCTATTGACCTAGTAATCTTTTATACAGACGAGGTCTCATATTCGGTACAGCAAGGGAAGAACCTTCCCAACCATCCATTCCAAGGTTCCTTCTTTTCCATCCTAGCATCTTTCCAATCCACCACAAGCAAAATATCAACGTCTTCTCGCTCCAAATGTGCCTCCAACACCCAATACGATTTTGCGACGATCCAGACGCTAGTAATTATTGCTCGTCCTTGTCTTTGGACTTGGTTGCTTGGGTAGCGGAATTGAACTAGGGATCCCAGTTGAATAGGACCACCTTGAATGCGGCTGAGACGGAAAACAAACCCCTCCCAGTTGAGGGACTGAAAACCGCTTTGTAGTCGTTGAGCGGTAGCGAGTACAGTGGGGGTGGAGGTAGCTTGGGGTGGGGGATATGAGTGGTCTGGAAGAATTAGGCCAGTTCTTGGCCCAGAGACATATATGGGGGGTGGCCGTTCAACTTCGACCGAGGCACGGAAAAGACGAGATTCGCGAAGGAGAGTGCGTGTGGATGAGTTGGCGGTGTCCTCATAGTTAGATTCGGGGATAGAAGTGAGGGAAGTGGATGACTGCATTGTAATAAAAAAGAGTAAAGGCTGAGGGCGGTGTTGGATAGTGGTGAGTGCGATATCGTGGCTTGTGAACTAAACCCGGTTTATAGGCACGTGACTAGCCTGAGCTGAAATCTTAGTCAATCCTTTAACGATTCTGTTGCTTGTAGAGGGTTTACATATTTAATTATTTACCCAATGTCTCTCCTATTTACAGGGATTACTCCTAATAAGAGATTCTTTCTGTGACATTGTGGTAAAAAGAGTAAAAAGGACTATACAAAAATAAAACAAATAATTGGCGGCGCGTGTATGAGGAACAAATACTACTCCCTATCTAAGGGTTCTTCCTCCATGGGGCCATTGGCACCAATGAGAGATGAAGGAGGGATAATGACATTGGGGGGAAGGGGGGGAATAGATGGGATGAACGCGCTTTGCCCATATGCTGTTACATACCTAGACTCCCAGTATGTAGCTTGATCCATCCAATACTCAATCATTTCCGCCCTTAAACGTAGCGCTAGCTCCTGCCCTACAAGTTTGCCATTGAGCTCAAAGAGCTCGCTCTCGAGCTTCCGAAGGTACACGTCTTGCTGATGTCGATCCCTAAGTAGGGTCGCGATGATTTCGTCCTTTGACGGATTAGCCGGTGCCTCATCCATTGCAGGCATGAGGGTATAAAGGGGTTGGTGGGGGTTATGGCAATTGTAGGCAGTGAGAGGTGGGGGCAGCAGTACGTGTGTCGTAGGTGGGGGGAGGTTGCTAGACGTGGCTTGGTTATTCGGGTTTGCCTGGTCCCAGTTGAACCATTGGCATTGTGCTTCAGCGGAATAGGGTGTCGACATGATGAGCGGTTTGATTTCAAGTGGAGGGGAGGGACTTTGCAGCAGGAGGTAGCTTGTCGTTGTCTAGATTGAAGGAAAGTAATAAGCGAGTGTGGGGGCATGCAGTTTACATCAGGTGGCTAGATCTGATCGACGATTAAGTCTTGATTAGGAAGTCTCATTACTTAAACTTCCCATTTCAATATCAGTGTCCAGATCGCTGGGTTCTGATCGATGATCGGAGTCCTCGGAAGCTGTTTGCCCATCGGCAATCTCATCATCATGGGATAATCTATATAGGGTAGGGCTATCTCGATAGACGTAGGGGAGTAAGCGGAATGCAGCATAACGTTCCACATGTTCGGCTCCATCCAGTTCCTGGAGGATGTAGGCTCCTCTTGTCGTTCTCTTGGCTACCTTATATGGGCCAAGGTACCTTGGTTCTGTCTTGAGCCTTCCTAAGGTAGATTCTAATCGGCTATTTCTAACAAGGACTAGTTCTCCTGGTCTATAATATCTTCTGATGAGACGCTTCCTGAAATGGTGTTCAAACTGTTGCTTAGACTTGAAACGAGCTTTCTTTAGAGTTTCAGCAGCTTTGTCAATATCTTCTTGACGTCGTTCTAGCTGTCTAATCCTTAGGGCAAGGAGATCAGAGGTTGATAATCCTGATTGGAAACCCTCAACCATGAAGGTAGCTTCTGCAAGATCAAAGGGTAATAAGGGATGCATTCCATGAAGGAGATAATATGGGGAATATCCTGTAACACTACTGACTGTAACTCGGTCAGCAAAGGCTGCTATCTCCACCTGTTTGTGCCAGTTTCTGATCCTTCCAAATTTATCTTTGTCACTTGACTTGACGATAGCCTCTCGTAATGTGAAGTGACCACGTTCCACAACTCCATTGGCATGCTTGTTATATGGAGAGATCCGAACTTGGGGTATATTCAGTCTCTGCAGCAGTATTTCAAATGCTCCTCTGACTTCACTTCCATTATCTGTCACAACATGACCAATTGCTCCATATCGGCAATAAAGTTGTTCCCAGAAGAACTTAGCTAGGCTCTGGGAATCATTTCTACGTAAGGCCTTGGCTTCAACTATTCCAGTAAGGTCATCACGAGCTGCGACAATGAAGTGGAATCTAGCAGATGGAGGCATGAACATAACATCAATATACACTTTTTCGAAAAGAGTAGTAGGCATGGAATTTGTAGGAGGTAACTCCATTCGTTTGAGGCTTCGGATTTGGCACTCATGGCATGAGGAGATATGATGGTGGACATCTGTTCTAAGATGTGGCCAGAAGAATCGTATGCGGATAATTTCAAAGACTGCTTGTTCTCCCTTATGGCCTAGGTTTTCGTGGGCTTGAGTGAGGATAGCAAGCCTCTTCTTTGGCTTTAGAATTACTAGTAATGGTGACTTATTGCTTCTTTTAAACATCTTTTCTTCTTTCACAAAGAACTGTGTGGCTTTCTTGATAAATCTTTTTCGCTCCTATAAACTTGAGAAATGGGGTAGATGAAAAGTAGAAAGGAATTTATAAATTTCTAATAATAAAAGGTCTTGGCGTGATCTTGTGGATGATGAAGGGAGGGCATATGAAGAGTAAGGGAGGGGTGTAGCAGTTACAAATGAAAAATCTTTAATTGATTGAAGTAAAGGAACGTGGATAAGTAATGCAAGATCATCTAACCATGCATCACTATGAATAGGGAATTCTTCATCCTCTGCTAACTCTCTTCTAGAAAGGGCATCTGGTCCTCTGAATTGAGTAGCAGGTATATGAATAAGTTTGAAATCAAATAAGAGAATCCCTTGGATCCATCTGTTAACAGCAGCATTGGGTTGGAGATCTGGTTCATTAAGCATGCCTTTGATATACTTGGCATCAACTTCTACATGGAGATTCTTAACTCCAATAAGATATAGCCTCCAATGGCGTAGTGCACGATATAGTCCATATAATTCAAGTTTAGGCTGGGAATACCTGGCCTCTCTTTCATTCATGGGTAGTGAGCCATATCTAGCTGGTCGACGTTTTCCTTCATCATCAATTTGGGACAGGATAAATCCTGTAGCAATAAAGCTGCTATCTACAGATAATATAACTGGATTGTCTGATTGATAGTCAATTGGACGTAAGGCTGGGGCTGAGGCGATTTTCTGTTTTAGTGTATCAAAGGCTTCTTGTCTTCTATCATCCCAAATGAACTCTGCATCTTTATGAACCAATTCTGTGAGAGGTCTGGCCAGATGAGAGTAGTCTTGAATCCAAATACGTACTGTTCCACATAATCCTAAGAAGCCTCGTACTTCTTTAGGAGTCTTGAGAGGGGGCCATTTGAGGATCTTGGATACTTTGTCATCCTCTGGACAACGTCCTTCAGGGGTACACTTCTGTCCAACTATAAGCACATTAGGTCTACATATCTGGGATTTCTTAGCAGCAAAGGTTCCACCTGCACATTTTACTTGGTGCATAACACGGTGTACATCTAAGGTATGTTCCCAAATAAATCTTCTGATTCCAGGGTTATCAGGAAGTACTTCTGGCTTTCCATCTTTATCAAGAAATCTTGAGGGAGGCCCTTTAATTGGCAGGTCATCAATAAAGATGTTTGCAACTACAGGGATTTCATCTTGAAGAATGAAAGTCATACATTTCTGGAATTCAGCTGGTGAGTTAGTGAATCCCATGGGCAATGAAGTGATACGAAGAAGTCCAAGTGGTGTATAAAAGGCAGTAAGATCTCGTGAGGCTGGATGGACCTTTCTAGCATCAAATCCCCAGAAAAGGTCAAAGACTGTGTAACATTGGCGTCCTGCAAATGGTTCTACAAAATCATCCACAATGGGAGGGAAACCAGCATCTCTAATGGTGACTTTATTTAGAGGCTGAAGGTCATGAACAATTCTTAGGGTTCCATTCTTTTTCAAGACGCAGAACCATCGTGATCGATAGGATGATTGACTTGGCTCATAGACTCCTGCATCAATCTTGGTTTTCAAGAGTTCTATGACTTTCTCATGAATCCCTGGAGGGATAGGGATATTCTTATACACCCAAGGGGTGTGCGGGATAGTTGGAATAATATATGGTGAAAAGTATGACTCTTTGAGTGTTCCTCATTCTGGATCTTCAAAGGCAATGGCTTCCTGGTTAAGCCACATAACATGATTGAATAGTTTCTCTTCTTCAGGGAGAAGGAACCCTTCTTCATTTACCTTTAGAAATTCTAGTCGAGCTTCAGTGAGTCTTGGGGTTGGAGAGAAATCAGGGGGCTGTCTTGGCAAGAAGGGGAGGCTGGATAAAGGGTTGTGAGGGAACTTTCTGATTACTCTAGCAGCTTCAGGGAATGTCCCAGACACTGGGTAAGTCCTTTGGCTAACCTTCTTGTAGGCTGTGAACACTTTGGGGAAACCTTCGCTATCTAGGTTATCAGATGGAATCATAACAGTGTCGTCAATGTTGAGGTATTCTCTTGCCATCTCATTTTCATCTGTAAAGTAGTAGTAGTCGGCTTCTGAATCGGCAGGTGTAGTTTCATTATCATCTTCAGGGTAGGCTAGCTCTGGTTCATAAGAGGGGGTGTACTCGGTATCTTCATTTATAGTCATTGAGTAACATTTGATGTGATGACTCTGAGGATTGTTGATTTGAGGTGTGCATAATGCATGTAGTTTCTTATTACTAGGATTGGGTGACATGGGGTTGGTATGGAGAGTAGCTAAACTAGGTGGGATTGCCTTGGTATAAATCATATTTAAGGAGAACAGTGGGCAAAATGATTGGTCTGAGCATAGAAGAGGGTATCTTGGTGCAGGGGACAAAGTAAGTGAGTTTTGCATATGGGAGAGGGAGTTGGCTGTAGGTTTAATCCTGAGGATAAACCTGAAGGTCTCTGGTGTTAAAGTAAGGACCAAAGTACCCTTCATTAAACAGATCTGAGATGAGGGAGGGGTTACGAAATTCCATGTTAAGAACTGCATTGATTGCATCAGCAAGAAGTAGTCTGTTTGCTGCTTGAAATACAGCAGCTGAATACAGAAAAAACTCTGCTTCCTCTTCTGAGAGCAATGGGTTACACCCAGCTCTCTCCTGCTCAACAGGAAAAACAAATGGACTAGGATGAGGGCACCAAGGCATCTGGTATGGGGTGCATGAGTCTTCTTTCCTCCAATGAGGGAACAGTTGGCTGTGGTATAGAAAGTAATGGTGGGCTGGGTTACTGACTGGCATGGTATGGACATAAGTCTTCCAGGCAGGGGTGTTGAGGATAGTGGCAGTATGCCCAATACATGTATGAAGGGCCTTGCGGATTCCAGCCAAGAAGGCTAGGTGGACCTTGGCACTGTCAATGAAATGGTCAGGCCCAATGAGGGACTGCATAGTGGGGCGTGTGGGTAAAGGCAAGCCTTCCCCCTTGGCTGTGATATTCAGGATGTAGATGGGCTCTGCTGAGCTGAGTACAGGCTCTGCCTGCAACTGGTTGAGCAGGTTCTGCTCTGGATAGTGGGTTGACTGAAGGGAAGTAAGGGTATTGGGGGTGTCTCTGAAGATCATAGGTTTCATAGGGGGGGGAGGACAGATATCAGTCTCTTGATTGTGACTTAGATCAGACATGTAAAGAGAAGATAATGTATTAGAGGGGTATACAAAAGATACATCATCTTCCGAGGAAATATCAGAATCAGAGGAAGCATCTGATTCCGTGCGGACATCCCAATGGTGCCCGGCACCATTTACATACTCGTGATATCTATCATACGACGTATTTATGAAGGGGTCCCCACGCTCGCGCAGGGACACACTGCTGTCGTACATTACGTCAGTGGGTGAGTACGGGGTATATGGGGGGGAATCGAGGGAAGGGCGCGACGGGCGGTAAACGCCGTTGTCATCGGACACGGAAGTGGGCGGTGACGGGAGGAACAAGGGGGTGCGACGAGCGGTCGGGCGCTCGTCGCATGTGTCGATGGGGGGGAGTGGGGAATAGCAAAGTGCGGGGGCTGGTGGGCAGTCATATGCGCCGTGGTCCCACTCTGGGTAGGACTGAGCGCAGGGGCGCACGTAGGTGCGCCCATACGAATGGACTAATGACGTCGGGGTGTCGTTAGCGGGGCATCGGGCGGGGACATGGATGGCTGTGGTTGTGGGGGCTGGGCCGACCGCGTTGAATGGGGAAGTCGGCGGTGGAGGCGGGGGCGACACTGAGTCGCGGGTCCGGGCCCACTGTGCGTCGAGTGACGACTGGGCATCACTGAGGGGGCGTCAGAGCGGGAGAGGGTGATGAACAGGTGGGGGGGGTCGCGCAGATGTAGCGAGTAAAACCATGGGCGGGGGCGACGGGGGTGCGCGCAGCTCCTGACTGTCGACTGGGTAATCGCCCCACCCGCGCTCTACCTCCATGGGCGACGACATCTCCGTGTTGGCGTCGTCACCCTCATAGTCGTGGTCGACGGACGAGGGGGCAGGGACGTAGCGATTGGACCCGGGTGGGTCCATTCGCGGGTCGCAAGTGGGGGGATGGAAAGCGTCGACGCACCGCGTCACTGGAGGTACGTCAGTTTCCATTTGATTTACTTCTTCCGGGTACTCACAAATTACTTCTGGGCCACTTCTCCAGGCTGGAGATGGCTTGGTGGGGATGCGAGAGCCCCCAGCACCCGGGGAAGGAGGGGGCGCGGCCAGGGCTACTTCCCCGACTGCCAACGCGTTGGGGTAAAACTTGAAGTACAGTTGCCCCACCCTCACAGAGGGGGGGGTGTAAGGATTGTCAGATGTGATGGCTGCGAGAGTAGCGTTGAGGAGGATCCCGTGTTTGAACGGGATCCTGCGCTCGTCCAATTGTGGAGGGAACCGTTGGGCGTAAGGGGACACGACCATGAAGGTAGCGGAGGGAGCCGTGGGGTGGACTATCCGCTCAGCGATGGCTCGCATCATCAGACTGAACATATCGGGGCCCTCATGAGGGAGGGGTCCCCAGTCGACGTGTACTGGGAGCGGGAGAATGTTGGGGGAAAAGGGGGGCGGTAAAAAGGGGGTCACATGGACGTAGGGAGCGCTTTGGGACATAGTCTGGGCATGAGGCATCGTTTTTAGCAGTAACGATTGCCTCTTTGGAATAAATTTTGGACTTATATGCTTATTGGGAACAATGGTGGCGTCTTTAAAAATAGAATTCCCATTGTTAGTAACTAATTCAGTCAGATATGCGCTAAAAAACAATAAACCTCCGTCTCGGAGTCCGTTTTTCGGAGGATTTGTAATACCCATAATAGGATATATCACGTCTGAGCTCGAATTCTTATTGTTCTCTGTCGGTCCTGAGGTTATGGTTAGTACCGACGCTTTTGGAAGTAAGTTCGAGCAGAGCTTAGAACTCACAGGCCCATCGACGGCTGGGCTTGAACTACTTCCAGTGGCCGTATTGGTAAGTGCAGCACATACTGCTACCTCAGGCCTAACAAGTGGGCTTGGATTAATGTGGTACCCTAAGGAGGGAACCTGAGGGGCTACAAATATCTCATATTTGGCCTCTGGATTCTTTGGGTGCTTGAACAAGAGGTAAGTTCCCTCTGTTCTTTCATCAATGGTAACTAGATTATCATGTAGCCATGGGCGTCCAAGTAACAAATAAAAGGGGACTGACTCCCCAATAAAGAGATTGGCATAGGTAGTAATACCTCCACAGGTTAATGGGACATTAGATACCAATCCAGCAAGGGTTCCTACACCTCCATTAGCATCATTCATAACTAATGTCTTAGTTAGGTCCCTAGGTCTCTGAAGGATTAATTTCCATGCATCCTTACTAACCACATTCAATTGGGATCCTGTGTCAATGATAGCAGATACAGGGCACTTATCACATTCAACCTGGAGCTTGATCAGTTCCTCTCTGTCTCTAGTGAGAAAGGAAGTAGCTAAAACAGCAGTCTTCACATTCTTCCTTTTGATCATTTCTGAGAGTTTATCAGATATTTCCTTGGATGATCCCAGGACTTCTCTGACTTTCAGGGTAACTGATGTATCAAGAATCTGATTAACTACCTGGTTGTCGCCAATTGTAGAGGATATCTCTGATTGACGTACTGGAGATTTAGTAGAGACTTGGGGTGCTAATTCTGTGGTATCTTGGGGTAGGGGTGCAGTCTGTTTAGCTCTGGATTTTCTAGTTATATCCTTCATGTCAATATCTTTATTAATTTCTGTGGGAGGAATTCATTTAACTCTGGCATCAATAGGTGTAGGCAGTGCCTTAATAAAGTCTTTGTCGTGATGAGGCTTCAGTACCTCAGTTGGGAGATGAGTTTGGAATCATAAGGGGGCAGCTTTAGGTGTAGTGCTTGGGAATGGGTGAGAACCTTGGGTAGCAGCTGTGCTTTCTTTCCCTTTGGTCCTAGACTTTATAGGGGGATAGACTCCATCAAATACTTCCTTCCTAGCTGTAGTAATCTTGTGAGGGACTCTGTCTGCTGCCATAACTTGTACATCCTCATCCTGGACTTCTGGCTCATACTCAGTGGCTGGGATTACATATACACCTGAATCATCTTTTTCAAACTCAGGTTCTGATAGGTAGTAATCTGAGCAATCACTTTGCAGAGTAAGGAAATGAGTCTGGATGGGCTTAGTCTTGTCTTGAGTGAGTCTTGCTACAGCTTGGATAAAGGTCTCTTCAGGGAGTCGACGAATAAAAGCACCATTCTTGAATACTAGCTTCCTATTTGCATCACGTATAAGTGTGCCTGAAGCAATGAGTTCATCAATCTTGGGACAACTAGACATTCCATGTCCTTTACTTCCACAACCATAACAGGTGATTGTGTCTCCAGTATTCCTGGGACTAGTATTGGATATAGGGAATGTGTTTGAAGAGGGAAGCATAGAAGATCTTGGTGAAGATACTCGAAGAGTAGGTGGTTTGATACACCTAGCTATATCAGGATCAAGTTTGAGGGCTTTATAGTAGGCAAGTCCATAGCGTAAATCATCTAGGGAGAGTTTTCCCATCTCTTTGACAAGAGATTCTACTTCATCTTGGACTGGAGTAGTAGACTTGCTAGATGCCTTCTTACCCTTGTGATCTTCTTTCTTCTGACTGGTCTTCTTTGAGGGTTTCTTGAGATCTTCATCATCAGAATCCCATCTGCTCTTATGGGACTTCTTACCATTATTCTTCTTCTTCCTTCTAGGTCTCCTTTCGACTTCACTTTCTTCATCAAATGATGAAGAGTTATCACTAGATGTGTCTGACTCTGTTTCATCATCCCTTCCAGGAATATCTGAGTCAGAGTCAGCTAGGTTGATATCAAACTGATTACGTTCAAATAACACTTCAGCTACTTTGATTACTTTCTTCATAGGGAATGGGGAAGTAACATCCAGAGGGGTGGTTCCAGAAGCATTAATAAGTCTGGCTTCAATCACCTGTCTGAGAGTCTTGTTAATTCCATTCCAGAAATAAGCAGCTTGTTCGTCTTCTGAGATTCTCTGCTTGGCTTGTAGCCATCCTGCAATAGTGATGAATCTTCTTTCATACTTCTTCCAACGTGTTAATGAATGGATTTGCCTAGTCTTCCACTTACGAGTGAAAGAGAGGAGGTCTTTGACAATGTATCGAGTTTCCTTTAAGGCAGCATCATAGTACCTATTGAGATCAGCTTCCAGCTTGGGCCAATCATTGGTCCTATAGCTTTCAAGGGCTTCAATTAACTGGACTACTTTACTAGAACAGTAGTCAATGAGGTGTTCACCCTTCTCCACATCAGGTACATTGTAAACTTTACATAACTGATTAAAGTGTCTGAGGAAGTGCTTGATTTGTTCATGGCTTCCACTGAACTTAGATGGAGCAGACTTCTGTCCCAGAAGGGGCATCATGTCTGGGGTGCGTGTAAACTGAGATTGGACTTGAGACTGTCCAGACATAGTAAGTGTTGAATACTAAGTTGGGAGTTATGTTGATGAGTGGGGTCTGAATAAGTTGGGGAGTGAGATTACAATCAATCACAATCACCCCTCGCGGTGGGCTCCAAATTATATCAGGTGAAATATAAATACTTCACTTCTAGGACTACTGGAGTTATACGTCAATCAAGTAGGTCCTAGTTGTTCGGGGGAGATGTGAGTTGATTGGGTAATGATCACTTCCTCCTTTGATGGGGCTTGAGTAATCCTTGGCTAGGATGTACAGATGAGCAGGCTATCCAAACTCAATGGATAGTATTGACTGGGAGAGCAAGAATGAAGTCAACGGCTGACTTAGAAGAATATGTATCACAGTGAGGTCTCTCCAATAAGGACTGAGACTTAGAGAATGTGATGAATAAGCAGGGGCTGAAGTAAGATAAGATAGTCCTCGGTGGCTATCTTCAACTTACAGAAATACGTCAAGGGGTGATTCCTAAGTTGGTTCTTAACGTAAGAGGGCTTAGGCGAAATCACACAGGGTATAAGCTTAATAGACTAGATTGGATTGGATGTATTGACTACAGACAAGTAGTATCAATAAGGGGTAGTACTAGGTACTGAGTACTAGGGGTGAGTTCAAGGGAAAAGGGGGAGAGTGGACTAGGGGAGGGGAGTGGGGTAAAAGTGGGTTGAAAGTGAACTGAACTCCTCACTGGTGAAAAGGGGGCCCTTTATATATGTTTGAGAACAATGGGCAATGAGAACAATAGGAAATAAGAACAATGGACAAAAGAACAATGAGGAGTTTGAATTGTGACTCACTATGAGTCAGACAATGAGGAGAACAATGGGGAAGATTAATATGAGTCATAGTGACTCAGAGAACAATGGAGTGATGACAGAACAATAGAGAAATGGGATATGAGTCATTCTGACTCAGAGAACAATGGGAAGAATGCTATTGTCCATGATAAGATAGCATAAGTAAAGATAGTAGTGTATCTTATCTGAGATAAGATAATGTGTGAAGGACAGTGATATCTTATCTAAGATAAGATCAGATAAGATAAGATAAAGGATATTTGAGCTATGGATGCTACTTGCTGAATGCATGATCTTTGGTTAAGTTTGATACCAAATCAGTTTGGGATCATGACAACTGCCCCTGTCTTTCTTGATTGTGATTCCTTTCACTACCATCTCCAGCGCATCCCCTCTGATGCTGACCTCTGTTGGTCTTCTTTCTGCTGTTTCACTTGCGGTGGCAAGCATAAAGTCAAGAAGTGTCTGTTCATTCGCTAGCCAATCTAGCATGCTTGCAGTCTGATGGAGGATCCGCTTGGTGAGTGTCTTGTTTTGTCTTCATTAGTCTCTGTTTATTGATAATAGGCTTTCCCTTTCTTAGTTTGGGATGATGACGCCCCTCCCCCTACTTCCCAGCTCCCTTTAGAGGAGCACGTTGATTGGAGTTCTGATCGTTGGGGGCACCCTCTCCCTTTTGCTGATCCTAAGCCTGAGCACTGGGCTGTCAGTCCCCCCTTCCATCCTTGGACCCCTAGTCCAAGTCCTGTTTCTAGTTGTAAGCTCTCAACTCTCTCACTCTTTTTATGTTCATTGACTCCTTATCTCTTTAGTGGAAGATTTATCGACATCATTGACCAATGTCAATGTCAAGATCGAGGAGGAAGAAGTTCCTCCCAGTTTGTTGTGGAGTTCTACCAATGATTGGTTGGGCAAAGAAGCAAGAAAGATTGCGATGAGTTTTGTCAAGGGGAAGGCTGCTGAGTTGCAGGCCTCTGGTGGAGATACCAATGGGGCAATCTACTGGGGCAATAAGTTGGCCACATTGGATGGTCAAGTAGTCTCAAGTTTCATAGAGTTCCTAAGGGATAGTATGGTGCAGGAGATTACCAAGACGGACTAGTCTAATTAGTTAGTCAGACATAGACCTCCCCTTTGTACAAATAGTCTCTGCTGCTAATAAAGACAGCCCCCATCCAAAGAAAATAGGCATAGAAAAGAGAGGAAAAGAATAGAATTTTTAAGAGAGTGAACGCCAATTTCATGACAGCTACCTAGTCACAATGTCCCATTACTCCCCCTACTGTCAGGTATCAACCCTTCCCATTCCAACAACCTACTCAACCTTCTTCACCTTTAACAACACCTTCACCTTCACTATCACCACCACCAATGGGTTCTCACGCTAATCCCCCTGTTCCCAACCTCAATGAAATCCTCACAATCATGAATAACTTGCAGAGAGAAGTAGCTGCTCTCCAAGCTTCCAACATGCAACAGGCAATGGAGATTCATCATCTCATTCAACAACTTGCTGCCCAAGCTCAGCCTTAGCCCCCACTGCAACCTCAACCGCAACCTCCTACCACTCCCACTATTGAAATTAAGATGGCCAAACCAGATGAGTTTACTGGTCGACAGCAGGACGTTGACAAATTTATTAACAGCTGCAAGTTATATTTCATGGGAAAACTGTACCGCAATGAACACAAGATTCCCTTTGCCCTTTCTTTCATAAAAGGGACCATGGCCCAAACCTGGGCTGAAAAGGAGACCAATGATATGAGAGCTGTCAACTGGACTAGCCCAACTGCTACCTGGGCTGCATTTGTAGCTCAATTCTGATCTACATTTGAAGGAATCAACAGACAGTCTCACGCTCGTAATGACATCAAGAACCTCCAACAGGGAAGAAAGAAGATTGAAGATTATAGCCTGCGCTTTGGCACTTTACAGGTTGATACTGGTTTTAATGATGCCACCCTCATCAATCTTTACCAAGCTGGACTTGACAGCAAGTTTATAGAATTTATTTACCGACTCCCTGCTATCCCCACCATATTATATCGGCAGTAGTAACTCAGGTCGCTTTGATGTAAATCACAGAGAAGCTAGTGCATAAACTAGCAGTGACAACATTGAAGAACAGAACTGGGGTATGTACAAGCATTCTGTACTCTACTTATACTCCACCCAGGTCTGGACTGTGATTGTGATAACCACAACAACAATCCATGGAATGGCTGACTAATGTGCAGTATTGCGCAGCCTTGCGCAGCTACTGCAGAGTTGCTGCACAGCATGTCTTCATCAGCCAATAGCGTTATTGCCTCTAATCTAGGAGAATATAAATAGAAAGATTAGATAAGGGAAGATAACATAAGATAAGACCAAAGATAAGGAAAGTGGTTGAGACAACAAAATGAAGTAGCCGTGACATCACCCTCTCTTCAAATTCACATCCACACAACCTTAGAACAGGCATTGGAGATGTCTTGAACAGTCTCATAGTAACCACTGAGGTGCATAACAGGGAGAGGTTGGGAGATGATATTGGTATCACCAATGGATTTCCAGGGTAGACAGAGGGGAAACAAGTTAGTACATTCAGAGCATTTAACCATAACTATCTAGTTGTAGAATAGCCATGATTGCATTGATAGGACTGGTTTCATAGATCCATGCTTAATGAGTGGTTGAAGGCAAATGAGGGAAGAAGATAGAACCATTGAAATCACAGTCAAGTAGTTAGTCGACTTCTGTGGGGTGGAGAGTAATGAGAACGTCAATATTGTCACTGACCTTTGGCGGTTTGTAATCCTCACCAGTGGAGTCTGTGATTGGATCATAGAGACATTTGTCAATTCCAAAGAAGTTATCCATTCGAATGACACATAGTCGGAGTTGAGGGGCTGGTCATTCAGGGTGGAGAGTGTGAAACTCATCAACCAATTCCTGGGTGTTCTTGATGTTTGATTCAGGCTCCCAAGTGTTTTCTTCACTGGTGTAGCCTTCCCAGTGTACCAAGTATTGGAGTTTTCCTCATCGCAGATGAGAGTCTAGGATTTCATTAACGAAGTATTCAGAGTCACCTTCGAGTTGGATAGGAGGAGGGGGGGCAGGTTTTTTCTGATTAGGAAATGAAGGAGATCGATAAGGAGAGAGGTATGATTCATTGAAGACTGGATAGAGTCCCAGCCATTCGGGAGGGAGTTCGAGCTTATAGGCAGAGTAGCTAACTTTCTCAACAACCTTAAAAGGACCGAAGCATTTGTTATCAAGCTTCTTCATTAGTCATTTGGTTTTGATGTTGGTGGCAGCTAACTATACCTTGTCTCCTGGTGAGTATTCTTGAGTAGCTTGGATGTGCTTGTCATGAGCAGTCTTCATCATTTCGTTGGCTCTCCTGAGAGTAGCTTTGGCTTCCTGGTGGACATTTTTCATACAATCGGCAAATTGAGTTGCAGATTCGTTTCAGACTTCTCTCATAGTATTGTTTCCTTTCCAGGGGTTCTGACCATAGTTGACAAAGAAGGGAGTTTGTTGTGTGGCTGTGTGGACTGAGTTATTGTATGAGAACTTTGCTAACGCAAGCCATTCCTTCCAATTGTCTTGATGATGATTGATGAAGATGCGAAGGTATTGTTCGAGCATCTGGTTCATTTGTTCAGACTGGCTGTCAGTCTGGGGATGATAAGCTGTGGAAATGTTTGGGGAGGTGCCCAGAAGATGGAAGAGATTGGTTATAAACTTGGAAACAAATTGCGGATCGTGATTGTGGATGATGCATCAGGGGATACCGTGATCTCAGATGACACAATCCTGGATGATTTTTGCGAACCCTTCAGAGTTCAGCTCGATATGGGTGGCCTCGAACTTGGCGGCCTTTGAGAAGTGATCAATGATCATGAGGATCGCGTTATAGCCCTGACATTCAGGTATAGGGCCAATGAGATTGACCATGATCATATCCCAGGGTTGAGGAGGAGGGTCAAAGGGATGGAGCAGGGTTTTCATGGGTAATCGGGATGCCTTGGTTCACTGGCACATTTCACAACCACAGATATAAGTCTCAACATCTCTCCTGATGGTGGGCCACCAGTAGTTGCAACACACAGCTTCAGAGGTCTTGAAGGAGCCATAGTGTCCAGAGAGAGGATTATCGTGGTATTGAGCAATGATTTCACTGTGGAGTGGGGTGTCCTTTGAGATGTAAGTCTGGTCCAAGAAGGTCTTGATACCGTTATCTCAGGTTTTCCAATCGGTTTTGCATTTTTCTTGAAGGAGTGTGGCTTGTTTTTCTTCATTTCAGTACAAATTTTGAATCCAAGAGTGGAAATTAGTGGGTTCAACTTCATGCTGAACCTGATGGAGGTCTACAGTAGGATGATCTGGGGTGGGGAAGAGATTAGCTGGGAGTAAAATAACATTGTCATTATTGTTCACCCCCTCTTAAAACCTAGTCGTCTCAACAGGATATCAGCCTTGGAGTTGGCCTTGCCGGTGACATAGTGGAGAGTGAAGTGATAGTCTTGAAGCTCTGTGAGCCACCTAGCCTAGCACCTATTCAGCTTCTGAGGCAGTTTGAAGTATTGGAGGTTGGTGCGATCCATCCAAACCTCAAAGACTTGCTTAGCAGATAGTAGCTATTTGCAGAATTCTTAGAGCGCAGTTATGATTGCAAGCAACTCGTGGTCATAAATCTGATAATTTCATTCCATGGGGTAAAAGCCTTGGAGACTGTCACAGTTGCAATTTTTCTTCTTTTCTTTATCTTATCATATGCAAACCTGTATCTTATCTTGGGAATCCCCACCATCTTTCCTTATCTCATCTAGGGATTCCCCATTGCCTTTCTCTGGGATTCCCCATTACTCTATCCATATGTGGACACCTTTCATTTCCATTATGTTTCAACCCCTTATCATTCGTCATTGGTCACGATGACTCATCCCTTATCTCTACACATGTTTATGTTGCACTGACTCACACAGATAAGTAGTCAGTATATAAAGGGTACCTTCTGTATGTATCAGACCTTAAGTCTGATTCCTTATTAGCTACTCATAACAAGGACTTAGAACAATACCTTCATCTCTTGGGACAGAACACCCGAAGTAAAACGCATTCTAAACAACCGGTTTATAACAAGAATCAGACTTCCTTCTGGTTCTCTCCCACTTGCTTATCCAAACACTCTTTGTCACTGTGATTATCGACATCACCCCTCCTACCCTTACCCACTTCCATCCTGGCTTCCACTGACAACTCAGATGCTGAACAATATGAAGACCCTCTCTCGAGATCAACCTTCTCAGCTACCATCCGAGATCAAGAACCTTCTTTCTCCTCTGATCTTGAAGAAACCCTAGCTGCCCCCACCCCTACTCCTGTCCCTGCTCCTACTCCTCTAGGATCATGAACTCAATCAAGAACAAGAGGACTCTTCTCTTCATCTTCAGCCCCAGCAACTAGACCAGTTCATCAACAGACTGCCACCCCACTAGGACGATATAGTTCCCTTTATTCCCAACTTCCCTCTGCAACATCAACACCAACACCAACAGCTCCAACAACCCCACTACCCACGACATCTACCAACATGTCAGGAACATCCACCAATGCCCCCACCAACCCCCCTACCATTGATATTACAACCTTAATGGCCACTGTTCACCAACTTGAGCAGACCATTGCTCAACAAACTCAGCTGATCACTCAGTTTTAACAACAACAACAGCCTCAACCTCCTCAACCCCCTCAACTGCCCCAACAACCTCCTTTGCCTCAACAACCCACTCCTCCCCCCATCAAGATTGCCAAACCCAATGAATACAACGGGTCTGCAGCCAAATGCCTGAACTTCATCCAGGCTTGTCGTCTAGTCCTTGATGACAGCCAGTGGTCCAACAGACAGAAGATTACCTACGTCTTGTCATTTATGAAGATCAGTGTCGCCCAATCATGGGCCCAACAGCAGACCCAAGAATTTAATCGTACCCAATGGGTTGAGCTGACTACGAGGATTTTATGGAAGAAATTGAGGACTGTTTTGGAGATGTAGATGCTAAGGCAACAGCGCAGGTCAAGATTCAAAAGGTAACTCAAGGACTTTCCACTGTGGACAATTATAATATATGATTTGGAGCTCTTGCGGATGAAACTGGTTTCAACGACAACGCGCTCAAAGTTTTTTACTGAAACAGCCTCAATCCCAGGATCCTCGAAAAGATCTATGCCCTCAATCCAATCCCCGCCACCCTCAACACTTGGAAGAGAAAAGCTTCCACTTTCAACCGACAATGTCTTGAACTCGCACTTGAGTGTTGTGCCGCTCCCAGGAAAACCATGGCTTGACCAGCGACCTGAACTCCCTCCTCTGCTCCTATCAAACAGGAGACAACTTCCTCTTCATCAATATCACGCATTCCATGAGGCAACTGCTATTGCTGCAGAGAACCAGGTCATTGGGTGAACAAGTGTCCAAATTCCCCTCTCACCTCTTCTTCGTCAGCGCGCCCATTGAGTAGTGCCCCTGCCGGACATCGAGGAAGACCAAACACAGGGCGAGGTCAAGGATGAAACATATGAGGTATCGAGATGGAACAAGTTGACGAAATGGTTTCCCCAGCTACTACAGAGGAAACTATCTGAGTGGTGGACAACTGTGGGATCAATTATTGGCCAAAGGAGAGAAAAGCTCAGCTCATCAAGGAACTGAAAGAACAGGGTTTTTAGAGAGTCCAAACATTTTGCCTGCTGTTATGGACGTATCTACTCAAGAATGTATCATCACCCCATGCAATCTATTTCAAATTCTTAGTACTCTTGAAGAAGGCAATCTCGGACTCATTTTGGATGTTTGGATTGAAGCTACTAATACTGGTTGATGTGTTCCGGTGATATGTCTGCTTCGTGTATGAGAACCGAACACAGAACAAGGTGCGAGGACGACTATTAAGAGTGTCAACACAGTCTATGATCGATGATCGTTGATAGGGAGTCTTCGATCATTCATGAATGTGATCAATCGGGGAATCGGAAGAATTGGAAGATCGAAAGAGGAAGTTTTTAGAAGTTCTACAGAGGATCTAGACTTGAGAGCAAGAGAGAAGCGAATATCTAACTTGTTGGATCACTAGCTACAACATACAGTATATATATCTTCTAGTACAAGGATCCCTTTGAATGTATATGATAAAAGGGGAGCCTCTCTAATGATCTAAGGGGAAAGTAGTGAATGGGAATGAAGGAATCGAATGAAAAGGGAGAAATAGAAGAGAACTGATGCCTTTGAATAGTGTCTTCCCTTTGATATACAAACTTTTGTTCGCATTCAGAAAGCTTCGATTGTATTCAGAGCATTCAATGATTCTCGAAGTCATTCAGGACATTCAGGAGCTATCGAGAGCATTCGGAGGGTTCAAGTTCGTGTTCGAAGGACTTGGTAGGCGTCTAGCATTCGTATAGTTGAATATATGGTGCTCAGGGGATGGAGGGGTTGTATTATCTCCTCCTCACTGAAATGTTGACTGTCCTCAGTCAATCACGTGATTTGCCGGTAATTGCCGAGGTGCATTTATAAGTGTGACCAGTGTGTTACATTCATCTTCAGACATGACCGTCTTCAAATCGCGTACCACGACGCCAAGAAAACTGCAACAAACCATTCAAAAATGTCAAAGAACATCATCACTATCGCAAAACAGAAGATTTGTGACCAAATGAGGTCACTTCCGGATGGGGTTGCTGAACCCGAAGATTACAAGATCTGGGGGCAACAATTCTGCAAGTTGCTCATAAGTTTTTGTTTTTCTAATCATTTTCTTTTGCTAATCCATCTTTTAGATCGCATATAATCGGGTTGTGAAGACCCTGAAAGAGACATCGATGGACGACGAGGTCATTGCGTGGCAAAAGGAGGCCCGCGAGACCTTCGATGTTTTCGAAGAATGAGGGTGGTTGGATTGGGCGGGGGAGATACTGATGCCAAGGTTGGCAGAGGTGGTTCATCAGGAGGTTGAGGAAAAAGCAGAGGTGGAGAGGGTAGAGCGAGAGCGAAGGGCAGAAGAGGAACGTGAGGTGAGGGAGAGGGCAGAGACATCTGCGTGGGAGGAACAAGAGAAAGTCAAGCGCGAGGAGTGAGAGGAGCGAGAGCGAGTGGAGCGTGAGGAACGAGAGGAATGAGAGGAGCGCGAGTGGGTCGAGAGGGCAGAATGGGAGGTGTGAGAGAAGTGGGAGCGAGAGGAACGAGAAGAATGAGAATGGGAGGAATGGGATGTGGAGGATCGGAAGCAGGTGGAGGAGACCTACGAGAGGCTCCTCCAGTTGCTTCTGGATAGAAAAATTGACAAGGAAGAGTTCCGTCGAGAGACAAGGCATTGGGCAAAGGTGGAATGAAGGTGGCGGAGGTGTCAGCAGACATGCAAGACACGACGGGGGCGATGACAGAGATGATGGAGGATGGGCACGAGCCCCTGAACGATGAAGGCGAATTGGCGGCAGCAGCACAATCACTGACTGCTGAAGAACTGGTCAAGCAGTCGAAGGCAGCTTACTGGGAGAGGATGGCAGAGAAGGGATGGTCCCTTCCGGTGATAATGATGCGGGAGTACCACAAGTGAAAGGCAATAGAGGAGACCTTGTGCCCAGTTGAGGGCAAGGTAAGTTTTCTTTCTTGTATCTTATTTTTGTTTCACTAATAGACTTCTTTATTTCACAGTGTGATTTTTGCGAGAAGGTCAGCGCGGAGTGCAAGATCGACCCTGCTGATCCGTTATGCGCCAAGTGCGTAACGGACAAGCGCAGGTGCTATTGGAAGGGGGAAACCCACTTGGGCAAGAAGTTCAAGCTGCAGCCCAAGGCGGAATCGAAGGGCGCGACCAAGTTGGCGACGGTGGAAGAGTCGAAGAAGGGGGTTCGGAAATCGGCAAGGGCCGTGTCTCGTAAGTGTTTCTTTTTCTATCGTTGTCTTTATTTTAATCTCTTCTTTCTATAGGTCCAGTAGTCTACATCGATGAGACCCCACCTCTTGAGGAGGAGATGATGGGCAAGAGTTCGAAGGAAATGGCGCAGCCAATCGCGGGTCAGAAAGGGAAGGCAAAGGCAAAGGCGGCTGATGAAGAGAAATCGTGGGAGGTTTTGGCAGCGATCGCGGAGGAGAAATCACGCGTAAAAGCGCGAATCGTCGTTCTAGAAGAGATCCTAAGGGGTTTAGAAGAGAAAGAGGAGGAAATGGTCTGTGAGAATTTGTAGGCTTGTTTGTCTTGTATAATTTGTAGGCTTTAGTCTTCTCCTCTTTTTTAAAAATTGTATTTCTGTCTCTTGAAAAAAAAATGAAAGAACTTGAAATGAAAAAAAAAAATATTGCATAGAGGTGTGTTATGGCAGGTTACAAGTCCTCAATCGCAACGCTATCGAGTGGTTCGCTAGCTAGCGAATGTTCCATGTCTCTAAGTCATGAAGTTGATATATCGAGGAATTATTCGGGAATTGTGATCAACCTTCAAGTGAAATATGGGATGACTCTAAATGCAGTGATCGGGCGATGTAAGATGGATCCATCAAGCTCTGTGATGATATAAGCTTTCCCTAGGTTTCGAGATATCACAACTAGGGGTCCTAGGTATCGAGGACGCATCTTCCGATTGAGAGACTTCTCGATTTTCGTGTTCCGAATGAGTATGAGATCGCCAGTCTTGAAGTCATAGTCGCGAATGGTCTTCTCGTGTCTCTTCTTGAATCGAATGGCAGATCGTAGGCGAGTGGCAAGAACCTTCAATCAGAGTTGCTCTAAGTCAGTGTCTCGTTTCTGTAGAGCAATCGCGCATTGCAATATTAGATCAGTTGTCGAGAGAACCGAATCTGGAGTGGGCAGGAGATATGTCACTTTGGAAATATCTAGAAGAAGCAATGGCTGAGATCCAGTGACGGAGAAGTAGGGTGAGCATCCCAATTGCTTTCAGGTAGTGATGCGCTCAGCCCAGAATATGGAGTAGGCTCCGATCAACCATTGCTTCTGATTGCCATTGACAGCTTTGAATAGCGATTGTCATATGTTGAAGTGAGATCATTCAACTATCCTGTTCACTCAGGAGTTGTATCCACTGATGCAAATGTGGTTGATTTGATAGCACTTGGTGAGGTGATCTATGGCTCCTAAGAAGGCCACTCCATTATCTGTGATGATTTCTCGAAGAGAGCCCCAATGACAGATTATATCCTTGAAGATCCATTCACCAATCGATTTTGCTGTTTCTGAATGAAGCATTTGAAATTCAGGATAGTGGGTGAGGGAGCATTGCCCTTGGATGATATATCGAAATGGGCTGGATCAGGGCATATGCATGGTGTCAACGTAGATTTTGGTGAATAGGGGAGCTGGCATGGAGACGGTTGGGGGGATGAGGGCTTGCGTGGTTTGACAGACCTGACAGGTATGACATGTCCGAATGAACCAGACTATGTCGGGGGCCATATGGGGCCACCAGAAGCATTCGGAAATGATCGATCAGGTAGTGAAAATAGCCTTGTGGCCTGTTCAATCATGAAGTTCCGTCATGATCACTAATCGGCGATCCAGATCGATGACTAATTTGTGAGCTCCTTGTCTATCTTTTCACCATAGTCGGTCATTGTCGATAAAGAACTCTTCGCAGTATTGTATAAAGCTCGCATAGTCATTGTCGGACATGTTGCTCAGTCGTTTGAGATCTGAGAGCCATTTTCAAATGAGGATAAGTCATCGATCATCTTGCTGAGCTGCTTCCAATCGCAGAACGATGTTATAGGAATCAGTACATGGATGGATTGGGTCCTCCTCCTCCTCACTGAAATGTTTACTCTGCGAGTAAACTGAGGTGGGCATTTGGAGGGTTTTCATTCGTATTGCGGGTGAATCGTTGATATGGTGCATTAATCCATGAACACAATCGATCCAATCATCGAAGTCTTTATCGGTCGGCTCTTCATCATCTTGGTCATCAGGCTGTTGGGGGCATCGAGAGAGACCGTTGGGACCATGGTTCGAACCAGCAACATATACCAAGGTAAAATGGAACATTAGGATTGCTACGATCCATCTGTTAATACTGGCTTGAGGTGCAATGTCTGGGTTCGCTAGCATTCCTTTGATATATCGAGTGTCGACTTCTATAATGAGGTTCCGAACGCCGATGAGGTATAGTTGGAGTGATCACAAGGCTTGATAGAGACTGTAGATTTTGAGTTTCAGCTGAGAGAACCTTCTCTCTCGATCGTTCAATGTGATCAAACTGAAACGATTATAGTACCATTTCTTCAGGTCATCAGGATTGCATTAGCACAAGTGAAAGCCAACAGCGATATAGGAGGTCTTGATGGTGAGTATCACAGGGGCATCAGAAATATAATCGAGAACTCATAGAGCGGGCGATTCTAGAAGGGCTTGTTTCAAGTCCTCTTGGGCAGTGAGCTGATTGGGACCAAATTCGAAGGGCATATCCTTCCTAGTAAGCTTGACTAGATGGTTCACTCGATGCGCAAAGTTGCGAATGAATATCTGAATGATGCTGATAGTGCCAAGGAAGGCTCGAACTTCAGAGAGGTCTTTACAGGGACCCCAGTTTTGGATCGCTGAGACACACGATTCGTTGGGTAGTCATCCTAAGTGAGTACATCAATGTCCAAGAACGGTGGTCTCTTCTGCGCACAGGAACGATTTATAGCCTGACATAGTTCCACTGCAATATTTCATTCGCTGAACTATTCGATTGAGATTCCCGAAGTGTTCCCACACGAATCGTCGGATTCCGTCATTCTCTGGAATCGTTTTGTAGGATCCGTCGGGGAGTACATATCGAGTCGTGGGACCCTTTACAGGGATATCGTCGATATAAGGGATCGTGAACTCAGGAATCTCCGGTTGGAGGATATAGGTGACATCGTCGTGAAAAACGGGCACAGAATTGGTCCATCCCATGGGTAGGGTAACTAGTCGATGAGCCCCATAGGGTGTTTGGAACATGGTTAGATCGCGAGGTGAAGGTGTGATCACTCGTTCGTCATATCCGACATAAAGATTGAACATAGCGCCACAGGATCGTCCTCTGAACCGTTCGGCCAAGTGTTCAGGGATTGGCGTCACTCCTGAATGTCAAATTGTGACTTGATTGAGTGGTTTGAGACTGTGAACGATTCTAAGTTCTTTCCCTCCTTTCTTTAGGACAGTGAACCATCGCGATCGGTAGGAGGAGTTCGAGGGTTCATAGACACCAGCATCAATTTTTCGCTAGATAACTTTGCAGACTTTGTGATAGATACCTGGGGGAATCGGGATATTCTTTTGTACCCAAGGTGTATGTGGTACAACTGGAAGATCGATGGGAGGGAAAAAGTTGGATCTGAAATGTCCTCATTCAGAGTCGTTCCAGGTGAAAGCGAGATCTTGCTTTCTCATGAAATCGTAAAGGAGGGCCCTTTCTTGAGGCTAAAGGAAATCTCCAGGGTGAGCTTTATCGAGAAGCTCCATTCATTCGATCATATATCATTCGGTCAGAGTAAACATCAGGGGGTTCAGGTCGAGTGTTGGCATGTCTGCGAGTGGATCGCCAAGGATTTTTCGGATTATTCGGAATTTATCGGGGAGTTCAGCTACTATGGAGCGAACTTTCTTTGAGACAGGTTTGTATTTCTTTTTCGACGCGAGGAAGGTTGCAATTTCCATCGATCGATCGAGATGGTCAGAATCGGAAGGTTGATCGCTAGTCAATCGAGATTTAGAGATTAGGTTGGGAAGGTCACAAGCAGATAAATAGGCATGGGAAACTGTTGAAACTTTATTTGATGCGCATAGAGGCACACAGGAATTGACAGATAGCATAGACATAGCGTGGTCATAATCTAGAATTATCGTGATCTCTCCTTGATCAGGAATCAAATCCTCAATGAGCAAAAATCTGAACGATGCTTCGGTAGTCCTTGTGGAACCATTGGTATCGTGATGGTCCTTCTGCTATTTGGATCGCAAATAGTAATTGCCTGGTTTTCATTGGCAAAATTCTTGATGAGGCTTTGAGCTAACACATCGAACAGTCTTCCGAGCAGGATATCATAGGTGGGAGCGCGAATCACATGAATCTGGAGGTAGAGGGTTATGTCGCTGATCTGACAGGGGACATTCCTCGCGAGACCTAATGATTGGTCTATTTCGCCATTGGCCGATTGCATATTGAGTTGGATAGTCGAGTCGTAGATTAGTCCTAAATCGTGACAAACGGCTTCGGACATAGTGATTATCTGAGATCCGGGATCGACGATACATTCGATTGTCTCTTTATGATCGATCAACATGATGATCAATCAGAGAGCGTGTGATTCCTTCATGACAGTAATGGTGTGAGGGGTTTCATCGGTTGAGAGGGTGTCCAGATACAATTCGTAGGGGTCGGGAACGGTGATGGAACAATCATCGTTGTCGCAATAGGGCAGGGCATCGTTTGGAATCGCTTCCACTTCAACGGTTTTAACTGCGATTGGTTGACCAGTCGGCTGAGTCCATTTAGGGGTCACTGCCTCTTGAACCTTCAATTAGACTTTGGGTGAGAGGGATAGCAACTCCTCAGGGGATAGCGTGACGCAAGGGGTTTTCATCAAACGAGTATAGACGTCGGAAGCGATTTTCGAGTCTTGAATTGGTGCTTGAGTGTAGTAAGAGGGGTCTTTGTCTCTCTTCACCATCGGAGAGCCAAAGTTTCAGATGTGGGGCAGTACGTAGTTAGACTCTTTCACTTTTGTGAATGGATGTTCCATTGTAGCTGGCTGAGTTGGGGTGGTTGCGATCGGAGCGCTTGATGGTTTGTCGGCTGCTTTCTCTTTGTCAGGTTCCTGTCATCAAGGCCGAACGATCTCTACTCCATCGAACATCTTCTTGCTCCTTAATGTGAAAATCTCTTTTTCAAAGGCGGCAATCTGTTCGTTGGCAGTCAGTTGGTATGTTTCGGTTGCTGGATCGCATTGGATACTGGCTGAAATTCCATACATCATTCCAGCAGTTGGAGTTAGGTTTTGCTTATACCATTCATCCATTCATTCTTTCAAGGTTTTTCCCAGCATTTGCTGGGGGACGAACCTGTCATTTGGGAGTACGATCCTTCCTTCGAAGTTCTTCTTGCATCGACTGTTTTTGATATATTCGTGGCAGGTTGGGCAGCTTCCGATGAAGTGATCGGGACTTCCACAGAAGACGCAAGTTTTTGGCTCAAATGGGTTGGGAGCATTGGGTCATCTTTCCGATGTTTGTAGTGATCGAGGGGGTGGGTTTCATTTCGGGGGACCTCTATTGTCCAAAGTCTTGACCAGTGTAGTCATTAATTTCTCCATGAAGACACTGAGGTCTTCTTGGTTAGTGGCAGGGGTAGTAGTCGCCGTTGAAGTCATAGTTTCGCGCAGTAGGAAGGTGTTCGGAGACATTCCATAAAGAACGAAATGGGCCGCCTCGTTGATATCGTTTACCCCGTAAGGATCATCGGGGAAGTGATCGGGGAACTTGATTTCCAGTTGTCGGATGATCCTAGACCAGAGTTTGGGTTGGAATCCTCAGATGAAGGCATGACTTTGTTCTGCTTCGGAGATTCTGTTTTTCGATTGCAGGAATTTAGTAATCGCAAGGAACAATTGGAAATACGCTCCGAGTTCGTTTGTGTTCATGATTCCTAGTCGAAGCTGTTTTCTGACTATCTTGTCCATATCGGCAATGGACCACTTTCGATCGTCTTCCGATCCTGGGTATAGCTTATAGATGGCGGCGACGAATTCATTGAATGTATGTCCAGCTTGGAACTCTGTTTGGTATTCCCAGAGTTTGGAGGTATCAATGTCGACATATTTGCAGGCATAAGTCTTCTTAGCATTGTCATCGTTGATGCTACAGTTAGTGAAGAGACCTCTGAGGTCTTAGAAGTACCTTCGAAGTTCACAAGGTTGTTCGGGATTAAACTTCGGGGCAGTCGAGTAACTGTGAGCAGGCATAACTAGAGTTGGTGGAGTCATCATATTTGTCATAGAAATAGAAGATAATGATGAAAGCGATAAGGTAGAAGAGGGTTCGTCAGGTGAATCAGGTTGGTTGATCGAAGTTGAATTTCGATTTATTTGAGAGCTGGGAAGTGTTAGTTGGGTCAGATTGGTGTTCTGAGTGAATCTATCTTGTAGGGTAGTGCTTTGAGTGACTCGATTGTGTGTTGGGAACGCCGGTTTGAAGGACTGAGTTGAAGGAATCTTTTAAGATTTAATAGTGGGCCCTCATGGTGGGCTCCAAAATGATACGTCTGCTTCGTGTATGAGAACCGAACACAGAACAAGGTGCGAGGATGACTATTAAGAGTCTCGACACAGTCTATGATCAATGATCATCAATAGGGAGTCTTCAATCGTTCATGAACGTGATTAATCAGGGAATTGGAAGAATTGGAAGATCGAAAGAGGAAGTTTTTAGAAGATCTAGAGAGGATCTAGACTCGAGAGCGAGAGAGAAGCGAATATCTAACTTGTTGGATCACTAGCTACAACATACAGTATATATATCTTCTAGTACAAGGATCCCTTTGAATGTATATGATAAAAGGGGAGCCTCTCTAATGATCTAAGGGGAAAGTAGTGAATGGGAATGAAGGAATCGAATGAAAAGGGAGAAATACAAGAGAACTGATGCCTTTGAATAGTGCCTTCCCTTTGATATACAAACTTTCATTCGCGTTCAGAAATCTTCGATCGTGTTCAGAGCGTTTGATGATTCTTGAAGTCGTTTGGGATGTTCGGGAGCTATCGAGAGCATTTGGAGGGTTCAAGTTTGTGTTTGAAGGACTTGGTAGGCATCTAGCATTCGTATAGTTGAATATACAGTGCTCAGGGGATGGAGGGGTTGTATCACTGGCCACTGCTCTGGTTGATAGCGGAGCCTCTGGAAACTTCGTGGACGAATCCTTTACAACTTGCCACAATTTTACTCTAACATGATTGGAAACCCCAATCCCCATATGGAATGCTAATAGATCTGAAAACTGAGGTGGACCCATCGAGAACGATATTGATATTTGGTTAGAGGCTCCTGGAGGATACAATGAATGGATCCAATTAGAAGTGACCGATCTCAGATCTAAGATGGATATTATCCTCGGCTTCCTGTGGCTTAGAAAGCACAATCCCAACATCGATTGGAAAGAGGCAACACTGGCTCTAGATAGCAAAGAGATCCTCCATCAATAGATAGTCAGCGATGCAGAGTCACTGGGAATGGAATTGGTCATGCTGGCTATGAATCGATGCGTATCGAAGTCAGATGAATCCTGAGCCAGCATGGTGGAAGAAGATATGCGAAAGTTTGTACCAGAGGTATACTGGAAAGACTACTCTAGCGTCTTTGCCAAAGAATCCTTCAACTGCCTTCGACCACATTCAGAATTTGACCACACTATAGAACTGGATGAAACCTTCAAACCAGTCAAAGGCATGAAATATGCAATGTCCCCTCTTGAGATGGATCACTTATACAAGTTCATCGATGAAAACCTATCTACTGGACGAATACGAACTTCCAAGTCGAAACAAGTCTCTCCATTCTTCTTTGGGAAGAAAGCTGAAGAAGTGAATGCTAAAGGTAAAAGCACTGGTTTACGCCCTATTGAGGACTATCACTACCTCAATGAACACACAGTTCCTGACTACTATCCCCTCCCCCTTCTTCACCAGATACTCCAACAACCAAAGCTTTTAACAGCATCTCTGTTTACATTCATGGATATCCAATGGGGATTCAACATCAGGATCAAGGAAGGCAACAAATGGAAAGCCACTTTCATCACTGAAGCAGGTGCCTTCGAACCTACTGTAATGTTCTTTGGTTTGTGAAACTCTCCAGCCACCTTTCAATGGATGATTGACACAAGATTCAAAGAAGTCCTAGATTCTAGAAACATTTTCATCTATATTGATGACGTGCTTGTTTGTGGAGACGATTTACAAGAACTGCGATACTGGACCTTTAAAACTCTGGATATCATAAAGAGATATGGACTCTCATGCAAACCCATCAAGTGCCAGTTCGAGAAGGAAGAAGTCATCTACCTCGGAGTAGTCCTATCCAAAGGACGAATCACCACTAATCCAATGAAGGTCAACGCTATCATGTCCTGGCCTATTCCAGAAATAGTGAAACAACTCCAATCCTTCTTAGGCAGTGCGAACTTTTGGTGAAGATACATCAAGGGTTTTTCCAAAGTCACTACCCCTCTCTACAAACTCTTGCACAATGAAACTGTGTGGGAATGGACCCCTCAAAGACAAGAAGCTTTTGACAACATCAAATCACTTTTGACGAATGCACCCATCCTTTATATTCCTGATCACGATCTCCCTTATTGTCTAGAAACTGATGCCTCTATCATCAGAATCGCAGGAATACTCTCCCAACTTCATGATGGACATTGGAAACCTGTTGGCTATCATTCAAGATCTACCTCCCCTGCTGAAAAGAACTACCCTACTCATGATCTGGAACTCCTGGCGATCATTGACTCTTTCGAACAATGGCACCACCTCCTCGAAGGAGCAAGACATGATATCCTCATCAAAACAGACAGTCTGGCTTTACGATATTTCTCCAAGAATCTTCGCTTGTCGAATCGCCAGACTCATTGGTCTGATGTAACAGATATGTTACATACAGCCACCGTGCTGTGTTTGTACATATTTGTACCGGATACCTTAAGTACTGGTTATGCTTAGGTAAACAATAAGTTTACATCCCACTCCCACTTATACCAGATTGCCCTAATACATTGGTTCTGTGCATATCCTAGTATTGAGCAAAGTGTGATAACTTATCCCCAACCCTTACACTTTTTTGCACATCCACAAGAAATTGTGGAATATCTGTGTAAATCAACCTTGATTGAAAAAGCTTCCCTGTAAACGACATGGCCTCCATCAATGATGAAGATCCACATGAAGACTCGAATCACGTGGGCCTCAACGGCGCGCAACTTGCAAGGCAAACCGCCTAACGACGATGACCTGGGAATGGCGCAGATGAGCACCGTCGCTGATTCCGGTGTGCTATGTCACGACCTCAGTGACACCCAAAGACGGCCAGCGTTGGCCATAAATTCACCCCAGAGTGAACGAAGACATCGTGCCAACTTAGATGATGGCAGTTCCTAACTTACGGAAAGAGAGGAGTCAGCGTGTAAGTATGACAATCGACCCAACGCTCGATACATTAATGCACACCCTCACTAAGGGTCAAACAAGGACAGGAGTCCCTTCCTCATCATGAATCCTGAATGAACAAGTATACGTTCATCAAATGTTAAATCTATTACAGTGTAATGAAATAGACGATCAATATGAGCAATGAGACCTGTCGCCCACACCCAGTCAGATGTCGACTGTGACCCATACTAAGAGATGAAAAGAAAAGCGCCTGCAGAACTGCAAGGCACCAAGCGAGATGCTCTCCAACATAGTTGATAGGGTCAATGCACTCATTCAGACAAGAACGGGTGGAATAAGTCATGATGAATTCATGAAGCTAGCCAACAACCTTAACAAGGTTATAGTGCATAAGAATAGCGACAACACCTGTCGAAATAAGATGGATATAACCATTCGTCCAGATAGGGACAAAGAAGATGAACTTCTGCAACAAGCGGAAGCTGAGCTTCGCCATCCTCGACAAGACGAGGCGAGTTCCATCTATCAGAGACAGCAAGCCGCGGCTGATCAAGTCGATAAACATCGACATGGAAGTAAGAAAAGGAACAACCGGAACAGATCGTTTGAACAAGAAAATGAAGTGGCCTTGAGACTGGGCACATTCACACTCAAGGATAGAGTGGCTATCCAAAGGTTGAGAAATGGCGACATCTATGAAACCGGAAGATCCGGCCTGGACGATCAAGGCATCACCTTTGACACCTCTGGAGAAACCATAGATTTATGGGCAGAAGGACAAAATGAGTGGTCCAAACGAGACCACAGGCTGCCCTCAGATAGAAGGCAGTATCACCAGTCAGACGATGGTGATTCAGACGACCCAGATCAAGGATCGTCTTCTGATGATGAGTCCGATCGTAGCGAAACGACAGACACTGGAAGTGACCAGTCGAGAAATCGACCATCCGATGCTACTGGACATGGTAGTAAGAGAACGTCTAAACAGACGTCAAAAACAACAATACGACACAGAAGTTGTAGCCATAAACCTCATAAATATGAGGGGAAAGATTGATGCTCTGATTACCTCAGAGACATTCATTGTAAATATCATAAATTAATTGATGATCAAGTGGGCAAACCACTGAAAGGAAACCTATCCAGTCTCCGAACCTCATCACCTAAACTGCCTACTCCAAAAGAGTATAGCGATGAGGAGGACATTGAGAAATTTGATGGGTGGCTTCAATCATTCTTGAGATGGTTGAAATTGTCCAACTATGCTGGACCTAATACTGAGCCAGAGTGTATCGCTTGAATGGCTATTTATCTTGTGGACAAAGCAAGACAATGGTTTAACGACAATGTCGACAGCGTGTCTAGGCAGAAACGCCAATGGACATTTAAAGAGGTCATCACCGGACCGTACAACCAGTTCATTCATGAAGCATCCATACAGGATGCTACGACAAAATTCTATTCGAGAAAGTACACCACGGAAGGTGGTGTCTCAGGATTTTTCTATGACCTTGAGAGGTACGCAGGTCATATGATACACGAGCCTGACTTGTATATGTTTAAAACCCAATTGTTATTGGGTCTACCTGCAAGGATAACCAACGCAGTTGTCCAGAAAGGTGTTACCACCAAAACCTCGTCACTTGAGATGATCCTTAAAGTTGCTTGACGTGTTGAAGAGAGTATTCGAATAAAGCATCGCTACGATGAGCGATGCAAGGTGACATCTGGAGTAACCAGTCAGCCTAAAGCAACTGCGAATATGCAGCCGCCAACAAATCAGATGATGAATAAAGAGACGCCATCGTATTCGAAGCCAGTGTACAATAAGTACGCTAACAAACGAGGTCCATACTGACCATATAGACCGACTGACAACCATCAGCCTTACAGACCACCGCCAAATAGACCTAGTGGTTCTGGAAGTAAACCGACGCCGCAGGCGCCAGCATATAATAAGAACCAGACAGGATCGTCTGGTGTGAAATGCTACGCGTGTGGCAAATTTGGCCACTATGCGACCAATCCGAAATGTCCCAATTTTGGGAAACCCCGAATGGCAGCAATCCAAGAGGGGGAGGATGCATTCAAAATGGTAGCAGAAGACGCTATCAATGAGAACGACCAAGAGGCAGATGAGCTTCACAACAACTACAGAATCGTAGTTGAGGAAGAGGAGGATGATCCTTTACAAGGATCGCAGTATACATCACAAGGTGAAGAGTATCACCTCCAAGAATATGATGAGTATGAGGAGTACTCACAAGAGGAAGACGACAATAACATCGTCAACAAACAAATACGTTCAATAAGAGAAACAAGTAACTCTGCTCGTGAATTTATAGCATCTATAAATGACAAACAAGTGTTCAAAGAGGACACTCAACCCAAATCATGGGTTTGTAAGTCCAGCAGACAGCAGGACTGCCCAGCGAAGCTCAGCACGAAAGTAAGGCCTTTAGTGGCTCGCATGGAATTAAACAGCCTCGTAGCCATTGTAATGTTTGATACAGGCAGCACCTCTGATGCCATTAGCCCAGAATTTGCGAGAGTTGCAAATTTGAAAATATATCAGTTGAAGGACCCTGTTCCGATCCAACTAGGATGCTGCAGTAGCAGATCGCGGATTAACTACAGTACTTACTGTCCTGTGCGATACTTTCGTATCGCAAAGAAATACTACTTCGATATCGTAAATATCAACAGATTCGACGCTATAATTGGCATCAGTTTCATGCGTGAATTCGAAATTATGCTAGAGCCTAGCGCGAACCAGATAATGGTCCGCAGGGTAGCTGCTCCCGCTCTTACTGAAGGGGAGGAAAATGACGAAATCGTGTGCAGACAATCACTGCAATGAACTGAACAAAGGTCTGCTGAATGACTAGTGGATGCAGAACCAAAAGGTTCTGCAGGGAAGACGTCTGGACAGGACATCATAGAAACTGACAAACCAAAAGAGTTTGTCAAGGAGTTTTCAAGAAAAAGGTGTTCAGACGCGAACACAAAGAAAATAAAAGAGAGTACCCCTACCGGGTCTAATGAAAAGATGCTACTGAGTGTAGCTCAAATTGTTCAACCGAATGAAAGGACCAAAACGTCCCTCACACATGAGGACAGACCTTGCCTTCGAGCCAAATGGATCGAAGTGTGCCAAGATATCATGCACAGAGTACCCAAGGAATTGCCTCTGGTATGTGGTGTCAATCACCACATACCTCTTATCAATGAAGATAAGAAGTACAATTATTACCTTCCAAGATGTCCAGACTCACTAAAGCCTCAGCTTATAGTGAAGATCGCACAGTATACCCACACTGGATGGTGGGAATCGGTGCAAACTGATCAAGCAGCTCCGATGCTGTGCATTCCAAAGAAGAATGGCACTCTACAGATGCCAATTGATTGTCGTAAATGCAATGACAATACTTTGAAGGACATTACGCCCTTTCCTAACCAAGACCAGATCAGATATGATGTGGCCAGCGGAACAATAAGGTCAAAAATCGACCTATCAGATGCTTATGAGCAGCTACAGACAGTACCTGAAGACGTGCATAAAAGTGCATTTGCAACTATATATGGCACCTACGTGAGCCATATAATGCAGATAGGAGACTGCAACGCACCCGCTATGTTCCAGCAGGTAATGACAATGATCTTTTGAGATTTTATTGGCATATTCATGCATGCCTATCTTGACGATCTATTTGTCTATAGTGCTTCTGTCTCAGAGCACGAAAAACACTTGGGTCTTGTGTTTGGTAAACTACGAGAATACAAGTTCTACCTCCAAGAGGAGAAGTGCAAACTGTATGCTGATGTAATCGACTGTCTAGGTCATAAGATAGATGACAAAGGGCTACACACAGATGCCGATAAAATGGCGAGAATATGCGATTGGCGACAACCGTGCAATTACAATGATGTCCAGAAATTTATAGGACTCATACAATATCTGGTGCATTTCCTGCCAGATATCTCAAGTTATACAGGGCCGTTAGCAGCCATGACAGTGAATGGGCAACCGTTCGCGTGGAGACCAATCCACGATAAATGCTTTGAAACAATAAAGCAGATATGCTGCTTGACACCTATACTAGTGCCGATACATCACAAGAAAGATGAACCTATATGGGTCATCTGCGACGCCTCAATACATGGCATCAGTGCAATGTACAGACAAGGTCCTACCTGGCAAACCTGCAGACCAGCAGGATTTATGTCGCGAAAGTTTACAGATGCTCAATGGAATTATTGTATGTTCGAGCATGAAACAATCGCGATACTTGAAGCCCTACTTAAATGGGAGGACAAACTGATAGGATATCGGGTTCACGTTGTGACCGACCATCAAGCTCTTGAGTTTTTCAAGATGCAAAGATGCCTGTCTAGCCGACAAGCTCGTTGGATGGAATACCTATCAAGATTTCACTTTGACATAACATACATCAAAGGGCAACTGAATAAAGTTGCCGATGCATTGTCACGTTATTATGAAAGTGATACATGGTATGACGCTCATCCTATGAGTGAATACGTAGATGTAGATATATGTCTAGACCCAGAAAAGGATGATCTCCCTTGGGATCGTCTAAATGAAATTAATACTGGAGCCATCAAAATGAAGGCTATCCAGGTCATCGAAGACATTCAATGACGCTGAAGCAATCGTCTTCTTGAAAGAGAAGAAGATAGAGATGTGCAAGTGGCAGCACTCGCGCTAGTTCCAATTCCAGAAACAGAACCGATGAAAAAATTAAGATCGTCCCCAGACGATCCAACAATATTCCAATCCCATAAATGAGGAGAGAACTTGCGCGCTTGTATAGAGCATGATGAATCACTGACAGTAGCAATTCGCGGAGGATACATATCCGACGCATTATTCAGCAAGGTTCTCAAGAAACCTGATCACCATAAGGCATTCACTGTCCATGAAGGCCTGATTTGGTCCAAGAATTTGGGGGGAGAGGAAGTACTATGTATCCCATCTGCAAAGATGGGACAAGAATCAATTTTCGGCCTGATCATTGATCAAGCACACTCAATAGTGGGCCATTTTGGTCCATAATGTACCGCCGACTATGTAAGATGATGGTACTGGTGGCCTAAGATATTTAGCCACGTCAAACAATTCTGCAAGTCATGTCAGACTTGTCAAATGTCGAAAGACGATATGCAGCACCCGACAGGACTGTTGCATTCATTACCCATACCCACGAAACTGTGGCAATCAATAGGAATGGACTTTATTGGTCTGTTTCCTGAAATTGATGGGTACAATTACCTATGGGTAGTCATTTGTTGAATGACATCAATGATCCACCTAATTCCGGTGAATACCAAAACGAAAGCGTTAGAGCTTTCATGGATCTACTTAAAAGAAGTAGTAAGGCTTCACGGCCTTTCCAAAAGTATAGTCTCAGACAGAGACTCGAAATTTACCTCCAAATGGTGGAGCAAACTTCACAGGCTCTTAGGAGCTAAACTATTGATGTCTACATCTTTCCATCCTCAGATGGATGGCGCAACTGAACAAGCTAATTGTTCAATAGGTCAAATCCTCTGAGCAACCATAAGCTCGGATCAACGAGACTGGATCACAAAGATCCTGATGACCAAATTCGCAATTAACGCAAGTATCAGTGAAGCTACAGGCTTCGCCCCATTCAAGCTGAACGGAGCATATATGCCCGCTATGATTAAGCAGGTAGAAAATACTGCTGAGACACCGCCAGGTATCCAAGCATTTGCTCAACAAGTGCTGCAGAATCTGGCAGCTGCTCACGACGCGATCATTGCGCATCACGTATTTCAAAGATACTACGCTAATCAGCGTAGAAGGGAAGAACCGTCAATTAAAGTAAATGACTTCGTGTACCTATTGACTAAGAACCTTAAACTACCGCAAGGTAGAGCAGGGAAACTACTGCCAAGGTTCGTTGGGCTGTACAAAGTCGTACGGGCTTTTCCTAATGAATCCAACTATGAGTTGGAACTCCCCGACGAGCTCGCGAAGTGACGGATTCATCCGCACTTTCACATAAATTTGCTGCATCCGCACCATCCGAATGATGATGCGTTATTCCCTAACCGAGCGTCAGTAGATGCTTATGATTTCGGTGAACCACTTCAAACTGAATGGTTAGTCAACGAAATAGTCGGCCATAGGTGGGACAACTGAAAACTTGAGCTAGAGGTTCGTTGGAACCTCAGAGACATGACTTGGGAGCCCATATCATTGTGTAAAGAGCTTAGCACTCTAGATAAATATCTAACCCTAATGGGTGTAGATACCCCTCATCAACTGCCGAGATGGCCAGTTAAGAGGCACTGAATGCTGACTGCACTCAGAGCCTTGAGGTGTGCCAACAAGCACACTTTGTATGCGCGCTAAACCGAGCATGACTGATAATTGCCTTAATCGGCAATCAACGGACCGGACATACCTGGTCTGGTGGCAGACTCACCCCAATTGGGGTAATTAGAGGCACCAGAATGATGCCACAAGTCTAAGTGTGACTTGTATAAAAGCACGATAAACAAAAAACAACAGTAGAAAATTTTCTACCCCATACGACAATGTTGAATGAAAACAACACGCCCACAAGCGTAAGAACAAGCCCCCGCCCTGTAGACCCAAGACCACTGGAAATGGTGGAAGACAACGGGGATCAGCTAATGGCTGGTCCCGACGAAGTCATCAGATCCCCACACCAGACACGGCGTAGGCCCTCTTCTGAAGGGGAGAGAGAGTACCGCTCTCGACAAAACACAAGTAACTTATCAGAGTTACCCCCGAAAACATGGGTGTGTAACAGCACCATCAATGTCGCGATACACTCCAGTCACCAGAGGTGTAAAGTCTGCAAAGACTATGTAATCCATGTTGTCGAAGACAGTGTATACCAAGACGCCTCATTGAAAGAGGCATTCGATGACTGCCGCAAGGCACACCAAGAGGAACTTATCACAAAGATCCGAAACCTAACCGTCTCACTCGAGAAGGCTCAAGATGATGGTGATTACTATTGCGCTTGTTATGAACAAACTCAAGATGAGCTTTATCAAGCCAATCAGCTCATAGCCAAGCTGAACAAGTCTAACGACACTAGCGAAGCCGAATCACTAGGAAAGCGCAAGCGCTCCTGTACCGAGGGATTGCATTCACAATTGTCAGAATACACAAGGGCGGCCAGCCCTGTGACCAAGACCCCCTCTGCCCAAGACAAGGGCAAGGAAAAAGAAACTGACGAGGAGGCTTAACAAAGAGCTGATATGGAACATTTTGATCCATACTTGGACGACGAGTTAGCAGGCTGTAGCCTGATGTTCAAAGACCTCGACAAGGAGGATAACGCATACATCAAGAGACGCTTCCCTCAAATCATTCAAGAGAATGAGGAACTGAAGGCTCACCTTCAACCTACCTCGTATGTCGAGTTCCCAAACCTCCTAGATCCCGGAGTGAATAATCAATCTGGCCCTAGTGGCGAGATGATCAAAAAGCGCAAGAAGTGCTTGACCATTACTGCTTGGCCCAGCATCCCTGCTGGGGCCCATTACTCACCCATTGACCAGACCATCTGGGTTGGCGCAAGCGCTGAAGCAGCGCGTGTCACGAATCTGAAATTCGAGACATGAGATCGAACACGCTGAGGCCGTCTCTCATGAACGTTGAGCAGATTCTAGCCGGTCACATGTAATATGGTATATACACTGGGAACAACCGAACTGGGTAAGTCCAGTTCTGCGACGTTTTGGCTTAGTGGTCTAAGCCGTTGCCAAGAAGCACATGTTCCCAGTGCAATTCTTAACAGCGCAATGAAATGAAGCAATGGGATTGCCCCCTCTGCGTGGAACTCAATCTGCGGATGACCGTGGATACCCCATCAATGCGCGCCAATGGCACGCTCTGTTCATTCAAGCCCAAGAATCAGGCAACAACAAGGCTCTCAAACTTGCGCGATCGTTCGTCACGACAGCACAGGCGACTCCTCGAGAGAGCAGAACGGACACTCAATGCATCATGTTAATCAATTGGAGAGTTCCCACCTGGGCTTCAGGTGATTCCACCGACACACCTGTACAGGTGCCGACCTCTTCTGTACCTGGATGGATTAACCTGTCTCAGCTAACCACCACGAGTTCCCCGGAAGAGTGGGCTCATTGGTTCTACATAAACTGCTGTGCCGCGCACCCTGGAGTGCGCTTAGAATGAGATGGCAGCATTTCACTGCGAAGCCTCCGCAGGATGCTTTTGGTTAGTCGACACAAACCAAAGTCACCTAAGACCCGTGCTCCCGCTGGATCATCGACAGACGCCGACCAGATATGGTCGCAATACATCAGAGCAGCAGCCCTCCTGTTTGGAATGCCCAGCCGCTATCGCTCACTTGTGACGGGATCAAACCTGTCCATTGCGGAACCCACCAGAGAACCAGCCTAGTACTCTGGATCATCCAATGTCATGGAACAATCCCTCATTCTGTTCTTCACCAGACAAGGTATTACATTTGAACAGGTGGACAACGCCTTTGCCTATGCCTTTCAATGGCTTGAGGACACCCTCCAGGGTAATGTCTCAGACTTATCCTCCCTCGAGACATACAGAGAGTCTGTGTGTAATACATTGGCAAGGAATGGTGTTCCTTCATCACTTCGTGACAGAAATGACACATGGTTCCTGGATGGATGTCCTCACCAACGTCCCCAGTCTCGTATCTCGTCTAATGACAAGTCTGTCACCCCATCCGCAGGCCTTATCACCCAAGACGCGTTTGATGCATCTAACTCGTTCACTCGGTGTGGACAAATCACATACACGCTTGCCGAGCATGGATCACCCCATGGCTGGGACTCATCCCACACTTCGCGATGCTGTTTATGGCGCAATTCACAAGACAGCGCTGCACCACCAGGCAGCGATAGCGAGCAAGTTTCACTTGGCTTGCCGATACCTGAACCTGAGCCAGCTTCGCTTCAGGAATGTATTGATAGTACGTCAGAGATACCTGACATCCCAATGGACTACGGATGAATGTAGTCGTTGCCGCAGTTGTATTACTATGGCGTTTATTTTCTATTTCCCTTAGTTATTTCTATGCAGTATATAGATTGTTTTATGTGTGTTCTGCCTGGCTATCAGGCTTAACTTACCCTGGCAGTTAAGCCAAAGGGGGAGGATGTAACAGATATGTTACATACAGCCACCATGCTGTGTTTGTACATATTTGTACCGGATACCTTAAGTACTGGTTACGCTTAGGTAAACAATAAGTTTATATCCCACTCCCGCTTATACCAGATTGCCCCAATACATTGGTTCTGTGCATATCCTGGTATTGAGCAAAGTGTGATAACTTATCCCCAACCCTTACATATTCTTAAATTCCATTTTGCAAAGAAGTAAAGTTATGAAAGGTAGCAAAAATATGCATAGGAGTGCAGTCACCCTAGCATTGTTATTCAAGTCAACCAAAACTATTTATATACATATCATACACAACACTGTAGTCGAGACAAGTTAAATTTCATGTACCAATCCTAATCACATAATAAATAAGATTTTGGAATATGTTAGCTGTCGCAGATGAAAATTAGGCAAAATTCATATCTTTTTGATAATGAGATGATCAGTGCAAGATCTGTTTTCCTCTCTATCTCTTTGTTACAATGACTAGGTACAATCAAAGGTAGTCACCACTATGCCAAAAGCATCACAATACCAAGCTCATTTTGGTATGTGGTACCCAGTATATATACAGTTGCACATTGCATGCCAGGGTTATGACTGGACCCTAACACTCTTGGCCTCCAACTCATAGGTGTGGTGGGCTTGGGGGTTTGAATGCTCCATCTGCCAGAACACATATGAAGACAACAACATCAGCAAAACCTGATATGTCTACAGGAAACTACATAGTTACTTGTAGTTGGACTGTAGATAGTTGTAGAAAAGGTTATGTGTCTGTGTAGATCTGTCAATCTACAGAGTTCTACAGAGTACTGTGTAGCTTTCTGTAGATTGTTGTAGAATCCTTAAAATCGGGTTTTGCTGATGAAGTCCAGTCCTATCAAGCCAGTGATTAATGCAGACAATGTGGAGAATAAAAACACATGACAATGGACAGATCATTGAATCTACAGTGAGTTTTAGTACCCAAGTAGATTCTAAGACCCACTACCATAGGTAGTGGGAATGTAATATAATGGGTGAGAATACCCTGTTCTTGCAAACTGACCAGGTTAGTTGAACCTGGCCTACAAAAGATGTGGGGGTTTTGCATTACAAGGTGGGGGTCTTCCAGGTGGTCCAGATAGACAATACCTGGCAAGGACCAACCAGGTAAACTTCTTGGACTTTTGCTAATAGACCATCATGCTTTTCAAGTAGTAATATAACCTCTCACTCCTCTTCCCTTACTACAAGCACCCTCCCCTTTTCCCTCTTGTCTGTCTTAAATTAATGTTATTTAACTTATTTCATTTTGATCATCTTAGCTGCCTTACTCTTATGAAAATACTAAGATGATTAAGTGGATTGGTGTTTTCCTGATGGCCAACTGACAACTTTCCACCTAATCTCCAAAACACATCATGGCAGAATGCATCGGCGCTTGACAGAATAGTGCCATGTGTCAAAATCTTTGAAAAAAATGCCTTGAGATACAACCAATACTAAAAAGGGCTGACAGCCGGACTTACTAGGGGGTTTGCGCTTTTTTGTAACGCGTCGATTGGTGGCCGGGTGAAATTTTAATCCGCCATCCTTGGCACGTCGACAAGGAGACAAACCAGTAGTTTTCGGACCTAGTTTATCTAATGAGATGGTATCGATGTATGGGCCATCGCTAACCACAAAGTTGGTATTGGTCCAATCGAAGCTACGGAGATATGGGAGATCCTCTTGAGGTCGTTGGACGTCCTGTATGAATCGCTTGGAAAGAGATTGATGAAATTTAGCTAGATGGTTTTCAATTTGCTGCCTGAGTTCTAGAGGTGTGAAGGCACCGTCGAACTCCAGTTTCTTCATCTTGTATCGGACGAGAGTTACGGAAAACTGGAGAAGGGAGAGACGAAAGAATTGTGTCATGGGATCAACTCTTCTTGTGCCGTATCTTAGATGCTGGTGCGCGCAAAACACAGACTTGAAACTGGAGAAGGCAAGTCTTGCATATTCAATTTCAGCTTCTTCTGACGGTGGGATGTCCCCAGTGTAATAACATCTGTCCAAATATGGCAGCAATTCAAGGAGATTCCCAAGGGCGGCTAGATCGAGTAAGCCGTCGCTCGACCGGGGATTGATGCGGTGTTCGCTGGCGGGACGCTCTGTATTTGATTGCGAGGACTCATAAACCGTACGTTCGTAGTCTTGTAGGGACCAAAGCAGAATCCGACGCAAAAGCTGGGTAGTGCGCGGGTGTTCAGTGTGTGTTAACGTATTGTTTCCGATCGTACAGTGGACAATTGCCCAGCAAGTGTCGCGAATGGTGGAAGTAGCGTAAAAGTAGCGCCCATAAGTAATTGAGTGGCCCAGGGTCAAGACGTAATGCGGTGTATTTGGTCTCATAAAACTGTTCCAAGAGTAATCAGAAGTTGCGAGGCTGCATGTCGAAATCAGACGTACAACAAACACCCCGGCGTGAGAAGTATGCCTTCATGTTCAAAAACCCCGCATCCAGACGACCACGCTTTCCAACTATCAGGGAAAGCTTCCGGTGATGACATGTCACTGCAAGGGTTGTCCCGGGATGCTCCGCGACGCCGATTCAGGAGGACCCAATACTTCGCGCCGGCGACATTGTTTACATACGCGCCCAAGCCGTTGGCATTGATATGGACCCAGGAGGTTGCACCTGCCAGTGCAGTGGTCCCCCAGATGAGTTCATCTGAGGGTGGGTTCTCACGCACAAGTCCTTTTTGTCCTCGTGTTTGTTGCCAGGCCATTTGATTCGATGCAAGGGACCTGGTCGAGCTCGGACGTGAATACCACAGATATATATATCGCGATAGGACTGACGTGTATTGAACAGTATCTGAGACATCGATGGCGCCCATTGGGAGGTCCAAAACATTCAAAATTTTACCGTTGCTACCTTTCGTTGACTCTTCATAGAACTCTGCGAGTGTGCCGCCACGCATGCACACCTGAGGGTTCTCCTTCGTACGGAGTTGTATATCTGGAAATCCTGTCAATTGGTATCAAGCATGGCAAAGTTTGGTTTACCTTGAATGGGGCGAACCTTGTCGATAGAGCCAAGCTTACTTAGCGATTCTAAACTGAAATCTTGTTTTTCTGACGGAGAATTGAGAACAAGGATATGCCTGTGTTTGAAAACTTCTTGTAAGGTTCCCGTCCTCATCTTGATGAAAGCATCGTATTCTACAATGAAAATAGAGGATTGGTAAGGATCATTGGCGTTGAACCATAGGCTACGAGCGCTATCGCGGTGGTAAAGTGGTCGACCGTCCACATACAGCGCCTCGACGCTGGTTTGAATGTCCCTGAGTAATGGGTATTCACACCCTGCCTGTAGAATGTGATTAATTTGCTTCACATGGAGCTCGGAAGGTGGCAGAAGACTCGCCATGGATTTGGGGGATCGAAAATCATACAGTACTTGAGGAGATAGATGACGAGGAAGCCATAATTTCAGGGAAATTTTGTCATCAGATAACTGCGACATGTTATATGATTAGACAAAGTCGACATCAGAATGATTACTCACGACAGAAGGCGGTTTCTCGAACAGGTTGTGCTCCTGGAATGCCTGCGGCCAACATTACTCTTAGCTCAATCTTGCAATGTCCGTCGCCGGAGAACTTACATCACCGTCCAGATCTACATAAATGGGGAAGGTTTTGGAACCTTGAGCTGTAGGCTCATCTGGGCCGCGCTGATTTCTTGAACTGGCTTTACGATGTCTCTTGTTCATCTTCCTACAACTCTGGCCAAACACGGACCTTGTGGCACAATCGTTACGTCTACATCCGCCCTGTAAGGTCGTAACCTCATCCTGGCCACCACCCAGTGTACTTGAGGTTGTTTGGTCCAGATTTTCCCTTTCACGTTCGGCCTCCTCTTGGCGATCCTGGACAATTCTCGTGGAGGAAGAGCTGTCCCAACCACAGCTTGACAAACTTGAAGGCGAGTCAGTCGTCGGCCCATCTGACCCACCGAAATCTGTGTCTGAGGCTAGAGCAGGATTACTGCCCTGGTCTTCCCTTATGTTGGATCCAGCCGTGTTGTTTTCGCGATGGATAACATCACGTCGCTGTGAGATCCGTTCCTTAACTACATCGTTGGAGCAAGCCGCAATCAATAGCTTAGACATATTAACACCACTTGAATGAGGGGAAGGCAACAGGGATAGTTCATCTATGCTAGTGTGATAGACATGAAGGGAGGCGCCATTCATGGGGTGATCGTCTTGAGTTCTCGGGATCCTGAGTTGGAGGGCGGAGGAAGCAGAAAGGGATCGATTCGTTACGCGATTAGTGTATTCTGAAGGATCAAAAAATGTAACTGTTAATAAGGCGAGCATCAGGATACAACTACCAGCAGACCTTGAGAGAACCAGTCAAATATTAGAGGTTTCCCCGAAGTTACAATGTCATCAAATTCCTTGAAAATTTCTGACATTCCGACACTTGAATCGCCTCCTGTGGCAACCGAGCATACAACTCGCCAAATTTTAGCCTCGAGTGACCCCAATGCAGGTGGTTTAGTTCCCAATGATACAGCGTACTGTAACATGATTTTTGCAATGTTGATAATCAGACCAAACACTCGAGATAGACACTTGCCTCGATGAGAACATCTCTGCTGAAGGATTCACTAACACCCCACTGAGACATGAGTAACACCAAGGGGCTAAGGCTCAACGCAACCTGAGTCAAGTTCACCATTCTGTCGATGGGAACCTGATGGAGGTTTGGGGTAATATTAATATTGGCGTTTCCAGCCCGACTACAATTGATTGAATGCATACAACTCTGGAGATCAGACGGAGGCGCAAAGCAGTGAAATAAAACCCACCTCAAGAATTGTTTCAGAAACGAATCGGCAGGTTTGGAAGCTTGCAGATTCAACTAGTTATATGCCGAATAAGCAGTCAAAAGGAGACACCTCAAAAACTTACAGGCGAGTGCCATCGTACAATGAACGCTACTGAATGGATATTCATTAAGATATGATGCCAGTGAGATGCTCGGTAATGTGTGATGCCGTGCTGTAGATTTTTCATAGCGATGGCATAAGTGATATCTTCAGCGCTTTGTACATCAGACGGTATCCAAGATGTCGTAGTATGGGGTTCGTCTCTCCGTGCTTTCCTGGCCTTCGAGATCAAGTCTGGCCAGTTACCTAACGCTTTCACGATTGCAAGCAACTTCCTTGGCATCAGAAGGGGGGTCGGCCTTCTCTCAATGACCGAAAGCGCAGCGTGAGAAATCCAAGATGAGGACCAAAGAAGAGCGTCAATGAGTTGATACCCAAGCATCAGGTGGCCAAAGTAGCCAGATTGCCCAGAAAATGTCGCCTTGCTGGGCTTTCCAGTTAGTAGGGACCAAGCATGATTCCGGTAAGGATGTTGAAAGAACCCGTCTTTATCAAAGACATCAATAGCAAAAGAAAGCGACTGAAGAGAAATGCGAGAGAACATTATCAGAACAGCAAAGAATGACAAAAACAAATAGAACTCACTTTAATGATATGGGTGAGTAAGGGATCACTGTAAGGCGGTTCGTGGTTGACCACCCAAGAATACAGGCTTTCACGTTCGAGGACCACGCCATTTCGCCAGGGATATGATGTTAAGAGGCTGGAGTTGCACCTGTAAGGTGCGGGGTGGCTTTGTGCGATCACCAGTTGAGCGGTATAGTCTTCTGTCGACATCAAAGACTAGGGTGACATTGAAGCACAGGTGAAGTCTAACCTTATTAGCAATTGCTGGCAGCCATGATGACGCTCCAAAAACTTACCGCCCTTTCCACCCAAGCTTTCTCTCCTCCTGGAACGTCAGCGCTTGCAGAACATTCCTCGCTAGGCCGCGCGTCATCTCTGCCTCCCTCTCTACCTCCCACAGACCACACGAAACTTGAAAGAGCTCCACGCAGGGATTATCGAGCTCGGGGCGAACGGCGCCGAGCCAGAAGCCGCGGAGGTACTCAGAGGCCAGTATGAACGGATGAGGGGCATGCTCGGTCAGGACGGTCGAGAGTTGGCCAGGTATGTATCCTTTCCGCAGTTCCCAACGATCAAAGCCACCTCACACGATCCAAGTCAGCGCCGCAAGTTCATGTCAAATCCCCACCGAACCCTGATCCATTATCGCGCTTCGTCAAACGCGTTGCAAATGGCACCATCACCAACGGCCAGCCACCCCGTTTCGCCCGGTACAAAGATGACCCCGAATTGGGCCACGCATACCAAGATACCCTGCTGCAGACGCAAAGACCCCTATGGGCCGCCGCACATGCCAATAAACTCAACCCATGCTCACATCTTATGACAGAACAAGACGGCCACCTCGACCTCTTATCAGGTTCCACCAGCTGCCAGCGTGACCTCTCATTGCAGATCAACGACGGGCTAGACGTGCATGTCGACCCGCTCCAAGAACTTGATACTGATCTCGAGCATACAGAAAGCCAACTCAGTCGCGCGGTGCCGGGTCTTGAACGAGTAGCTCGAGGCCTAAGGGAGAACGGTCGGTTTCCACTCCATTTCCATATCCCTTGGAAGTCCTGTAAAAGATTTCTGTTTTAGAGTTCAACCGTCATGAGTATGACCTACCAAAAAATCCCCCCAGGCCGTGCCCGATTATCACCCATCCTCACCTCACCTCATCACAGCAAGCACCTCTTTACCCAGCACCCAAATCCACGACAGCACGGTCAATCTTTCCAGGCGTGATCAGTACAACGCGAACCAAAACATCAATGTCTATCCGGAAGGTGAGTCGGCGGGTGGTTTTGTTTTTCGCTGCGTTCTCAAAAAGCGATATAATGAAAATGACTGATGTGTTCTAGACGAACACCACCCCTCTTTGCTTTCAACTGCTAAGATCGACCGCGATGTATAAGGGCTGACATTATTGATCAGATTTATTGCTGGATTGATATCCGCGATTCACGACCTGGTTGTGATCCGGTTGTGAGCAGATACCAATACTGTTGCGGAGGATACTTGTGTATTTTGAATCAACAGATTGGTAGAGCAACTGGTGTGCTCGGCGCAAGCCTCTTCTGCTCCCGGGACCATGCGGATTACAGCAACCCGAATATAATCTTCACCACTATCGCATGCCAGCTCAGATCTCGAACCCTTTATTCAGAACGGAGGTTACTCCTGCTATGAAATCAAATCCCGACATTGGCTATACAACTCCTGATATAAACCTGAAGAACTCATTATACAGCCATGTCGCAACCTCAGAAACTCGATCTCTCCATGCGTTGTTGTATTGGATGCACTGGACGAAGAGACTGGGACGTCATCTTATCGTCACTCTCTCGTCATGTCAACTAACTATTCCCATTAAAGTTCTTATTGACGAGCCGACCGGAAAGGCATATTTCCGCCCTCTTTAAATCATTCCAATTGAACCCAGTTACTCAAAGATACGTTTTGCACCAAGTGGAATTAAGCGTCCTGCAGAGTGACATTAAACACTACCTTTCGGCGAAGCTTGCTTCCACGCGAGACCTCCATCATCTTGAAAACGATCGGCCCTCTGGAGCCAGATATCTGAGCCCTGACGCGGATGTCGTTTGGACTGTTCATCTTTGCGTCAACCACAATCAGATTCATTTAGGACCCGAAAAGTCAACTTTCCCATCCTCCATGTAATGCACCCATGGTAACGGAAGACTCTTCTCCGCATTATAATCTTGGTCGCTTACACACTCAAGTGTTGAATGATGCATTCTCCAACATATCCCTTCCTCTTTCTGTACGGCTGAAAGCGAACCTAGGTAGTTTCTCCCGGATCACCAATTGCTCTCGAACGATTACTAGGCATGCCCTCACGTACGGTGGGAGTGGTACTTCAACATCTCCGTTCGATGATTATGGTGCCTGATGACGCCAAAGTGATCCAAACACTTCATCCATCAATTTTCGACTTTATCACATATCCGGCCCGATGTCTGAATCCGAAATATGTCATTGACCTTCAGGCGCAACATACGATTCTTCCGTGCGCTTGTCTATTTGCTATGAACATGTTGAAGCGAGATATCTGGAATCGAAAAATCCGTCTTTGCTCAATATCGAAGTGGGCCATCTAAAGTGCAGTATGCATGTCGTCGTTGGTCTTGGCACCTAGAAAACGCGACGTTTTCTGGCATTCTTGTCGACCTCATAAACGAGTTTTGTTTGAAATATCTGTTGTACTGGGTTGAGGCACTCAGTCTGATGGGAGATGTCCGAAATGTCTTCCTGCATTAGATGTAGCACAAAAAACGAATGTCGTATGTTGTCTTCTCCCTCTCCAATGGGCAGCGCTCATCTGAAAACAAACAGAGACATCACTGATGCCAAGGATTTACTTCAAGGTTGCGAGCGGTTTACCCGGGAATTTTTTTGAATCGTCAGCCGCTCTTCGCTTCAAATATACCGCTCCGCGTTACTGTTCACTCCTCAGGTAACCTCAATGAAAAGGACATATAGGAGAGAGCTGGGCCTTCCGGTGAAAATATACCAGAGGTGGGATTCATGCATACGGACGATACAAGCACATTCCGCTGGTGTTCATTCAGTCGCATTCTTTGCAGATGGCACGTGTATTGTGTCTGGATCTGGCGGCAGGACTATTCGGTGCACATCTGACCACCACCAAGGGATATTACGGTTCTGTACTATCGGTCACATTCTCCTCCGATGGCACGCGTATCGCTTCTGGATCTGCCAATGATACCATCCAGCTATGGGACGCAATCAGCAGTGCACATCTGCACACCCTCGAGGGACATTCCGACTTGGTAGGATCGGTCGCATTCTCCCTCAATGACACGCATATTGTGTCTGGATTCTGGGACCATACCATTCGGTTGTGGGACGCTGTCAGCGGAGTACATCTGAATACCCTTGAGGGGCATTCCGGCTGGGTAAACTCGGTTGCATTTTCCACAGATGGCACGCGTATTGTGTCTGGATCGGTCTGGTCGTCGCGACCAGACTGTTTGCGCAGTCAGCGGTGCACATTTGAAGACCCTGATGGGACATTTCTTGGCCCATAAGCTCGGTTGCATTCTCCCCTGATGGCATGAAAATTGTGTCTGAATCCAACGACCAGACTGTTCGGCGGTTGGACGCAGTTAGCGGGCGCCTTTGAACACCCTTAAAGCGGCTGTGTTCTCTCCCGATGGCTTGTATATAGTCTCTGGATCCTTTAATAATACCCTCTACACTACCCTGAAACGCGGTCTAGACTGCTGTCCCGACTGACCTTTAAGTGACTGTACGTGACTAACTCAATTTTTCGCTTTCACTGAGGGTCAATCCAATCCTCACAATAATATTGGTACTTAGGGAACAAGTGACCAACATAAGAGCCCAATACAAATGGGGGTTGAACCACACCTGTATGTCGGGTCTAGGAGCGATTATATCCCAACAACAACATCTGCGTGTGAAACCAAAAGTCGAATGCAGTCGGAATTTCATCTCCCAATGTGCAAGGTTGTCGGAGTGCATTCTGAACCCAAGCATCCATTGTAACTACCATGCGGCTATCGCAAGTGTGAAAATGGATAGGTGGGCATGCTGCGACCGTAGTTGGGCTGATGGCATATGGAATATTCAGAACAATCTGCTCAATTAAACCCACGTTAGAGCAAGAAGTCTCTGCGTAAGGAAACCTACGTTTAGCCGAAAAGATGGATTCAATGGGATTAAATCCGAGTCTGACACGGCGCGAAGCAACAACCTAGCCCTAATTAGCTCATCATGTTCCTCGGCAGCGTATAAGTCGTCGGAAACATAAGTTCCTTTGAGTGGTGGTGGATGGCCTCGGCCATGGAGCCAGCGTAAGACTCGGAATTGAAATGCTCTCTGTATCAGTTTGTCCAAGTCGGACGACAGGTAATCCTTTGTGGAAAACGTCAATAGTTCCAAGACATCAGAGAGAGATGTGATTTGGCGATTGCTCATAGCAGTAAGGAGAGATTTTCCAAGTTCTGGACATTCAGTCGACTGAAGAGTCTACAGGTTTGTTGGATCAATATCGGCAAGAAAACTTAACAGTCCACCCCTTATCTCTGCCGGTGGGGAGATAATAACTTACCTCAAATAGGCGCTTTCCACACAATTGAAGATTAAGTCCTTCTCTGAAAGCCAAGAATTCCGGATGCGCCCAAGGTTCGCGGTGACCGACAAGGATGGAGGATATAAGTGCTTTTGTAATCTGATGATGGAAATCAGGAGAGCGAGGTTTCTGAAACATTTCCGACTTGACCGTTTCATGGGTGTGAAAATGACGGTCATAGAGATTGGTCAAAAACTCACGTCATTGAGGTCCAAATATACAATTAACAACTGCCGAACAGAAGACTGGGCATCTGTACCCAGAACATCTGACGGCTTGAAGCTAAACCATGGTTCGAGGATAGCGGCCGAGGCCGGATCGAGGGCGAGAATAGATTCAAGGTCGTTGGGGAGACCATCCTGTCCCCACACGGCAGCATAAAGCCACCACAGGGAAATTGGTTCCGGTGCCAATCCTAAATGAATGAGGTGAAGGGCACACCATGTCCCCGCTGCCCAAAAGTCCTTATTTCGCAGGGAACAATTCAAAGGAAAGAGAATTGGATGGTAGTGGTCCCCACGGCGTCCCCACTGTGGCGAATCCTCGATGAGGCTCTTAACCCCTGCCCGAAACACGGCGCGAGTCGGTCCATCACCACATCCAGCTTCGCCACCTTCGGTTCCACTTGTTCTGGAGTTAACAGAGACCGAGGGAAATGTGTAACCGGGACTTACATCTCAATGGAGTGGAACTCTTTAACAAACGCGCTAAGTCCCTGCAAGGTGCACGTCACACCAGGTGAAGGCTGAAAACTTGAAACTCCCTCGTGGGAGGGGTAATGGTATCGAAGAAGATTGAGAAGGGTCGTTGCGATTGATTGAGCACTTGGACCAGATATTGCAAGTCCGTCACTGATATCGTCATCTGCAAAAGCAAATACTGAGCGTCTCCAACGCAGAAGATCACGAAAGGAAGCTTTCGCGACAGGTAAAGTCGCCGAAGAAAGAGATTGCCCATCGGATGGCGAGAAATCCTGTGTTTAGGTACGAGTCTACATCAGAAACGAGAAAGGATGAGGAAAACGGTTTTGTTACCGTTTGACTGCGTTGATTTGGTGTTGACCGATGCACCCGATGATTTTGATTGGATGGAGACCCAGACTGTCCAGAGCCCGCCCGGCCTATCGATGGCGTCAAAGTAACATCTGCATGACTCTCTGATGGCAAAGGAGAACCAGTCACGATTGGAAAGGGTGACGAAGCCTGCAGAAATGAGTGTCAGGCAGAATACAGAAAATGTGTGGATATTACCATATTTTCTTGTGCCATGACTCTGGCCCTTGCGCGAGGGGGCTGTTCGCAGATATCTGAAGAATCCTAGAGTGTGAGATCAGCCTATTTTATCACAAAGTTCAGATTATGTTCAACTTTACCGTATCAGACCTCGCTCTCCGGAGGGATCCTGAACGATGAACGCTTGCGCTCTGTGCGCTACCGATACTTTCGGGCTGTCAACACAGTAAGCAGGATAGCATCTCAACAGCTTGAAAAAGAGCTACCTGTCCTGGGCAACTCTGTATACAACGCCCTCCTTCATTTGTTGTCGTGGGTGAGAATGGTCGCAGGCGGTGCCATGCCTTCCACGGAAAACAAGGATGGGGTATATTGTCATCCTGTACAGGGCCCCATAGGTTTCGGAACCGGGGGGCTAAAAGAGGTTAAAAACGACTACTAATGACGGTCATTGACTGTTACACACCAAAAAATAGAACGGGACGTTCATCCCCAGGACATGGATTCGTGAGTTTGTTAGCTTGTAGGACAAGGGCAGGAACCTTGAAGTCACCACCAACAAGATCCGTTTGAACGAATGGCCTTGCATCTGATTGCCTGTTCCCGCGAGGTGCAACGAGGATCATGGGAGACTGAAAGTATAAGTCTCCAGAAATTGTGGGGCTGCTGGACATCGGAGGTGAAACAAGAAGTTCGATCTTGAAGTTCTTTAGGTGGTTCATCAGCTGATTGTTAACACATCGCCATACTTCACCCCGCGACATCAAGGATAAGTTACACGTAAGGTTGTGAGACTGAAGCACAGCGATGAGGGATGCTATCTCCTCTAGCGTGAATTTATAAATCGGAGCTGGATGCGCGGGTTCCCCTTTATCCGATTTGATCTAAGGAGAAACGTTAATCAAATAAATACAAAGATGCCTGGAAACTTGCAGTGAAAGGGAGACAAACTGCCAAAAACTCTGTATTTGGCAATAAAGAAAATTCCTCCGATACCCTTCCACCAAGATGTCCTCCGCCACTTCCCCGCATTCCACTTCTGGCACCTCCCCTTCTCCCGCGAGTGGTGCTGACCCGAATGTGAGGAAGGCTTCTCTGTGCAGCAGCCATACGTCGGTCATTGGCATTTCCATCACGATTGGGCTGAGGTGTGATAAATGCGTTAATGGGCGGATGCAATGCAATCTCGGTTGAAGATAATAGTGCTCGGTCAATAGGAGTAGCAGGGAAGCTAGAGGAAGACGCTGCGAGCATACTCTGTAACTCTGTAGGTCCTTTTTGAGCGGCGGCATTGGAACTTCTGAGTCAAAGTCAATCGAGGCACAAAAAGGATTAATAAGTGCGGACTCACAAGCAGAGAGTAGTATGAGACATCCAAGGCTTAGAGCAAGCACAGAGTGAGTGCGGAGACCAGTCACCATCACCGAGCATCTGTAAGAAGCTTGAAAAGTCAAACTCTTCAGGTGGAGAATTCGAACCTACAGGATGGAACCCCCCGCAAGAGCTCTCTAGATTGCCGCCACGTCCGTGTGAAAGGTCATTGGGCGCGTCGATGAGGTGCTGCCACCAAAAGTGACCGCAGATGCAAACATCCACGCAATCGAGTGGAATCTGTTGCAAGATAGGTCGTGACAGAATTTTTGGGAAAGACGACATCTCACCGGTGATGAGAAGTCTGCCATCAAAAACCCTCCACATTCACAAGCTAAAAATTGACAACGTCCTCGAGCATAGAGCGCAACCATAGCGAGATTGGGAAAGATATGAGTTACTGTAAATCGATCCACTATTAATACGTTTGGGGTTGTATAATCCAGCCGGAGTTCGACCGCTAACACTTTAGCGATCCGCCGCTTTCTGGAAACGAGTTTGATGACTGCGAGAAATTCGGAACGGATTACCAAACGATTATTTCAATCCCGATTATTACAGCCGACCCCCCTAACCTACAGCACCAGCACAACGTGGAAACAATCGACTACAGTGGTGAAGCCATTTCTGCTCCTCGGGCCAGGAGTATGAGGAGAACTTAACCCATTCCGTCTTTGCTTTCCCTCCTTAACGAATACCCATGAAACTGCCTTAATTTGATGAGCGTTGCTTGAGAATAAACAAACGATTCAATCGCCGTGTGTGCTAATCGATACGTACCATTTCAGCTTATTATTAATAAGGATTTTGCGGATGTTTTTTCCTGCACTAATCGGACCGGACATCTCATCCCTCTTGTTACGTTACAGGGAGGTCAGAGATCCAGAGCTGTTCACCGCAATGTATAATTTCTTCCGTTGTAGCGCATTGCTGATCTATCCTCCTGCATCAAAAATGATGAGTTCTCAATCACGCAATCGTAAATGACACTCCTCACCCTGAACCTGCACTGGCTCCTCTCTAAGCACCTCAAGCTGATAGACTAAGAAACGCGATATGTTAATCTCACCTTTCCTCATGACGTGAAGTGGATCTTCACCACTGGGAGCAACTGTACCCAGCCACTCTATTTGTTGGTGGGCTAAGTTGTGTGTACGAAATTAGGTGGATGTGTAGGCACGGGGTGGTTTGCCGTGATAATCCCGAGTCTACCGACCAAAACGGATGTCAGTTATGCGGACTCAGTAGAAATAGGAGCACTGGCTAATTGAGTTCTGCACAGGGAAGATTGTTTGTCTTCTCCAAATGGTACACTCAATCGGAGATGATGTCTATGAGTTTCCCAGTCTGAAACCACGCGTTATATCACACACGCTCCAATCGGCACACATCTCTGGTAATTTAATTAGTTGTCGGGTCCAAAAATGCATGATAAAATGGAATTTGGGAAAAGCACAGTATCGAACCTGGTTCTAGCCATACAGTAAGTTTTGCACTAATTGAGGTACCGATCAGCTCGAAGATAAATTCCAGAAACCGAACGGAAATGATGGCTGTGGTGGTAGCCTGAGCGGATTTCTTTTGATTTACGTTTCATAGCCAGACAATCGGTGTTTGCAACCATTTGCTCCCGTCGAACTTCGACTGGCTTGGACTCGTGGTTCTCGCTTGGACTCGTGGTTCTATCGGAGATCTCTTATTCTGAACAAGATCAACCCTGGGGAACCCAGTATACCGGAAAGCAAGTACTCATCCTTATAGTATTTTTTCGTTTGCGTTAAAAGTTCTGACACCACATAGGTTGGCCACTCGACCAATTTATTGTAACAAAGTCGTACTCACTAACGGTGATTCAAGAGACATCACATTTCCCCAAATTGCTCAGACTCTGCCCCATCTGTCCACTTATAAGCACCCCATGAAGTTGCGTCGATTCCAATCAGACCGCGATAACTGATTGATCAATCCTACAACAGATGAAGTGGGGGATGCCACTTTATATTCCCTCCCACCCTAAAAACACCATCAATGGCCATGCAAACTATCATGTCTCACCTCAAACTTGCGCCGCCTTCTCCCATTAGAAGGCAGGTACGAAAAAGTGGTGCGCTGCTGGCCGTGGGTACAATATCGGAGTTTACTATGGATGGCGAGTCAAGCAGGCTATCCCACAGATGGATTCAACCACCGGTTTAGGCCACTTAAGGGTGGTGAAGCCTTGTTCCGGAGAGCGAGAAATACGGAAGAAATGGAAGCCTTCAAGATTTTTAATCGATGGGAATCTCGGGGCTGACGGCGCTAATTCGTCTGGATTGAATGTATTTGTTCTTCCTCCATTCTTCTCGTGTTCACCTGATAATGGCGACGCCAAAAGATCCCGCCGTGACAAGGTAAGTGCGCAGGGACTTTAACATTATTGCGCATTGATATAAGACCACTCTGCCAGCACTATTCACTATTGCACCTTATGTCGTCTCCTTCACAGAGGCAGGCTGAAACACCTCGTCGCAGTTCTCGTCCAAGAACTCTCCGCACCAGAGACGATCATATCTCCCCCTTAACTTCTCGCTCGTCGAATAGATTAAACTCAAGGCGCCAACAGCAATCACGCCATTCCGAGCAGGAACCAGTATCCCCTGCGAACGGAAGTGCGTACTTTTTGCCCTTTACTTCTGTTTTCACTTATACTATCGTTAGATCCTCCATCGTCGCCAGATTCGTGCATCCAGCCAATTCAATATAGCGTGCCGTCTCCTTCTCCAGATGAGGAGGAAGATCACTTTTCGCTCCCTTGTTCCCAACCGGCAAGCATACTTTTGCCAGCCGTCAAATATGAACAAACTGTTTTTGAAGACATTCTTGGTTGTCTCGTGGCCATCCAGGGTCCGTTCGATGTTTCTGTTGTGGACATCGCATTGTCTCTTGCCCAACCGTCTGAATTACCTCCTTTTTCTGCTGCCATCTCACCTCCCCACCCTTCCTTTATATCGCCTCCTGCCACTCCTGCTACTCCTGGTTCATCACTGCCTCCGGTTACTTTGACTCCTAGCGCAGTCTTCCTTGGACTGGATCGAAGTGCCATCAATCTCCGGGCATCTTTCTTAGTTGATGGCATACAGTTGGAACATACCCCAACCATTGGGGATCTCCTTCAAACGGTTATTGCTCGAGAACAGTCAACACCCTCGAGGGTGCTTGCAAAGTTACCTTCTGATGACAAAACATGGGTCGCTACCTCCAAAGTCCCCATTGACATCAAGAATGACGATTACCGTGATCCATCTACCCATTTCCGTGATGTAGGGAGTTTTAGAGTCATTTTTGATGACGTCAAGGATTCCCCTCGAATCGCACCGGCACCATTATCAGCTACCCTTCGCAGTTACCTCAGATCTGTGGAGTTACCCGAGGATAAACCACTTTTTGTCGTTTATGTCTACTGCGATGTCTGTAGGATTTATATCGATCTCGTGCGTGCTTTACTGACTACCTCTCATAGAACTCGTCACCCTGTCCGGAAGCAGGCCCTGGGATGGCTTTATTGCCAACATCGCAACATCCCACCAGGTACGTTGTCATCCATTCATCTGGAGTATCGAAATCTAACAAAATCAAAGGGCTACTTGGCTTACTCGGTTGTACCCCCAGTACGATGCTATCCTGGACGGACTCAAGCTTTCAAAATACGGGAAAGCGTATGTGCATTGCCAAAAATATCGAATCATCGACGCTATGGAGAAGGGCCAAGGAGAGGCATACCACGATACAATCGTCCTGTGGGCACATGAAGTACCTAAGACATGGAAGAACACCATGGCTCGGTGCAAGCGGGCAGCCGCTGCATTAGCAAAGCTCGGCGAGCATTCCTCCAAGCAACCGTTGATGCCGGATCAGGATCATGTATTTCAATTATTCAAAGTCCTCCTCGGCGGTCCCATTCAGCTACTCGCATTTTCGCAGTTCATCCCCACTGAGGGTGTCACCAATCGCTCTTGGTTAGAGTGGCAAAAGCTGAAGGTAGAGAGCGAGGCCCTCAACATGACATCAAAGAAGCTCGAGGACTTGAGCAAAATGGTAGAGGCGTGGTTTCCGTCAAGCATCTAAGTAGTTGAGCAAATGCGACATGTAGCCGCAATCAAAAGCTTGATGTTTCATATTTTCTGTTGCGTAGTCTGAATAGACCGATTTTTGTTCTACTCATGATAATATCCTCTCAAACACCAATCACAACCAGCCCCGCAAACAGAGAAGCGAAAGCTCAATCATTCATCTCCATCATTTTGGGTGAAACAGCGTGAAGTTCTTCACCAGATAATGGTGGGGTGGCATATACGGACAGAACCCGCATCGCTTAGGCTTTATGTTGGTTTGTTCAATAACCAGTTATTCCAGAAGTATGGAATTCGGCTTATTACCTCAATGACTTTCTTACCGGAAATTATTTATTAATAATGGATCAAACCGGGTTATAAAAAAAACGGCTTCATTACCCAAGGCCGTATCAAGCAAGGTAACAAGGTAAAACATCTTTGCACTTATGGACCAACGACTCTCGAACTTTCGGGCTGCATATCACCTAGCGGAACGAGTGAGGATTTCTATCCAAAGTCATGCCGGAGACATTGCCCTTCTACGGTCTCAATCGGAATTTGCTCAAAGATTCTTGAGCGCTGCAGAAAGAGTCATCTCATCTCTTTTAATCTTCACCAGTTTCAACTAACATCGACCCTCAGAACATTCAGATATTTTCCAACGCCGAGTACGAGACTCTCCGTAAAAGTATTGCCACAATGGTTGAGGCTCTGGGATTGGCGTTTAATCAAGTTAGAGATCCTGTCGATGACCCTGCACTGAGGGTTCTGGAGCAGAGACGCTCCGGGGGACGAGGTCGACCTTACTGGGACTTTGATCCAAGGTTTTTGGAGTTTGCCCTACAGCTCCGTGGGCCGGCACAGCTTGCGAACTTCTTTGGGTGCAGTGCTCGAACTGTACGCCAAAGAGCTTTGGAGTATGGCCTTAGTGAACCGGGAGAACCGCTATATCAGGACTTGCCCCAGGATGATGGAACTGTGAGACGATTTTGGCCTGGTACTACCAGACACACCCATATGTCTCGAATCTCTGATGATGAATTGGACCGAGAAATGGCACAACTTCTTCAACGCTTCCCATCTTTTGGCCGCCGGCTGATCAAGGGGTACTTCCAAGCTAAAGGCCTGCATATTTCTCGTCGTAGGATAACGGAGTCATATCTGCGAGTCCACGGTCCCCCTTCTATCTTCAGTCGCCGGCCGATTGAACGAAGGTCATATTATGTTCCCGGACCTAACTCCCTCTGGCACCATGATGGCCAGCACGGTTTGTCTTTCCACTTCCCATTGTTGGCTGAGCTTATTACGATTCTAGGGCTCATCCGGTACAAGCTTGTCACCCATCTTTTCATCGACGGGAAAAGCAGGTTTATCACAGGCGCTCAAACACATAACAACAATCGCGCAGCTACAGTTCTGAATCTGTTCCAAGATGCAATGCGTCACGGCGTCCCTAGGCGAGTGCGAGGTGACCACGGAACAGAAAATATTGAAGTTGCGAAGTGGATGGAGGCTAAGAACGGGGTAGGATCTTACATTTGGGGACGGTAAGTCTTTCGATGTCAAACCATGACTTGTCTCACCTGGATGTGCAGAAGCGTCCACAATACTCGGGTAGAACGCGTTTGGTTTGACTTCACTCAAGGTGTCGGTGCTAAGTGGAAGACATTTTTCGAAGATCTCGAGTTGTATCATGGCCTTGACCCACATCTTCCTGGGCATATCTGGCTGATACATTGGTTGTTTTATGACTCTATCAACGACGATCTTTCCCTCTGGGTGGATTCCTGGAACAGCCACAAGGTCACCCTCAAAGGAGAGGCAGACCGATCACCACGCGATATGTATCTTTTTGGAATGATCGAAAACGGTCCCCGTGGAATCCAACATTTACTCGGCTCTCCAACAGATATCAACGAAGACGATATAGATAGTCCCATGGGTGGCTATGGTGTCGATTGGGAAATTGCAGAGAACCCTGCTTTACTTCGTCATTTTCTTGAACATAATGGTGACGACTGGGATGAACGAGAGAATCCTTTCGATATCAATCGACTTCCTGTCCGTATGTCGGAAGTCATTTGTGAAGTGGATGATCCACACCTTCCAGATCGCTTTGTGCGGGAATTACAAGCAGGGTTACAGGGGTATCTGGGCGTCTCCTTTACACCTCAGGACATGAATACCCGGTGCTCATTATGGCAGAATGCCTTGCAGTTTTGTACGAGTTTATTTAGCGAGATATGTAGAGTACATCGAAATGAATCATAGAGTCATTGAGTGACCCCACAACATGGGTTTCGTAACGAGGCCCTGTTCAGTAACATAGCAATGCCAGCTTTTTGGCGCTAGGCTGGCAGGCCTGGATTCAGTCGGTTCATCCTGGTTCACAGATATGTATGATGAAAACGGCGAGTAATATACTGTTTTACAGTCAAGTTGACTTTCCGACAGTCACGGGCTTGACGCAGGCTTATTCATGTCTCACCAAGAGATTCCTCCCGAAAGATTCTATTCCTCTCCGATAAAACCCCTCCCCAGTCGTGCCCAAACACCCCCTGCTCGACCACCCAGAGCGCACAGCACACCCATAAAAGCAAGGTCAGCGGGTTTTCGGTCGTTCTCCTCCAATGCCGTCAGACGCCATCAGGCTTTCCTTCAACTGGCCCGAGAAACCGATGGTCGATTCCTTGGCCCCATGCCGCTTCACGATTTCATGGCTCATTACTTGCCTCCATCGAAGCCAATGCCAGCAGACCTCATCCCTCACGACTTGTTCGCGATTTTGACTAAAACCGAACCTCAAATGTACGAGAAAATTGTAAGTAATTAACGAAGAAGTCCTTTAACTGACCACTCATGCGGTATCGTTTAGATTGATGCCTTTCAACTGCTCTCATCCATCAAATTCGTGAAGACTTCGGAAAATCCTGACAACTCCTGCGATGAAATGCGACCCGACATTGCTGCGTATCCCAAAGGAATGCACAACCCAGATCAAATAACCGACTTCTCAATGATGGATATGTGGATCGAAGTCAAGCCAACCCCAGCATACGATCCTTTCACAGATGCTGCCCCCTGTAACGAGAAGCCACACAAGACCCACAAGACCTCTCAATCCCACAAAGAGAAATCGCGCCAAGTTCATGGTCTCCCCTCGGCTTCTGGTCCTAGCGTCATCCATAAACAACGTCCATGGTTTCATCGCAAGTCCATATACGCGCAACAAACGCAAGGACAACTTGTCGCCTATGCCAATGCAGTATTTGCAAGACAATTCAGAACACGATTGTTTTCGGTGCTGATCTGTCGTCACTATGCGCGTATTATCCTATGGGATCACTCGTGTGCGGTCGTGACGGAGAGTTTCAATTACATTCAGCATCCCACAAAACTTGCCGAATTCTTTTGGCGATATAACTTGCTTTCGTCGGATATGCGTGGCTACGACCCATCCATCACAACTCCCAATACCGACGAAGTAAATGATGCCAAGGGAGCCCTGCACATCGAAGACACCGATGCCACCTTTGTCAAACTCTCAGTTCCTGAAGACACAGAAGCGGGTGCGTTCTATATTGCCCAGACACCCTCGTATACGCGGCGGTCGCCCATGGGAAGATGTACACGAGGCTTCACTGCTTATGATGTAGCGAACGACAAAGTTGTCTGGATCAAAGACTACTGGCGGATCAACAGACCAGGTATGGAAAAGGAGGGGGATATTTATAGGGATCTCCACCGCCATCATGTCCCACATATTCCCAAGTTTGAAAGAGGAGGCGACATCACGAGCAGTGTGCTCTGCACGACATCTAATCACCAGTGGATGAACCAACCCTGGGCTTGTCGTATGCAGGATATAACGACGTACTCACTTTACAGGCTGGTACTAGGTGAAGTTGGCATAAGCCTGACGTTGTTTGAATCATCTTGGGAATACGTCAATGCTATCGCCGATGCTGTTGAAGGTAAATAAGTGTGCTCCTTCTCTGTACAAAAATTGTTTGATTTATCACACCGTAGCTCACTGGGTGGCGTACGATCGAGCCAAAATACTCCACTGTGACATCAGCGTCGGCAATGTCCTCCTCACGGCTGATCGAAAGAATGGCTTGTTAATCGACTGGGAACTCTGCAAGCGAGTACCACCTTCTCGTACACCGATGCCTCCCCTAGAGGACAGAAGCCATGGAGAAGTTGGAACAAGCTCGCGGGCAACTCACACTGACCAGCAAGCAGATGCTTCTGTCCTACCTGCACTTGGTTCCGGGATAGATATCGCGACACAGACAATCATCAGACAACCTGATCGCACTGCAAGTTCTTCTGCTCCTTCTTTATCCTCATACTCATCCGCTATGCAGGGCACTTGGCAGTTTATCTCCGTGCGCTTACTCATGGAACCAGGAGGAGAGCACCAACTGCAGGACGACTTGGAGTCGTTCTTCTGGGTGCTGCTATGGGTCTCTTTGCGGTATACTCGCCACAACCAGTCGCCCGAGAAACTTGACAATCTTCTGGCGGCTTTCGATGAAGTATTCTATGAGTCAAACGAGGGTGGAGTGAGGAAGCGTAATATGCTCCTTGCACGGGAAGTTCCTGAATATGTGCACTTTCTCAACAAGGTGCTCGACAAGTCCTTCGCCGAGCTCAATGATATGTTTGCTGTCCGTTACAAGAAGCCGCCCGGTGATGTTGAGAAGGCTGCTTATGACGTCTTGATCACCTCATTTTCACAAGACCATGCTGTCATCCAGACGCACCCCATCTATCTTTACGAACGGTACAAGGGACTCCTGGGCTCATCGCTCTTCATGCTCGAACTGCTCAAGGGGGTTGTCCAAGACCGGTCATCTTGGCCCAGAGATGACAAAGCGACGAGGCAGGTGTTTGGCAGCAGTCTCCTCACAGAAAGGAAGTGCAAGAGTGATTTGGATAGGATCGAAAGCGCCCAAACATTTCAGTCGAAAAAGTATGGCGGAAGAGGATGAGAACCAACGCGGCGATTATGATCGTGAAGACGACGAAGAAATGTGAAATAGTTTCGGGTATAGAATGGGTGGTGTTGTTGCATAAATTGCCAGTAGTATGAGTCGATACAGTAGATGGCAGCTCTAGTCCGATACGAATTCACAAGTAAAGAAGTAGAGCTAAGGCTTTGTAAACAATACACAAAAATTTGTTACTTCTTTTACACATCAGCAAACCACTGTGGGAAGTAATTTCATTCAAAATCAGTGTCTAATATCACTGCTTTTTAGTACAGTAACACTCTGAAAACCAGTGAATGACTGAAAAATATTAGTGATATTTGTCACTGAATAGGTCATTTTCATGTCTGAAAAACAGTGACATTGGTACTGAATTATAGCACTTTAACAAATGATTTTATTAATAAGTGTTGTGTGCACTAATGTTAAATGTTGAGTGCACTGATTTCAAATGTCAAGTGCACTGAGTTTTCAGACTTATTAATAAAAAACATCTACATCAGTAAAACCATGTGTTGTTCATGTTTGGCTCATAGATGTAAGTGAAAATCCATAGATGTCATAGCTAGCCATAGCCAGCTATAGTGATGGCCTTGTCATACAGCACATCAAAGCACTTCATAGACTTCTGCCCTCCATATAGCAAGCTGCTGAATTACATGGGCATGTAAAGTAGTACTACTATTTAATAGGTCAACAGGTTAACTTCGGTTCACAAATTGCCAAACAGCTATTCATTGTTTAAGGAATAATATAATGCTTTACTAAAATATTTGTTCATATAAAACTCTGCACTATATTCCAGACTGCTTTCCTTCATCAATCGTGGGTCAGCAGTATGAAAAAAATGAGGAATAAGATCAGCTTGCACCCTCAAATAAGTCAGAGGAATCACATCACCCATGCATGTACCATCAGTGTGATTACTTCATTTCAGGACATACATTTGTGTGGTGTGCTCAGGGCAACAGTTACGTCAGTACTCTGATATAAGTTGTGGCACAATATTAAAGCATTGTACATATATAAGAAAGGAGTCAAATGGGGTATGAAACTGAGATTTGGTGGGGGAAACGGGATGCATGATGAGTTGGATCTGTACCACAGAATGCCCTTTGTCCAATTGTCTGAGTCAATTTGAGAACTGTTCTCAAGAGAGTGGCAGCCTTACCAGACATTCCACTTTGTGGCCATATTATACTGGGATTAGCATTTGCAATCACAGCATCATAGTAACCAAGGGGCCAGTTGGGTGAGGGCAGGTTAGCATTCAGCATTTCCAGTAGTAATATAATGTCTAGGCAGTGGTGATCTTTCCCCTGCATCCTTACACTTGACCACACATCTAGTTCACAGAAAGGGAGAGGAAGGTTGGTTACTGAACAATGGCCTCCAATGGCATGGAAAGATTGTCTATCATGCTTAAGATGCATAAGAAAGTGAGAAAGGGCAGATGCAAGATTGGGGATTCCAAATTTGATGGAGACATCACTTATCAACATTTTTTTGAATGTTGGATCCCAGGTTAAATGGAATGCGGTTGAGTTAGTATGGAAGGTTCAAGGGGGGAAAGGAGTGGTTGCAGAAGGGTGAGAGGGCAATTGGAAATAGTTTGTAGAAACTTGATGGGATTTGATGACACTTGAGACAGCAGTTGGAAGTGAGGATATCATGTCGATAGTGTGAAGATCTGGTGGATCCCTGCTCCCATCAAAGCAGGCATCTGGCCCATTACACATCCCCAGAGTCATCCCAATGTTGCTTTGTGAATCACAGATAGAAGTTGCAAGATCGAATTGTCAGCACTTATCTTCCCAATCAAGGGTATGGCATATAGTGTCCTCATGATGCTAATTGTTGCCAGATTGACCTAGATCTTTGATGACAGCAATGTGTGCATGTTCTGTAACATCAGCACTCCACTGGACAGTGACGCTGTTAGCCTTGATGTTTGGGGTGGTACTCTGCATAAACTCTAGCTTCAGTATGTGCCAGTTCTCTATCAGCTTTTTACCTTTCCCTATACAAGCACCAGACTCAAGGATTGCATGCTTGTGGCTATGAAACTCGTGTAAAGCGGACTGAATTTTAGTGCAAATATGATCATTGACCACAGGCACTTGAGCAAGATATTGGAAGTCCATTAGTGCATGAATAGTGGTGACAAAATCATTTGGCACTTTGCCAGCTATAACACCCATGATGTATCATTGGATGTTTCGATGATCCCATCCTGTCACTTGCTTCATCTTCAAGATCCCTTCTTTGAAGTGCCTGAAGCCAGTGTGTGGTTGGAGAATGGAAAACCGAAAGTCAATTTCATGTTCACCAAGGACATGGATACACCACTTCACATCATGGTCCCAGAATTGTTTGTGCCAGTGATGAAGCAGTTCAGGGGGGGAAAAGATCAATGGATCAGCCAATGCCCAGTCTCTCCAAAACAGAAGATGTATGCCATTGAGTTGGACTTTCTTTGCCACACAGATGTAACCTTTAATATCTTCAGTTGGGTTAATCGATGAAGTCAGGGTGTGAAGTTTTATTAGCATGTTGGATGCTATTCAGGGGAGATGTTGGTACAGGTCACTAAACTCCTTGTATATGACCAGTGTAAGATATGAGGTTTTCCCACTAACCCTAGCAAGCATTGCTACTTGGGGGTATTGGCAATATAAGCTGTGAGAGGGGTGAAACAAAATCAGGAAAAGCCACAAGTGTTGTCCATCATGATGCCTAATTTTGCAGCAGCCTTCAGAGGTGATAGAATAAAGTCAAGGCATTCATGGATGAGGTGGTTTTCTAAAACACCTTAGAGCACCTTATCCTTCTCAATGAACTTAGGGATAGGGAGAAGGGCAAGGAGTTGGAAAGCGTGGTGTGAACCCTTGGAATGATATTCCATTTTGATGTTAGCCAGACTGATCAAAAGTAGGTGTGCAAGCCGATCACCTGTCATGACTGATATATTGGTTTTATCTGATGACAAGATTGTTCCAAGAAGGGTGGCTCCAGGTGGGAGTTGTTCTTTTGAAATTGAAGATGAGTGGAACAACCAAATAATACATAAGAAAATATATCACCTGCATTTTCTAAGTAGCATCGCCTGACATCCATTCACTGTAGATCTGCACTAGTCTCTCAGGTGTTGTGAATTGATGATATAGGGAGAACTCTATATCATCAGCAGAGAGTGGAGAGTTGAGCAATGATTCTAAACACTCAATGGGATCACAGTAGTAGAGCTGGATTGGTGACTTTGTTGGATGAGTCATCTTCCATGGTTTAGCTTGCCATTTTGGACCTGCCAGAAGGAGCTCAGCTTGGCCCCTCAATTCCTTGGCTGTTTGAAAAGAGAGCAGTAACTCAGAGATCTGAAAATAATGTTTGCAATGTGGATAGTGGTTAGAAATAACAATTTACATACTAGCTCAAGCAATAAGAACTTGTCAATTTGTACCATGCTCATTCCCGAAGAAAGCAGGAATAATGACAATTTCCATTCTTTCTGTGATGCAAATGGGTAATAGACATTATTGTGCCATTTGTCAGAGTGCTGATCATGGTCAAACTTATCCATGAATGTGAGGCTGGAAGTAAATGTAACTGCTGCCCCAGGGAAGTCATCACATACTGGTGTTATGGGATAGGGATTTTCAACAGGACCACTCTCAAAAGACCCTTCAAATGGTCCCTCAAATGCTTGGAAGTCAGTGCAATCATTGCTCATTGCATTTGCAGAAGAATGATTGATGGTTGATGGAATAGATATCAACAGTGGAAGATGTTGCAGATCTGTAAATAGGTTGCTGGAGAGGTTTCCACAAAGCAATAACAGTTGGCTGAGATGGCAAGTGACATTAGAGTGAGATGTTGTTATGATTCGGTAGTCGAAGGCTTTACTTCTCACGTTGGAGGGGCTGATGAGGAAATGGAATTCAACTAAAGAGTGAGGGAGCTAACTAGGAATCGAACTTAACCTACTGACTAGAGGTCAGGCTTTATATACTAACTACCTGAGTCGGCATGAGTCAGTCGTATAGATGATTACAAAGCGCAAAACGGAATGTGACTAGTGAAGAGTCACGAAAAGAATAACGGAAACAGAATGTGACTCGTGAAGAGTCAGAAAGAAGGTACATGTGACTAGTCTCTATATATAAAGCAGTAAAGCGGAAGGGTAAACGGAATAAAGATTAATCAAGTATGACTAAAAGAAAAAGGAAAAAGTATCCGTGACATACACCCACATCAAAAGGAATTTCGTCCCAAAATTCGAGGTGGCCTTCGAAAGTGTCGATGGGTGCGGAGGAGGGGAAGGACTAGGATAAGTCCTTATCGGAGATGGTGGTCGACAGGGAAATAATGTCGGCCGGGGAAGTATTGTCATTGTCAGGAATGGTGATGGGGTTCGACGATGAACTGGGGGGAACGATGAGCGGACCTGGGAAAACAAGGGGAGCGGGGGAATTGAGATGGGGAAGTACCTTTGTGACTTCCTCGTGTTTCGTCTTCCAATACTTGGCCTGTTCTCACCAATACTTGCTCGTTCTTCTTTCTCCATCTAGACTCAACCACTGACTGTACAGTTCTTCATTCAACCTCGCGATCTCACTCTTATAGTAATCAACGTCCTTCTTCAACGACTCAATGATCTGCTTGGGTGGGATGGGTGGTGCAACTATTTCTTTGGGCCATATGGCGAGGTCCCGGTTTTGTGCGCATCAGTTGTGTTGCCAGAGTTGTCCAGCGAGCTCAGCTTCACCATAAGTGGATGAGGTGGAAGTGAGAGGAGGGGGAGCGCGAGGAGGGGGTTGTCCTCCTGTGGACATACGGGGAGCATGGGGTGGACGACCACCAGTAGACTTGCGAGCAGTTTGGTGAGAGCATTCGGCGGGCATAGTGGTGTTGACTTTTGAGGGGAAAAACGGAGGCGAAAGAGGTTATAAGGATGAGTCGGAGTTTGGAAAAGGTGATGAAAGTGAAAAGTTTCAAAAGAGGGGAGTTGATACTGTGAAAGAGTGGTTAAGTCGCCATTTGAATTGATTGTTCATATTCTAGAATTCGTTCTTTCGCATGAGAAAGGTTCTTCTTTGGCTCCCAAGTTGCTTCTTCAATGGGATAGCCAACCCATTTGACCAAATACGTGCGACATCGGGTGGATCCATAATGCTGAAGGATTTGTTCAACCTTGTATTCTTCTTTTTCTTGAATGACATCTGGAGGTGGGCAGAGATTATCATCCACTTCTTCTGGATGGAGATTGGAGTTAATGTTAGTGGATCTTAGGAGTGAAACGTGAAAGACGTCATGTATTTTCCATGATAAGGGGAGGGCCAGGCGATAAGAGACTCTTCTGATTTTTTCTAGAACTTTGAATGGTCCAGTGCATCGGACATTGAGTTTGAGGGTTGGACAACCTGTTTTTAAGTTACGGGTATCAAGATAAACGAATTGACCTATTTGGAACTGGGTATCTTTCCGTTTGCGATCTGCGAAGTGCTTCATGGTTTCTGCCGTGGTTTCTAGGGCTTTCGCGGCTTTCTCATGGGCTTCTGTGAGGTGATCGTGGAAGGCGTCTGCTGCAGGATTAGAGGTAGAAGTCATGGGGATGGATGGGATGAAGGGATGTTGGCCAGTATCAAGGTAAAAGGGAGTGTGTTTCATCAAGGAGTGTTGTTGGTTGTTGTACGCGAATTCAGCTGGAGATAGCCAGTTGGCCCAATCGTCTTGCATAAAGTTGGTATATAAGCGAAGGTATTGTTCAAGTTCTTGATTGGTGCGTTCCGTTTGACCATCGGTTTGGGGATGATAAGTGGTAGACAAACCGGAGATGATTCCCAAATGAGTGTTGAGAGCTTTCGCGAATTTGGAAGCGAATTGAGTTCCTTGATCGGTTATGATCTTCTTTGGCCAGCCGTGATGTTTCCATATGTTGTCCCTAAAGAGTTTTGCAACTCCTTCTGCTGAAATGTTTGAAGTCGTCAGGATGAAGTGAGCGCGTTTGGTAAAACGATCGACAACAACTAAAACAGCATCGTAACCAGATGATTGGGGGAGTTCTACGATCAGATTGGTGGTGATTTCTTCCCAAGGTCGAGACGAAGGGGGAATGGGTTCTAGAAGACCTGCAGGCTTTGAGGGGTAAAGCTTGACTTGTTGACAGGTCGGACAAGATGATATGAATACATGGATATCAGGGGCAGCACTACTCCAGGTGTAGTTCCGCAACACAAGCTCACATGTCTTCTCAATTCTGGGATGGCCTCCATGGGGTAGGGAGTGGGTCAATTGAATTATCTCTGTGCATAGCGATACGTCCGCTGGTACAACAATACGATCTCCTGCATCTCTCACAATTCTGTCAGTGAAGGAGTAGCTGGAAGAGGAATCAGATAATTTGATGCGAATGTCCTCTGGGATTTGATTGAAGTTGGGGAAATGAAATCTTGACATGAAAGAGGGTTCGGACATGGAAATGATAGCATTGATGAAACATTCGGGAGGAAGAAGGGCTTGACCTTCTAGTTCTTCTTTATCTGTTCGGCGGTGATTGGGTCAGTGAGAGAGTCTATCAGCTTTGTTTTTGGCTCCAGGGGAATACTTAATATTGAAATCGAATCTGCCTAAGAATTCCATCCAACGTGCTTGTCATCTGGAGAGGGATCTGTTCTGCATGAAATACTTGAGCGCTAAATTGTCCGTTTTTATCAACACAGTATCCCTTGCGCCTTCTAAAAGATAGCGCCAGTACTTGAGGGAAGTGACAATTGCAAGCATCTCCAGATTGTGGGTAGGATAGTTATACTCGGCAGGGAGTAAGGACTTTGAGAAAAAGCCGACAGGGTGCCAACCATTGTTGTGTTTCTGGGATAAGACCGCGCCAATACTGAAATCAGAGGCATTGGTCTCCAAAAGATAAGAAAGGTCTGGTCGGGGAGTAAGAAGGACAGGGGCTGTGGTGACGAGGTGTTTGAGCTGTTCAAAGGCTTTTTGACACAAGGGAGACCAATCCCAAGGTTGGTCTTTCCGTAAAAGGCCACAGAGAGGACGAACCACTGAGGAGAAACTCTTGATATAGTGGCGCCAAAAGTTGGTGGTGCCAAGGAATGATTGGAGATCTTGCAACTTTTGAGGTGTTAGCCAATTGATGATGGCGTCCACCTTCTTTGGGTTGATAGCGAGTTGACCTTTGCTGATAATCGTTCCAAGGTAGGTAACAGAGGTCTTCTCCATTTGACACTTGACGGGTTTGGCAGATAATTGATTCTTCTCCATGAGTTCAAGGGTTTCGTCAGTCCAGTGGCGAATTTCTTCAGGGGTGTCGCCCATGATTAGAATGTCGTCGATGTAGATGTGAACACAGCCAGAGTCCAAAACGGGTTTGAAGAGAACATCTATCATTCGTTGAAAGGATGCTGGGGAATTCCGTAGTCCAAAGAACATAACAGTTGGTTCGAAGAGTCCTCGATTGGTGATGAAAGCTGCTTTCCATTCATCGCCTTCCTTGAGTCATATGTTATTAAATCCCCATCAGATGTCGATAACTGTGAAAAGAGAAGCAGTAGCAAGCTTCAGTACTTGGAGGATTTCTGACAAAAGGGGAAGGGGGTAGCGATCAGGAATAGTCTTTGAGTTGATGTAGCGATAGTCTTGGATGGGACGTAGACCAGCACTGAGACCTTTAGCGTTGATCTCTTCGGCCTTTTTTGCAAAGAAGAAAGGGGCAGCTTGAGGTGATTTCAATGGACGTATCCGACCTGTTCGGAGATTTTCATCAATAAACTTGTTGAGTTCCACCTGTTCATAGGGAGAAAGGGGATAGAGTTTTCCGACTTGAAATTTGGTATTTGGGTAGAGGTTGATCGCATGATCAAAGGGACATCGAGGAGGGAGTTTGTCGAATTCTGTGGTATGGAAAACACGCCAGAAATTGTGATAACAACTGGGAATGAAGGATTTAATATCCTCCTTGATGGAAACTGGTTGGGAGTGGTCGACTCCAACCAAGTGAATAAAGGAGTCATGTTTCAGACTCGAATTGAAGATGTAGAGTTCTTCCTGTGGGGGCAACACTCCGACTCGCATACTACTGAACAGCGTGTCACCAGATGCAAAAGTTAAGGTGCCTTTTGTCCAGTTGATGGTGGGGTTGTGTCGTAAGAGCCATAGGAAGCTGAGGATGACCTGTTGTTTTCTTCCTAAGTTGGTGACCTCCAACCGGATTCATTCTCGAAAAGATAAATCTGGTGCCTCAATAAACAGGTCTGTATCGTGCGTGATGGGACCTCCTCAGTTCTCGGAACCATCAGCATTTTGTACCAGTATAACCTCATCCAATGGATAGGTCGATATCTCCATTTGATGAACGAATGCTTCATCAATAAAATTCCCTGAGGCGCCAGAGTCAATGAGTGCTATGATAGCCACTCGTTGAAGATTGTTGGCACTCGTAATCCAAAGATAAAATTTGAGAGCGCCTTTGCCCTGTTCAAGTGTGCCAAGAAAACGAAAACTTTTCATAGATGATGGTACACATACATGGGACACAGCCAAAGTGCTTGGGCTTTCAGCACTTGGCCGGACTAAAAACCCTTTTGCTCTTTTAACGCTTGAGCTAGCGCAGCCTGTCTCTCCTTGTCCCAATTCGCGATTCCCATATCCTTCAAGTTGTCCTTTGCCGTTCTTTTTTCTTTCTCGTTGTCCTCCAGTACTTCCTCTATCCACGCTTCCGATTCTTCTGTATCGACCTGATTGATCATTTGGACATTTCGTCCTTTGCCTTGACCACAATTTCCTCCTTTTCCTTGAGTAGAAGTTGAGGTCTCTTGATGTGCCAGAATGTCTTCAGCGCGTGGGCTTCGACATTCGTTGGCGTAGTGTCCTTTTTTGCCACAGTTGTAGCAGGTAATGGAGGAGTTGTCTCGTTTTGCTGTCTTGAGAGAAGCTTCTCTCGATTCTTGTTTGATCGGGGATGAAGTGGTGGTGGTGGAGCGGGAAGGGTTTCCTTGGGGATTTGACTTGGCTTCAGACTTTTTCCTTTTTGATCCCGACTTGACCACAATGCTTGTTCAGCTCATTGTTCCTGATACTGTTCTTTGAATTGGGCCGCTTTCGCCATCCAGTCCAGCAAAGTTGATGGCATGTTATCCATTGAGTAAATCCATGTTTGGATTGGCTGGGGGAGTCCAGCTTTGTAAAACCAAAGTAGGGTGGCCTCGTTGTACTCAGTTCTTGTTGCATGCTGCATGAACCGAAGGTTGTAGTCTTCTATCGTTCCTGTCATCTTTACTTTCTCTAGCTCAATCCACGCCTTCGCCGCTGGATTGATCCTTCCGAAAGCCTCTCGAAAGTCATCCAAAAATGTCGCATAATTCCATACGTAGTTCCTCAATTTGTCAACCGTTTCAGTAAACAGTCATCCCCAAGCCCGTGGGTTGCCATCACCAAGATAGGAGAGCATATAGATGATCTTCTGTTTGTCATTGTAGTCCTTGACCACAAAGTTGAGTCAACATTGGTGAATGAAGTCCTCTAGCTTCTCCAGGGTTCCATTGTATTCGGTTGGATCAGCAATTTTGATTTTGGAAGGGGTAGGAAGTACAGGGGGAGCAGTCGTCTGGGTAGTTGGTTGAGGTTGAGGTTGGATAGGAAAAGATGGTTGAAAAGGGGGTTGGACAGATTGAGTTCTTCTTGGGGTGTAAACGAAAGGGTTTGATGGGGAAAGCCCAGGTCCCCGAAGCATAGATTGTCATCGTGTGATGGGAGGGGTGGCTGGTTCAGATTCTTCTTGTCGACCTTCTTTGAGGGCTTTCAGCTCTTTTTGAAGTTCATCGTTAACGTCAACCTCATTATAGTACCAGCCACGGAACTGGTCGATTTGTGCTCTCAGATCTTTGAGCTCTTGTTCCATGTTGAATAGGACAACATCTTCTTCTTCTTCTTGAATAGTGGGGGGAATGTTGCTGGGTCCAGGTGCGGGAACAGATTGTTCGGCTTCATACTCTTGTTGAGATGTTTGAGACATTGAGGTTAGTGATGATGATGAGGGGGAAAGAGGGATGATGGATTGTGCAGGGGTTTAGAATACTATTGGTTGAAAGGGAGTATCTGAATCCGCAGATGAAAAGATTGACCTTGTTAAGTCTTCAGTGGGATCCAGAGTGAGAGTGATTTGTTGCACAAGAAGGAAGTTCAATTCTTGTTATGATTCGGTAGTCGAAGGCTTTACTTCTCGCATTGGAGGGGCTGATGAGGAAATGGAATTCGACTAAAGAGTGAGGGAGCTAACTAGGAATCGAACTTAACCTACTGACTAGAGGTCAGGCTTTATATACTAACTACCTGAGTCAGCATGAGTCAGTCATATAGACGATTACAAAGCAGAAAATGGAATGTGACTAGTGAAGAGTCACGAAAAGAATAACGGAAACGGAATGTGACTCGTGAAGAGTCGGAAAGAAGGTACATGTGACTAGTCTCTATATATAAAGCGGTAAAGCGGAAGGGTAAACGGAATAAAGATTAATCAAGTATGACTAAAAGAAAAAGGAAAAAGTATCCATGACAGATGTGAATTTCTTTCCACAGTGTGGACAAAGCGGCATGGTTGTTAAATGATCCAAATTAGTCTTCAAATCAAACCATCAACAATGCCATTCACAGATGATCCCCTAGCCTCTTTGCATTCAACTTCTAGCCCTGAAGGAAGCCCAACTCCCATTATTCCAAATGCCATAAATGCAGATATTGGCCACCTCAAGAATATTTCAGAGGAGTCAGACACCAAATCATTTGCATCCATACTCAACTCCACAACTGTGAAATCTTCAAGTCACTCTTCCAGTGTACTATCCTAATGCTTACTATCAGACTATTCCTATTCCCAAATCTCAGGAGGATGCTGTCTAGTTACTAGATGCTGCAGCTACCAAACAAGAGGTCACTCAGCTGCAAACAGAACTTGCAATTTCCTGTTTGCAAGAGGCAATACTGCAGACTAAACTCTGTCACATGAAGGCAAAGCATGCAGAATGGAAGAGACAAGCTGCTGATCTCCATGTCTCTCATATCCATTGGGCTATCAAGAAGGGCAGGTATACAAACCTCCTGGTACAACCACCTTTGCAGAAGCATATCATCATAAAGTCAGATAAATGTGAGTTTCTGCAACATATTGATTATGCAAGTCTTATTGACAGTTTCTTTCAGTGTTATACTTTGCAGATATGCACTGTGGATCACTTGCTATATGTTTGGATTGAATTGTGCTTTAACATCCTCTCTGTATGCTGTAGTCAGTAAAATGTACTAATTAATCCCTTTGAAGCCCAAAGCCCATATGTGATCCTGTGCCCCTGAAGCTTGCCCCATTGCTCCGCTGGACTCAACCACAGGCTCAAATCTTTTTGTTTTGCTGTGGTAAATTGCATTCTCACACTCACACCTTTTTATGTTGCAGTGATACAGCAGTTTCTCACGCCTTACATCTTTGTTTCATACCACCATGTTGCACATTGTCTTTATCATTTTCTGGGACTCTACTCTCTAGTCCGCTGGGAGGGATATTAACAATCTTGATTGTACCCACCACTGCTGCATATGTCATCTTGTTGACATTGCCACTACCTTTTACAAGTTTTTGGGAGGGGGAGTACTCATAGTCTCTAAATTATCTTATCAGTATGTTATTCTGCCCTATTTCATTATTTGCTAATACTTTCCCAAGGTTCCTACTTTGGGTTTTCAGGAATTGCAAGACCCTTTCTACATCAGTTGCTTGAATATTCACTGCAGTGAGTGTCTCTTTGTCTTAGTTGAATGATTTAACATTTGAATACAAGTAGGAAAGTTCCTCCAGACATTCAATCATGAATAGTTAACAAGATAGTGATTTTTTGTAAATTTACAGATAGTATGCTAGTGTAGACAAATCCCTGTGCACGTGCACCACTGCCACTGCATCTAGTGCACCACAGAACATACCACGATGTGGTAGTCACATAGGAGGATAGGACAACAAACCTTTTTGTCTCCAGGTATGCATTCCATTTATTCTTTATGTGACACAACTATACACAACAATGACAATGGCGCAGGCATGGGACTAGGGTCTCAGGTGAGTTATCATGTCTGATATCATGCTATCAATGCTCATCATCCATCTCATTCACATGCTATGGCTGCATCTACATGTGAATGTAGCAATAACATAGGGGTGTCTGAGGGTAAGGGCCTCAGGTAAAGTTTTGTTTTGTATATATTTTTGCTCATTTATCATTCACAGTAATACTCAAAATTACAATCTGGAATTCAGCTTATGGGGCTACATCCTCAATCTGAAGTAACTTTAGGAGTGAGAGGTATCCTGGGGCAAGTTTTTAGGTTCTGGACAAACTTCTAGTTGTTCACCAAAGCAAAGCTGTATACAACAGCATAGAGAAGACAGACAGCTTTCAGCCCAGGGTAAGCTTCCATCTTGAAATCCACAGGTACCTGCATCACTCACAACCACTGTTACTACTGTGCCAAACACCAATGAAGCCTTGGTGCAGGAGAACAGCTGACAGATTACCAACTACATGCTTATAGCACTACCTACCTGCATGGTTTACAGGCTAAGAGCATTGTCAGATGAGGGGGGGATCGCAATCTCAGGTGTGTATTTTATCACATACTTATTTTTTCATCTCACATAACCCCCACAAAAACTATGGCACCTAGTTTCTGCAATCACCATCTCTACCACTGTGAGCAACCCAACCAGAGGAGGGTGCAGGCAAGGTATGTGTTTGGCACATTACTTTTTTTTTCACCATTGCACCTGACCTCATGTGTACCCTTTCTACCCTCCCAAACACTCAATATCTCTGGATTAACCCAAACCTACTCAGGCACCGAGTTAGGCATGCAAGTATTCTGGAATGTTCTTTCAGTTTCCTAATATGCACTAGCTGGAAATGAGGCATTTTTTTTTTTTTCTAAGTTAAACTTTGTTTCTTATGTGCTTTCTACTAGGTAAACCGCCAGGACACTACCGCGATGGGTTCTGGTGTGCAAAAATGGGCATCTGAAGGAGGTGGCAATCAACTTGACTCTCAAAGGAAGAAAGGCCACACTGCCAAGGGAACAAATGACATAGTATCAAAGCCCCCATCAATGGAAGGTGCATTGGATAAAGGTAGATGTCTACATTACATTTTGTGATCCTAGATTGACAGCCGTATAGAAAACAATCCATCTCTTCATTGCTCTGGTCATTCTACAAAAGGCATGGGTGGTGCCCTTAAACAACTTCTAGATGTTTCTGTAGTAGTAGATTTCACTAGCGGAGCTAGAGGGCTCAAGAAGCAGCAAGTGCGCCATATCCTGGGGTCAACTGCAGAAAACCCAATGGCCCCTCAACCCCCTAAGCCCAGGAAGTCTCGTCCTGCAGATGTGAGTGCTGTGATCTAACGTATATCCTTCTAGTAAACTCACTCTACTTTATTCCAAAGAGAGGTATTATGCAACCAATGCAAGACACCTTTGTTATAGTTCCAACCCCTGCTCAAATAGTTATGCACCTTGTACCCCCTGGAACAGAGCCCAACATCTCTCACAATTATCACCATTTTGGATTCCAATCTGCACCACATCAGCCTAAATTGCATGACACAAATCAGCCTTGTCAGGTGCAATCAGACTCTTATAATATGCATATCAGGAGGGAACTAGCCAAGTGATTTCCCCTCACTATCGTTTTTTCTGCCATTTTGATGCCAACCTGATACAGCCAGGTAGACATGCTTGATCCTCATATTTTGAATGCATCTGGTACAGTTTTTAGACTGGTTAACCTCTGTTGACTGACTGATCTTCTATTCCACTTGGCTAGTGCTAGTTCATCAACCCAAAGGCCCCTTAGAGTGAGGCATAGTAAATCACCAAAAGATCCAGAGACCCAATCCACACAGTCCCTCTGTGGACACAGAGAATTAGGAATCCTCAGATCATGATTCTGAGTTGGACACTACATCACAACACCAAGCTGCTGGTTCTGATGATAATGACAATGAGCTACATGGACCTCTCAAGGATATATGTGAAGATGATGAATACAACCTTTATTGCACCTCCAACAAAATTTATGATTATACGACTTAGACCTCTAATAACAGATATGCCCATAATGATGGCTCCGATGATACAGACCTGCTTTTCAGGTCAGTTTTCAACATCGACATATCCCATTTTTCTACAATCATACCTTCAATCAGAACCTGGATTTGATCGATCACCATCTGAGGATGAGCGCATTACTCTACAGGCACTCCAAACGCCCAAGGGAAAAGGTGAGATTTCCTGTTTTGCAATGGATAATATATATTTAACCATCTTAAACAGTGATACTGGCAAGTGACAAGGGTTTGTGGCCATCTCTATTCAGATGGATCACCCCGCTAATGGCTGGCCTGACTATTCTTGCAGATATTGTGGAAGATGCTTGGATACAACACAATGACCAATACCTAAGCGCTGTGTGATTCATTCAGATATTTGATGTATCAGACTAATGTCTCTCTCAGACAGTGGACAATTCATATGACATTGTTACCAACCACCACAGAAGGAACTGCACTCCAAAAGTTCCTGACCCTGCAAGGCTTCAGTATGATAATAGCAATAACAAGTTGTACAAGTCTGATTCTGAAAGTGACAGTGGGTCACTTCGCAGCCCTCTAAGAACCAAATGACACTCTGGTAAAGTATATACAGCCAATACCATTGACCCAAGGAGGTTAGGCTTTTACCCCCCCTAGTGGAAACAGGTTATAGAAAGTGCAAAATTCAAGTTTCATTTGTGGATGGCCACAGAGTATGCATTCCCAATCCCAACAAAGAAAGAGCACCACCAGATAGTAACCTGGTGCCTCACAGATGCTTTGGCAGAATATCAAGACAATGGGGGCTGTGTTGAAGATGGTATGTACAATTATCATATTTCTATGTTAATGCTGACTTCACATTAGGATATTACCCTAAGTACCAGTTGTCAATGATTGCCTATGTGCGTATAGTTCAAATGTGCGATAATCTAATGTAACTTGCACACTTACAGATATTTACCAACCACTCTACATTCCATGCTGACCTCAAGTCAAAAGCAAAAGCCATTGTCAATGCTCACTATTCTATTGAACTAACAGAAATAATTTTGGGCCAGAGGGAATACATGGCCACTATCAAGGACAACATCAAGAAGCTTCTCAAAAATGGCAAGTTCCTCTAGGATGAAAAGAAAGATGATCAGGTATGATTCATCAAAGATGCAGAGAATCAACTCTCCCATGTTTTTGTAGGGTCAGACCAATAACTTTATGCATCAAGCTATTTCGGAGCTTTGCCAATTGCTATTCTATAGCCCATTGAAACTGGCATTGCAATTCCCTAATAAATTCGAAGACAAAGTCCCAGTGGGCATCGTTGTTCTTAGTCATATTTCCTCATAGTGCCATAGTAGGTTATAGCGACAAAGCTATGTCCCAATTTTATATCAATATATAGTTCCTTATGTCAATTCTATAGCACTACATACCTCACTGTGCCTATCTATAGTGCACTGTAGAGAATACACAACTATATATCATTGTGTAGCTCAGCTAAGAATCAGTTAGGCCCAGTATTTATTCTGCATTACTCACTCAATTAAATTATGTTGGTTGCAAAAAAGAGAAATGTCATTGCAACAAGACAGCTAGTTACTAGCTACTATCCCAGTAAACCATTCAGTCGAGAACCAGATCCATGTTGAAATTGCTGTCATGCTTCTTCACTCCTGATCAGAGCCTGGGTCAAATCCATTAGAAATGCATATCGAACTGAGATCAATGCACCTACCATGCATTTGCAGCCCATCCTTTGTGGGCAGTGCAGAGCTTTCCCGAATAATAATCATTGCCCTTCATTGCATCAACAAGCTTCCACAATGCATCATATATCACAGAGTAACTCTCAGTATTGAAGACATGCTTGTCATTCCAGGACCCAGATTGGTAGGCATCCAAGCAACACCAGATCTGTTATGGTTGATGTAAGTGTGCAAATTGGGAGGGATATTGAGTATACCACAGTTGCCACAAGCTATATATTACTACATAGCTAACTGGGTTTTACTGATGTACAGTGTAATACACCTCCTTCACACATGACACCTCATTTGCACAAACTTTTGTCATGGCCACAATTCTTTGCCTACTGACAGGATAATTTAGTGACATGTTTGTCCATGAAAGATACATCTTGAGGAAAAATTTGGTCTGAATTGATAGGATATTGCATGATATGTGCCCATAAATATATGTTTGTATACTACAAATAGTGCCTTGTTACTTTTTGAGGCTCATTTGTGCAATATTGGCTTTGCTAAAAAATCTAGAAAAAGTCTGAGTATAAAGCTAAGCCTTTTCTCCACAAAAGCTTCCTATACATGGTAACAATCTAAGCACAAACTGAGGAAGGGAGATGTGTTTTTGTTGAGCATCTCTGCGCGTGACATGTGCTTTCAGTTCCCACACTATTCCCTTGATCCTGATATTCTGCTATGGTCAAGCATACTATCTCTGACCATGTCAAGAAGCTTATTCAGGCTGAGAAGAAGGACCAAAGACTCCAGGAGGCTGTGGCAGCATATATAGAGCAGAAGCAGTGTGGTGGGTGCAGAAGTGGATGTGCTATTGCTGAAGAATTTGCTGTCCCTCACAGAACAATGATGGACCACATCAATTCTATTCAAAAGGGTCAAGAATGCGATACAATGAGGTCATTCAATTCAAAGAAGCAGAAAATCAAACCACACGAGGAACGTATACTGGTACACTTCATCAAAGAATTAGCGGACTGGGGATTCCCTCCTAATCATCAGACGATCGAATCATAAGCTAATGCCCTCCTTCAGGCTCATTGAGCACGCAAAGATGGATCACCCAGTTTTTGTGAAATTAACTTCAAAGCTGTAGGGAAGCAATGGGTGTTTAATTTTCTAGGGTGCTTCCATCAAGAACTGTCTACTCACTGGAGTAAACCATGCAAAGTCCTTGAACCCTGAGGTTGTGAGAGGATGGTACGAGTTGGTGGAGAAGTTTATCGTTAAACTGGAGACCTCACCTGATTGTATCTATGGGATGGATGAGAGTGGATTCCCACCAGCCAATCAAGGAACACAATGAGTTTTTGGCTCACGAGGAACCAAGACTCAACACAAGCAGGGCAGGGGGGATCGTGACAATGTTACAGCACTTGTTACAATTTGTGCAGATGGCACGACACTTACTCCTATGATTATCTACAAAGGACAAAACATAATGAGCAAATGGTGTCAAGACAATGTTGCAAATGCTATGTGAGTACTCACCTTACCTGTACTTGTCTTTATATCTCATTATATCCATCAGTATCTCTCGATCGGAAAATGGTTGGACTAATGGTGCCCATGCACGCAAGTGGATCAAAAAGGTCTTTGATGCACAAACAAAGGAGAAGGCTGCAGGGCAGCCACGAATACTATTACTAGATGGCCACAATTCCCACTATACACTGGATGTTGTTGACTTTGTGCGGACCAATAATATTGTATTGCTTGCATACCCACCTCATTGCACCCATGCCCTCCAAGGGCTTGATGTTGTATGCTTTGCAAAGATGAAGGAGAAATGGAAGGAGGGGATTAATCATTTTGAAGAGAAGAATAGGCAGAAAGTGGGAAAAGGGGACTTTACTGGCATCTTTGGTTATGCATATCTCAAGGCATTTGACCCAGAGACTGTCAAGGCAGCCTTTCGCGCCACTGGTATCTATCCATTCAATCTGAGTGTCATATCTGAATGACAGCTCAAGCCAAGTGTTGCACACTCAACAAGAGGTACCTTTCCATTGCCTCAAACAAGTCCTGTCCACTGCATCATGGCAGCATTTCATACTCACCCTCCGACACCATTTGATAAACACAATGAGACTCACCAGCAGGCTCAACTACCCTCGAATATCACTCCCATGTGCCGCCAAACACTTGATGCTATGATCAACCCCACCCTATTTACTCCTTTGAAATGCATGAGGATGATAGAGATTTCTCTAGCATCAACTTCATCAGGATCATTTCTTGTCTTGAAAGCAAGAATGAACTCACTATCAAATATTCCGGCACCTGTACTGGAGACACCCCCTGCCCTTTGCCAACCTGATTGGACACTTTTGGACAAGCCTAGCCCATCCTCTTCAAGTGACCTTGCTGCACTACATGACCATATTACTCACTTGACACAAAGTCTCCGATATGCTTAGCAAAACCTTGTAGCCTGCGAACACATCGAAGAGGGTCTAACAGCACAACTGGTTGTCCAAAATCTGACACTCAGCAAGCTCAACGAAGCATTGAACTCTGAAGAAAATCAAAAAAAAGATGACCACACCTTGCTTTTTGATGGGAAGGGACTCTGCCTCACTTCTGACGAAATTCATGAGTGATTAGTGACCATGGCACAGCGAAAGCAGGATGAGGCAGCTAATAAGGAGCAGAAGGTGGCCAAGAGGACCACAAAGCGGGATGCTAAAGCAGCAGTTGCAGCTGAGTGGGAAGAGATCAAACGAGTTTATGATATCCAGGTAAAAGAATGGGAGGCCAAATGCGAGCAGTTGGGGTCTGAGGGTGTTCCAAAGAGGGAGTGGCCCAAGAAACCAGCTTGGCAGAAGAAACCGCAGCTTTCTGACCTGTCTGGAGCTGCAGGAGAGGTTGTAGTGGGTGTTGATATGGATGCGGTGGTTATCAATTGCAACATGTGACAGATGGTCACAGTTGTGCAAAGGATATGTTAATTGTGACAGCTTCAAGAATCCTATGTTTCTTTTGTCAGGACTTCCACCTACTATTAAAAAATGTATCAATCATGTTGGTAAATAGTTCTGACACTCTTTCATGCAATACCAACAAATATTCACAGAAAATGAGGCTGAGGTGATGTTGAGACACAAGTTAAAAGTCATGTGCGAAGGAGGTGTATTACACTGTATATTGCATTTATTGTTGCAACAAAACCTAGTCCCACATGAAATCAATGAGGCAACAACAAGTGGAATAGTGATAATAAAAAGCAATGAGGCAACAATAACAAGCTGAATACAGAAGGGTGATAAGAAAAAATGAGGTTGTTGAGACAAGTGGAACAATAGCAAGAGGCATGCACTGAGGCCAGGAATTAGAGAAGCCAGACAAGGTATTGGATTAGCATTCTACTAAGCAGAAGGGCACACTGGGTTAGCTAGTGTAGGGGTATGGGGGTGTTGAGGATAGGCAATCACTCATTGGTACATCTACATCTTGTCTGTATTATGTAATCTCAGTATTTCATCCCAACATGACTTTTACCAGAAGATTATCTCAATAGGTTATCAAGCCCTAGTAGTTATGTCAGACTCTTTACTCACTTCCAACTCTCAATTGCTTGTCATCCTGAAACTTTGAGATGATGGAACTAACTGGGCTGATTATGAACTATGAGCCAAACAAGCAATAGGCTCAAAGGGTCTCATAGCCCATTTAGAGGGTTATGCTAAGAAGCCCACCTCTTACCCAGAAACTGGAGGAGTTCCCCATGCTGATAGGAAACCCACAATAGAAGACTAAATAGAAGCGAAAGAAAAGAGAATCATGGATTTTGAACAGCAAGAGTATCTTGCTCAGCATCTTATTGCTCAGCATCTTATCTTGCTGTCCACATCCCCACACTTATCACAGAAAATCATGCAGCTCACCACTACAAAAGAGATGTGGGATACAGTTAAAGCTGATGCAACCATGACAAGCATCTTATATTAAATTGACATTCTCAATGCACTCCAAAGTATGAAATGTGCATCATCCCCTGACCCAAAAACCAATCTTGTGGAGCTCAAGGCCCACCTTGCAATGATGACTGAATGGGTTGAATACTTAAGAGTGACGAGCTCACCTGTCTTAGAGCCAACACACATTAGCATCATGATATCATCCATGCCCAAGATATACCAGCCAACAATCCAAACCATTGAGACTACTATGAAGGTCACTGGATTGTCAATCAAACCAGATAGTCTAGCATCTGTATTTATCCAGGAAGTGGAGCATCACTTGATTGCTAGCAGCCAAAGGAAAATGGCTGAGGCTGCGATGTTTGCTTCACAGAGTTGGGATGGGGCCTCAGGCTCTAAATGAAATGAGAAGCAGACAACTAAGAAATACTATAACTGCTAAAGGACTAGCCATTTCAAGGCAACTTGCTATGCACCTAGAGGCAGGATGGAAGGGCAAGGCCTGCATTAACTGAAAGCAAAGAAAAAGGCTGAGGTAGCCAATGTGGCCAAGGCACCTGAGACTCACACCCTTTTTGCCTTCATGTGCACATCAGACTTTAGAGCCTTCATCTCCAAGGCCCACCTGGCATCTGAAGTCATCCTTGGCAGTGGCATGAATCATCACTTGGGTCCAAATAAAGAAAGGTTCAAAAAGTATTCACTAATCAACCAGGAAATCAAAACTGCAGATGGGAGGACCTTCAAAGCAATCAGTATAGGTGATGTTACAATTAACCTGCCTAACAGAGATTCATCTTCATCAGTCATACTAAGGGACTGTGTGTATGCTCCTGACCTAGCATTTACCCTCATCTCAGTTAGCTGCCTAGCGCAGGCTGCCAAATATGTAGTCTTTGAGAAAGACTATGCCATTGTTACCCACCCACTTGGCCATGTAATAGCCAGAATACTGTGTTCCCAGGATTTGTATAGGATCATGACTGGGATGGAAACCCAGTGTGATCAGGCAAATGCCATAGTTATAAAAATGACCCTCATGCAGGCTCACTGGAAGCTTGGCCATGTAACAGTACCTGCAGTCAAACACATGGTAACCAATGGAACAATACTGGGAATCAAGATTGACCCACTCTCAAAGGAAGAGTTTTGTGAGCTATGTGTGAATGCAAAAGCCTCATAAAAACCATTCCCAAAAGAGTCACTCACCCGAGTGACATGATATGGTGAATGCATCCACTGGGACCTCTGGGGCCCTGCATCAGTGCAGAGCCTTGCCAGAAAACACTATGCGGCCTTCTGCAAAGATGACTACTCCCAGGAAACAAAGGTTTACTTCCTTGGGAAGAAAAGCGAAACATTTGAGGCCTACAAAAGGGATGAAGCTGCCATTCATACCCAATATGATGGTGCACTTACCAAATTCCTCTGATGCGATTGAGGGGGAGAATTCCTAAGTAGCAAATTCAATCACCATCTTAGAATAAAAGGAACAAAATGAGAACTCACTGTTCATGATTCCCCTCAACAAGATAGAGTCTCTGAGCAGGGTATGTGTACTCATGCTGAGCATGCCTGTGCCCTACTTATTGCATCTGGACTACCTCATTTTCTCTGGGCCAAAGCCATACACTACTGCATCTGGCTAGAAAACAGAATAGAGACCTGAGCACTGAACAGTAAGACACTATATGAAATAGTGTAGGATAGGAAGCTATTCCTGGGTGGAATCCATGAGTTTGGTGCTGCAGCCTATGTAAAGGACCTGCAAGCTAGCAAACTGGATGAACATGCATGAAAAGGCTGCTTTGTTGGATACAACTCAGAAAGCAAAGGCTTCTGAATTTACTGGCCTGGAAAACAATCTGTCAGTGTGGAAAGAGACATTGTCTTCAATTCTGAAGAGTCATGAACCATTGGGGATGAAAATCTTGTCATCCCTGGTGATATCTTGGATGACGAGGAGATGGAGAAGGTCTTACAACCCCCTCCCAACCAGCTTGAGGAACCTACCGATAATGAAAAGCCTGAGCACAAACCACTGAAACCCCCCAAGCCTACTACCCCACCTGCTGATGGAATCCCTGATGCTGAACCTACATATGGATGAGGAATGCATGCACGCCTACCACCTGGATTATATTGCAACATGCAGAAAGGCATATATAAGCCAGCTGCTACAATGTATGCCAAAGCATTCATCTGTGAAATAGACCTTGACCTCAATGAACAAGATGGAGGATGTAGTTCTACTTACACCCAATGATGAATGCCTAGACCCATTATATGCCATTGCTGGATCCATGGGAACTGAACCATCCTCAATGACTGAGGCTCTTGAAGGCCCTCATAGTCAAGCATGGAATAACACACTTATGTATGAAATAGGCTAGCTACAGAAACTCCACACTTGGAAAATTGTTGACTTACCACCAGGAAAACCAGTAATCCCACACTCTGAAGTCTTGAGAGAAAAATGAAATGCTGATGACATTGTTAAATCCCACCATGTACGAATCATAGTAGGTAGTCACTATCAAACATATGGCATCAACTACACTGAAACATTCTCCTCCACTGCCAAAATGCTATCCATCTAAGTCATACTTGCCCTAGCAGCCCAATTAGACTGGGAGATCCACCAGGTTGATATCAAAAGTGCTTACCTCAATACTCCCCTCAAGGAAGAAGTATACATGAAGCTGTTACATCCCAGTTCCGGCAAACTCCGATGAATTCTGATGAACTCCGATTACTCCAACAACTCCGAACACTCCGTACTTTTCACATGTTTCCTACTTATGACGTGCTCTGTTATTACTATGTCTCAGATATAATTATCTAGCAGGTATATAAGTACTGCATTTTTTCCCTGTATCTGTAGACAGAATATCAACTAAGTCTCGTCGTTTATCCAACTCCAATCTCTGAAATCAACTCTGAAACTTCAGACCTAACAGTATATTCTGTCTCTAGCTCGGGTTTTTATTTACGATGACACAACGCACTCTTGAAGGTTTTATGGGATTTTCAACTAGAAGTCGATTATCTCTGACCAACTCCGAAACAAGTCCTGTGTCTCCGACTACGCATATATCTGAAAGGCTTCCTACTGCTTTTCATGATCGAGAAAATCCATTATGACCTATAACTCCGCGGACTACTCAAGGTCAAGCATCAACTTCAGTTGAAGAAACACCTCAAGTCCAGCCAACTCAAGAAGCTCCGGAACAGGAGACAGCTGAAGAGAGATTGATCATGGCTTTTCAAAATATTGCCACTATCGTTCAAGCTTGTTCTGGAGCCAAACCCACAAAATCCAAAGTCCAAGAGCCTGATCCTTTTGACGGCTCTGATCCGATGAAACTCCGACCTTTCCTGGTTCAACTTCAATTGAATTTCAAGGATAGGCCTTCTGCGTTTACTTCTGATGAAGCTAAGGTCAATTACGCTATGTCATTTCTGAAGGGAATGGCGTTATCTTTATTTGAACCTTACCTTTTGGAGACTATTCCTAACCCTCCGTTGTTTCTCTCGGACTTCTCGGAGTTCTGCTCCGAGTTACAGGACCAATTCGGACCTTTGGACCCAATAGGAACTGCCAAAGCGGAATTGGAATCCTTGAAGATGTTTGATAATCAACGGATCACCAAATATATTGTGCACTTCAATAGGCTAGTGGTTCAAGTCCAATGGGACATTGGAGCACTGCGGCATATCTTTTACCATGGTCTTCCAGATTGAATCAAGGATCAAATGTCTCAAGTTGGAAAACCAGCCACGTTGGTAACTATGAAGGAGTTAGCTCAAATGATTGATGCTAGGTATTGGGAACGTAAAGGAGAGCTTAAGTGGGACTCCGGTCGTACTCCTGCACCTCCGATGAATGCTCCTAAACTGCCTTCAACTCCAACAACACCTTCTACTTTCAAGAAAACTCCTATGAAATCCACTCTGACTACCTCAACTCCAAAGCGTCCTGACCTCTCCAATAAGCTCGGAAAAGATGGAAAGCTTACTCCTGCCAAATGAAAACGTTGTTTGGATAACAACTTGTGTATGTTTTGTGGATCCCCAGGTCATATGGCAAAGGAATGTCCAAAGTCTGGTTCCTCTACTTCAAAGAAGGCTTCTGGACGTGCCACTACTGTCGCCGAACCACCCACTCAGGAATCCCCTACTCCTATTCCGAGCGCCCCTCCAGCCACTCCGGAAAAATAGGAGGCAGTCCACATGAGATGTGGAATGTGGACTGCATTGAAACCGTTCCTGTGTCTTCTATTGTAAAGCTCAATGCTTCCGTTCCTTGCTCTGATTCCTTTTTGATCACTTTATTTATCGATTCGTTATCTATTCCGACTCTTATCGATTCAGGATCCACACATTGTTTCTTGGACTTTGACTTTGTCCATCGAAACAAGCTCAAAACATCTCCGCTTCCTCCAAAGCAACTCCGATTATTTGATGGATCTCAAGGGAGAACCATTGATATGGGAGTTATGCTCCCCATCTGATTTCCATCTGGAGAAACTCTAGATATTGGGTTTTTGGTCACTCCATTGGATGCATCATGTTCTGCTGTTCTTGGATTCAACTGGCTTACCCGCTACAATCCATTGATTGACTGGGTTACAAGCAGTATTTCATTCGGGACACCAAAACCGATGTATTCGTTTTCATTGTCGACACCTATGCCCTCTGAGGCAACTCCGCTTGACCCTCCAGCTCCGACTCCAACTCTGACTCCGACTTCACTTCCTCCAGTGTTCATTATTTCGGCAGCCACCTTTGTACATGCTAGCAAGCAAGAAGGATCTCAGTCCTTTGTTCTTCAAGCTGCTGATATTTCAAAAGCGCATTCTGTCGACATCTCCAATGTTCCTCCGGACCCTATGTTTTACGCAAAAGTTCCTCCGGAATATCATGACTATGCTGATGTTTTCGGTGAAGGGAAATCTAAACATCTTCCTCCTCATCGTTATAGCAATCACCATATTGATCTGGAGGAGGGTACGACACCTCCACTGGGATGCATCTATTCTCTTTCTGTTGCAGAACAAGAAGCCCTTTGTATATTCTTGGATGAACACCTTAGAAAAGGTTGGATACGTTCCTCTGGATCTCCGGGTGGTGCTCCAATCGTTTTCATCCGCAAGAAAGATGGTTCCTTACATTTATGTGTGGACTATCGAGGCATCAATAAAATCACCAAGAAAGATCGTTACCCACTTCCGCTCATCTCCAATCTCTTGGACTGTGCCAGCAAAGGTCATATCTACACCAAAATTGATTTGTGAATTGGATACTTCAATGTACGAATCGCGGAAGGGGATGAATGGAAAACCACTTTCTATACCAGGTATGGTGCTTTCGAATTCTTGGTTATGCCCTTAGGTCTATGCAATGCCCCATCAACATTTCAATGTTTCATGAACGAGATTTTCTCCAACCTCTCCGATATCTCCGTTGTAGTATCTCTTGACGATATCCTTATCTACTCGGATAATGTTGCGGATTATCGGAGACATGTCCGCAAGGTACTCTGAAGACTCCGACTTAACAGTCTTTTCAGAAAACTGGAGAAATGTTTCTTCCATCAAGATACAATTGAATACCTTGGATTTATCCTTTCCCCTGGTGGAATTACCATGGACCCTGCCAAAGTTCAAATTATCCTGGATTGGCCAGAACCACAGAAAATCAAGGATGTCCAGTTGTTCTTAGGTTTTGGGAATTTCTATAGACGTTTTATCAACAACTACTCGGGATTGGTATCTCCGCTTATGTGACTGACCCGGAAAAATGTTCCGTGGAATTTTGATACTCAATGCAAATTCGCATTTGAATCTCTGGAGCAGGCCTTCACTTCCGCTCCTGTTCTTGTCAATTTCACTCCGGGATCACGTCTGGTGGTAGAAACAGATACCTCCGATTACACTATAGCGGGCATCTTATCAACTTACACTGAGGATGAATCATTACATCCCATCGCATTCTACTCTCGGACTTTAACTCCGCCGGAGTTGAACTATGATATCCATGACAAGGAGCTATTAGCCATTCATGATAGTTTTCGCAACTAGCGTCATTACCTTGAAGGCTCTTCTGACCCAGTCGACGTTGTCACTGATCACAAGAATTTGGTATACTTTTCTACGACCAAACTCCTGTCACGGCGTCAGGCTTGTTGGTCTGAATTTTTATCAGGCTTTAATCTCATCATTTGTTTTCGCCCCAGAAAACTCGGAGCAAAACCAGACTTCTTAACTCATCGATATGACATAAATCCTAAAGAGGGAGATAGCGACTACGCCAGTATCAATCCTCAGAACCTCTGACCGGTTTTTACCTCAGAGCAACTGGCTTTGTCCCTACGAGCTTTATCCTTATTGGATCCAGTGTTAAAGGCTGCATTCATTATGGATGTAGACTCCCTCCACTCGAAAATTCGGAATTCACTTTGTGATGATCCAGTGGCTATAGAGCACCTAAAGGTTGCGGAATCCAACTCCAATGCCAACTCCGATGCCAACTCTGATCTCCGATGGACTATCAACACCTCTGGTTTCCTTTGTCATGATGGTCGTATCTATGTGCCCGATGTAGATGACTTACAACTTCAAATTTTGCGTATGAAACATGATTATCCAATTGCTGGTCATTTCGGTCAAAACAAAATGCTTGAATTGATCCAATGAGAATACACTTGGCTGGAACTCCAGACCTTTGTAAAGGACTACTGTAACTCCTGTACTATGTGCGCTAGGTCTAAAGTCCCTCGCCATCGGCCTTATGGTTTGCTCAAGCAACTCCCGATTCCGGAGAAGCCTTGGAATTCCATTTCCATGGATTTCATCAAGCAACTCCCTAACTCTGATGAATTCTCCACTATTCTTGTTGTTGTTGATCGATTCTCCAAACAAGCTATTTTCATACCAACCTTCGACACTATCACTGCTCCTCAGCTTGCTCAACTTTTCCTTGTCCATGTATTCTCCAAACATGGAGTTCCCTCACATGTCACCTGTGACCGAGGTTCGGAATTCGTCTCCCGCTTTTTCCAGTCATTGGGTAAAGTCCTTGACATGTGTCTCCATTTTACCTCCGGGTACTATCCCAAAGGTGACGGACAAACTGAATGAGTTAATCAAACCTTGGAGCAATACCTACAGATGTATTGTAACTATCAACAGGACAACTGGTCCCATCTCCTGGCTATTGCGGAATTCGCATATAACAACGCTCCAAATGATACTACTGGGATATCCCCTTTTTTCGCCAACAAGGGTTATCATCCAAATATTTCAGTACACCCTGAGCGTGATCTTACTTCCATTCGAGCCAGAGAACTAGCTGTTGATTTGGATGAACTCCACTCCAAACTCTGAAATACCATCTCCGAAGCTCAAAAGCATTATCAGCACTATGCTGACTTAAAGCGCATTCCAGCCCCTGATTTCGAAATAGGAACTCAAGCCTTCATAAAAGCCAAGTTTTTCCGAACTACCAGACCCTCCAAGAAACTCTCGGAGAAGAACTTAGGTCCTTTCGAGGTTATTGCCCAAGTTGGAACCCATTCCTATACTCTCCGTTTGCCTAGTTCTATGAAAGCTATCCATCCTGTCTTTCATGTATCACAGTTGGAACCAGCCTCACCAAATACGATTCCGAACTGAGTACAACCTCCGCCTCCTCCAGTAATCATAGACAGAGAACCAGAGTTTGAGATCTCCGAAATCCTAGACTCGAAAATTGATAATAGGCGTTGCTTATGCAAATTATTGTATTTGGTTCATTGGGAAGGCTATGAAGGTACCGATGAAGAAACTTCATGGATCCTCGCTACTGAGCTAGGACATGCTTCGGAACTCGTCTCGGAGTTCCACTCCGCTTATCTGGAGAAACCCGGACCTGACTATTGATTTCTTTCACTCTTATTTATCCTTTCCTTCGATTCAAAAAACATTATCTATTCCATTAAAGGGACTATTTCTACATCCCTTATAGCAGCTCCTCAGTCCTCTCCATGGACTCCCTCATTCTCTTCATCTCCATCCTCATCTTCCTCATCTCCCCCCGAACCCCTTGCAACTCCTCCCTCAAATTTGCCTTCTCCGATGACTCCGCATTCCCTCGTCGCCTCTTTCCTCCGTGTTCTGGTTCCTCCGTGGTACTCTGGATGCGTTTCCTTTTTGCTAGTTCTTCCCCAACCCAGCATTTGGCCTTTACCTGTTGGCAGGTGGTACAACTCTGGGCCTTCCCCTGTCCGGTCAGCCACATGCATTCTTCTGTGCTCCCTTTCCTGATGCAAGGCTTGCACGGAGCCCTCCTAATGAATTCCGGTCAACTTCGGAATAAAGCGGATAAAAAAGAAAGTACTTACGGCCTTCTGATCAAGGCCTCTTGCCACCCTGATCTTTCCTCCGCCATCATCTCCATCATCTCCGCTTGCTCCGCTGTTCGAGCCGCCTCCTTCGCCCTCCTTGCTGCCTCCCTTTTTGCAGCTTTGGCCGCCTTTCTAGCCGCCCATCGCTCCTCTGCCAACTGGCGCTCTTCCTCCATCCTCCAGGCCTCCTCCGCTTCTTTCTCTGCTTCCTTGCGTTCTCGTTGTTCTTCATTTTTGAGCAGGACTTGGAGCTGTGCGAGTTGAGCTTGGATTTTATTGTGAGTGGGCATTGTTAATGAAGAAGAGTGATCCACTGGACCTCATTATATATGTTCCGATTTCAAACTCCGATGATTCTCCGAAATCCGCCACATTCCGAAACTCCAATTTCTTGGTTATTACCAAATATGGTCAAGTCCAATATGCGGTCTTGAGGGCTCGCCCATTAAGAGGGAGATACTATTACATCCCAGTTCCGGCAAACTCCGATGAATTCCGATGAACGCCGATTACTCCAACAACTCCGAACACTCCGTACTTTTCACATGTTTCCTACTTATGACGTCCTCTGTCGTCACTATGTCTCAGATATAATTATCTAGCAGGTATATAAGTACTGCATTTTTTCCCTGTATCTGTAAACAGAATATCAACTAAGTCCCGTCGTTTATCTAACTCCAATCTCTGAAATCAACTCCAAAACTTCAGACCTAACAGAAGCTGCCAAAAGGAGTCTTGAAACCTGGGGAAGAAGGGAAGTTTGTTGATTCCTCAAAGCCATGTATAGGCTGAAGCAGGCCAGACATGAATAGTATAAGACCCTCGCTGCAGCATTCTATGTGATGGGATACTGCCAGTCAAGCATTGACTACTCCGTATTCTTCAAATGCAAACTCAGTAGCAAGGTTATTGTTACAGTAGCCACAGACAACATGGCCATAGCTGGATCATCCACCCTGGCAGTAAACGAATTCAAGCAAGGCCTTAGTGGCCACTTCAAACTTGTAGACATGGGTGAGATCCACTGGTTCCTAGGGTTCAAAATCAAATGGGACAGAATAACAAGGTCCATCTCCATCAATGTAAGGGTTGGGGTTAAGTTATCACACTTTGCTCAATACCAGGATATGCATAGAACCAATGTATTAGGGCAATCTGGTATAAGCAGGAGTGGGATGTAAACTTATTGTTTACCTAAGCATAACCAGTAAGCTTTATCTACTTCTGTGACTCCACCTTGATTGATTCTTTTTTGTCCAGCTGGCATGGGAAAAACAATCCTTGCATAAAGCATTGCCCATATCACTTGTTTATTCAAGGCTAATTGTGACCCTTTAGATCAATTGTTGTTGACAATCTCCAGACACTCTTCAAAGATAGTAATGTTGGGATAGCATGCATATACTGCAATTACAAAGAACAGATGATACAGATAGCTATAAACCTTATGACAAGTCTACTCAAGCAGTTTGTCCAAGACTATCCTTCCGCATCTGACAACATCAAGTCATTTTATTATTGTTTCAAAGCTCGAAACCCTTCACCCATGCTTGATGAGCTTGTCAAAGTGTTGGAGCTGGAACTCAAGACATACACCAAGGTATTCATTGTAGTGGATGCCCTGGATGAATGTTCCAAGGATGATTGAGTAAAACTGTTAAAGACTCTTTGGTCTCTCTCTGGATCCATTAATTTGATAGTGACATCTCACAATCTCCCTTCCATTGAACCATACTTTTGTAATACACAGCAGATCCAAATTCATGCAGCTGATGCAGATGTAGCAAAATATGTCCAAAGCCAGCTTGCTGACTATCTAGCCCTTGCTAAGCTGCAAAACATTGCTATGAAAAGAATTGTTGAAAGTGCCAGGGGCATGTGAGCATCTCCAAAACATTTTATACCATTTTGTATTAACTTCTAGCAAGGTTTTTACTAGTGCACTTGCATATAAATGCATTGTTGGAACAGGGCAATGAAAAAGCTGTCCTTTGTACCCTGGATAATCCTCTGGATGAGATAGATCAAATTTATAATGAAGCTATGGAACAAATTAAACAGCAAGCTAATACAAGAGACTTGGTGATGCGGGTTCTGTTGTGGATTGTATACACATCTTGACCATTGTCTGTTGAGGAACTTCAACATGCTCTTGCTGTTTCATCCAAGATGACTAAGATAAATTGTCTCGCTCTCATCTTCAAACAGAAGCTAACCTCTGTGTGTGCTGGTCTGGTTGTGATTGATGAGGAACAGCACATTGTGTGCCTTGCTCATGAGTAGAATGTCCACTTATGTGATGGTATATTGAGCATAAATCTGTACAGACTACATGACTCAGCAATATTTTGAGGGTTGGGGTAAATTCCTCTTTCCAAATGCTAAGGTTGCTATTGCAACAACATGTCTCACCTATCTTTCATTTGATGTATTTGCCTGTGGCTATTGCAATAGTAATGTGGAGTTCAAGTCCCTGTTGCATGACAACCCTTTCCTTTGTTATGCAGCCTGGAACTGGGGCCTTCATGCATGTCGACACCAAAACAGTATCTTAAACTTGGCAATGGATTTCCTTGGAGATGAATCTAAAGTTGCATGTGCTAGCTAAGTTATGTTGGTGTCTGGTGACAGTTAAGATTTTGCAAGGAATTTTTCAGGAGTCCATATTGCTGCTTACTGGGGATTAGATGAGGTTGTCCATACCAAGCTTAATGGTGGGGCCAATCCAGACAAAGCTGACAGTGATGGTTGAGCACCCCTTTCATATGCAGCCTCAAATGGGTATGATGCCATCGTGAAGCTGCTGCTTGCTTGGGTTGATGTTTGCGTGGACTCAAAGGACTTGAATTGTCAGACACCTGTTATAAACCGGTTGTTTAGAATGCATTTTACTTCAGGTGTTCTGTCCCAAGAGATGAAGGTATTGTTCTAAGTCCTTGTTATGAGTAGCTAATGAGGAATCAGACTTAAGGTCTGATACATACAAAGGTACCCTTTATATACTGACTACTTATCTGCGTGAGTCAGTGCGACATAACATATGTAAGAGATAAGGGATGAGTCATCGTGATCAATGACGAATCATAAGGGGTTGAGACATAACAGAAATGAAAAGTGTCTGCATATGGATAGAGTAATGGGGAATCCTGGAGAAAGGCAATGGGGAATCCCAATGAAAGAATGTGGGGATTCCCAAGATAAGATACAGGTTTGCATACGATAAGATAAAGGAAAGAAGAAAAATTACAACCATGACATACACCTCGGCTTCAAAGGAAATTCATCCTGAATTTCAAACTTGGGTGGTGTCGGTTGTTTCGTTCTCTGAGGCCTGGGTCAGGATTTCCTCAGTGGCGGGGGCCTCGACAGCCACTGAGGGGGAAGCGATGAGTTCGGCTTCTGAAGTTGCTTCGACTGGGGAGGGGGCTCGGACTGTCGCGACGTTATTGTTGTCATCCGGGTATTCCAAATCAAGGTCGATGGGGTGTTTGACTGATTTTCCATATTCGATCAGCGTCTCTATCATTGCGAGATCTCACTGAGACCAGAGGAAATCTTCCCTGGTGAGCTGTTCAGCTTGATAACTCTCTTCCATGAGCTTGACAATGATGGCGCAGGTGGTGATATCGTAACAGTCTACCCACATTTGCTTCTTCTGTTGCTGGAGCTCCCAAAGTTTGAGTTCACCTTCATCCCAATGGTTCTTCCAGTATGCGATTCTTTCTCATAATGACTTGTTCTCAGCTTGCAGGGCATTGCGCTCCTGACAAAGTTCTTGGTTCCAGTTGCTGACACTGTTGCTGTGAACCGTGAGATGGGAGATAGTGACAGTGGGATCTTCAGGAGGAGGGGTTTATCCTTTGAAGAAGTCTTCCACATGGGGGTGAGCCTGTCGACGCAGTTGTCGAGGAGAAGAAACAATGGTGGAGGGACCAGGAGTGGGGGATCGGAGGTGGGATGGAGAGATTTGTCCTGCATATCAGATAGCAACTTGAGGGGAGGGGGATTGTGTGGATCATGTAGTAGGCATGATGAAGTTATTGCAACGTTTTAGTTGAGTGGTCTTGACCATTGCAACAAAGTTATTGAATCGTGAAGGAAAGTGGAGACGTCTTGTAGTTTATAAGGAGTGATTCTAAAAATAGAGGTCAATTCTTGGCAGATGGTATGATGACAAATGAATGAATAGAATCAAGTCGCCGTTTGAATTGAGTCTTCATACATCTTCACAATTTCCTTGGTGTGTCGTAAAATGTTTGATCGATCTTCCCAAGTGGCTTCTTTAATTGGATAACCTTTCCATTTGACTAGGTATTTTCGTTGTTGTTTAGCTCCGGAATGTTGCAATATGGATTTGACCTTGTATTCTTCTTCATTTTCGATCAGATCAGGAGGAGGCCATGATGTGTTGATGACATCAGGGTGGAGTGATTTATTTCCAACATTGGGTCTTAGGAGTGAAACGTGAAAGACTGGGTGTAGTCTCCATGTTCCAGGGATGTTGATCAGATAGGCAAGGTCCAATATCTTTTTCAAGACCTTGAATGGTCTGGTCCATCGATTGTCAAGCTTCTTTGAGGGTCGTGTCATCTTGATATTCTTGGTGTCCAACCAGACTAGGTCTCCTTTTTCATAGGAGGGTGAGAGTTTCCATTTGCGATTGGCGTATTTCTTCATCGATTCCGTTGTCTTCAATAGAGATTGTTCAGTGTTTTGCTGTGCGCATGTGAGGCATTCATGAAAGGTGTTGGCTGCTGGGACATTGCTTTGATCTGGAATAGTTGTGGGGAGGTGGGGGTGACATCCGTATTCCATATAGAATGGTGATTGTGAAGTTGCAGAATGTTGTCAATTGTTGTAGGCAAATTCCGCAGAAGTGAGCCATTCTGACCAGTTATCCTGCATGAAGTTGGTGTAGAAACATAGATAGACTTCGAGTTCTTGATTGGTATGTTCCATTTGGCTATCTGTTTGGGGATAATATGCAGTGGAGAGACCGGAGATGATTCCTAGAGAGTTGTTGAGGGCTTCTGTGAATTTCGACGCAAATTGCACTCCACGATCGGATATAACCTTTTGGGGCCATCCATGATGTTTCCAGATGTGATTCTGAAAAAGTTTCACAGCACCTTCTGATGAGAGATTGGAAGTTGTTGGAATGAAGTGAGCATGTTTAGTAAAGTGATTGACAATGACCATTACAGCATCATAGCCTTGTGACTTGGGGAGTTCGACAATAAGATCAATGGTGATTTCTTTCCATGGTTCCATAGAAGGGGGTATGGGTTGGAGTAATCCTGATGGTTTTGAAGGGAAATTCTTGTTTTGTTGACAAGCTGGACAGGATCGAATGTAGTTGGTGATGTCTTGTGGGGCACCATCCCAGGTAAAGTTACAAAGAACGAGTTCCTTCGTCTTCTCAATGCCAGGGTGGCCAGTGTGGGGGTAGGCATAGGACAGTTATATAATGTCTGTGCGCAAAGATACTTCCTCCAGCACTACTATTCGACCTTCAACATTGTGTACAAGCCCATCTGCTTGGGTCCAAGCGAGTGAGGCATCCTCGAGTTTATCTTGGATCTTCTGTGGGAGTGGGATTTTGAAGCATAACCTAGAAAGAAAACTTGGATTCGACAACTTGACAATTGAATTAATCCATCAGTTGCGGACTATCAGAACTTCATTCTCCACATTGGCTTCGACGCTGGGTAAGTAATCAGGGCGTCTGGACGGGCCATCAGCCTTGTTCTTCCTTCCTGGAACATACTCAATTTTGAACCTGAACCTGGACAGATATTCAGCCCAACAAGTCTGGCGATTCGACAAGCGAAGATTCTTGGAGAAATATTGTAAAGCCAGACTGTCTGTTTTGATGAGGATATCATGTCTTGCTCCTTCGAGGAGGTAGCACCATTGTTTGAAAGAGTCAATGATCGCTAGGAGCTCTAGATCATGGGTTGGGTAGTTCTTTTCAGTAGGGGAGGTAGATCTTGAGTGGTAGCCAACAGGTTTCCAGTGTCCGTTGTGAAGCTGGGAGAATATTCCTACAATTCCGATGATGGAGGCATCAGTTTCTAGACAATAAGGGAGATTGCGATCAGGAATATGAAGGACGGGTGCATTCGTCAAAAGGGATTTGATGTTGTTGAAAGCTTCTTATCTTCAAGGGGTCCATTCCCACACAGTTTCATTGTGCAAGAGTTCATAGAGAGGGGTAGCAACTTTGGAAAAACCCTTGATGTATCTTTGCCAAAAGTTCGCACTGCCCAAGAACGATTGGAGTTGTTTCACTGTTTCAGGGATAGGCCAAGACATGATAGCATTGACCTTTTTCGGATTAGTGGTAATTTGTCCCTTGGACAGGATGACTCCGAGATAAATAACTTCTTCCTTCTCGAACTAGCACTTGACAGGTTTACACAAGAGTCCGTATCTCTTCATGATATCTAGAGTTTTGAAGGTCCAGTATCGCAGTTCTTGTAGATCGTCTCCACAAACAAGCACATCATCAATATAGATGAAAACATTTCCAGAATCTAGGACTTCTTTGAATCTTGTGTCAATTATCCATTGAAAGGTGGCTGGAGAATTTCGCAAACCAAAGAACATTACAGTGGGTTCGAAGGCGCCTGCTTCAGTGATGAAAGCGGCTTTCCATTTATCGCCTTCCTTGATCCTGACATTGTTGAATCCCCATTGGATATCCATGACCGTAAACAGAGATGCTGTCAAAAGCTTTGGTTATTGGAGTATCTGGTGAAGAAGGGGGAGGGGATAGTGGTCGGGAACCATGTGTTCATTGAGGTAGCAATAGTTCTCGATAGGGCGTAAACCAGCGCTTTTACCTTTAGCATTCACTTCTTCAGCTTTCTTTCCAAAGAAGAATGGAGAGACTTGTTTCAACTTGGAAGTTCGTATTCGTCCAGTAGATAGGTTTTCATCAATGAACTTGTATAAGTGATCCATCTCAAGAGGGGACATTGCGTATTTCGCACCTTTGACTGGTTTGAAGGTTTCATCCAGTTCTATGGCATGGTCGAATTCCAAATGTGGTGGAAGGTGGTTGAAGGATTCTTTGGCAAAGATGCTAGAATAGTCTTTCTAGTATACCTCCGGTACAAACTTTTGCATATCTTCTTCCACCGTGCTGGCTCGGGATTCATCCAACTTTGATACACGTCGATTCATGGCCAGCATGACCGATTCCATTCCCGGTGACTCTGCATCACTGACTATCCATCGATGGAGGATCTCTTTGCTATCTAGAGCCAGTGTTGCCTCTTTCCAATCGATGTTGGGATTGTGCTTTTTGAGCCACAGGAAGCCAAGGATAATATCTATCTTAGATCTGAGATTGGTCACTTCCAATATGATCCATTCATTGTGTCCTCCAGGAGCCTCTAACCAAATATCAATATTGTTCTCAATGGGTCCACCTCAGTTTTCAGATCCATCGGCATTCCATACAGGGATTGGGGTTTCCAATTGTATTAAAGTAAAATTGTGGCGAGTTGCGAAGGATTCATCCATGAAATTTCCAGAGGCTCTGCTATCAACCAGAGCAGTGGCCGGAACATGTCAACCAGTGTCGGTAGCTTCAATCCAAACATCCAAGATGAGTCCAAGATTGCCTTCTTCAAGAGTACCAAGAATTCGAAATAGATTGCATAGGGTGATGATACATTCTTGAGTAGATATGTCCATAATGGCAGGCAAAATGTTCGGACTCTCTAAAAACCCTGTTCTTTCAGTTCCTTGATGAGCTGAGCTTTTCTCTCTTTCGGCCAGCGATCAATCCCGTAGTTGTCCACTACTTGAATAGTTTCCTCCGTAGTAGCTGGGGAAACCATCTTGTTAACTCATTCCATCTCAATACCTCATATGTTTCTTCCTTGACCTCACCCTGTGTTTGGTCTTGCTCATCGTCTGGCAGGGGCACTACTTGATGGGTGCGCTGACAAAGAAGAGGCGAGAGGGGGATTTGGACACTTGTTCACCCAATGACCTGGTTCTCCGCAGCGATAGCAGTTGCCTCACGGAATGCGCGATATTGATGAAGAGGAAGTTGTCTCCTGTTTGATAGGAGCAGAGGAGGGAGTTTGGGTTGCTGGTCAAGCCATAGTCTCCCTGGGAGCATAGTAGTTACTCCAGGGAGCAGCATGACGCTCAAGTGTGAGTTCAAGATGTTGTTGGTTGAAGATGGAAGCTTTTCTCTTCCAAGTGTTAAGGGTGGCAGGGATGGGATCAAGGGCATAGATCTTTTCGAGGATCCTAGGATTGAGGCCATTTCGGTAGAAAACTTTGAGCACATTGTTGTTGAATCCAGTTTCGTCCGCAAGAGCTCCAAATCATACATTATAATTGTCCACAGTTGAAAGTCCTTAAGTTACCTTTTGAATCTTGACCTGCACTGTCACCTTGGCATCAACATCTCCAAAGCTTTCCTCAATCAACTCCATAAAATCCTCGTAGTCAGCTCCGATCCATTGGTTGCGATTGAAATCTTGAGTCTGCTGTTGAGCCCATGATTGGGTGACACTGATCTTCATAAATGACAAGATGTAGGTAATCTTTTGTCTGTCAGACCACTGGCTGTTGTCAAGAACTAGATGACAAGCCTGGATGAAGTTGAGACATTTGGCTGCAGACCTGTCATATTTATCGGGTTTTGCAATCTTGATGGGGGGAGGAGTGGGTTGTTGAGGCAAAGGAGGTTGTTGGGGTGGTTGAGGGGGTTGAGGAGGCTGAGGCTGTTGTTGTTGTTGAAGCTGAGTGATCAGCTGAGTTTGTTGAGCAATGGTTTGCTTGAGTTGGCAAATGGTGGCTATTAAGGTCGTGATATCAATGGCAGGGGGGTTGGTGGGGGCATTGGTGGATGTTCCTGACATGTTGGTAGATGTCATGGGTAGTGGGGTTGTTGGAGCTGTTGGTGTTGGTGTTGATGTCACAGAGGAAAGTTGGGAGTAAAGGGAACCATATTGTCCTGGTGGGGTAGCAGTCCATTGATGAACTGGTCTGGTTACTGGGGCTGAAGATGAAGAGAAGAGTCCTCTTGTTCTTGATTGGGTTCGCAGTCCTAGGGGAGTAGGAGCAGGGGCAGGAGTGGGAGCAGCTAGTGTTTCCTCAAGATCAGAGGAAAAGGAGGGTTCTTGATCTCAGATGATAGTTGAGAAAGTTGATCTCGAAAGAGGCTCTTCGTATTGTTCAGCGTCTGAGTTATCGGTGGTGGCCAGGATGGAAATGGGTAAGGATAAGAGGAGTGATGTCGATGATTACAGTGACAAAAAGTGTTTGGATAAGCAAGTGGGAGAGAACCAGAAGGAAGTCTGAGTCTTGTTATAAACCGGTTGTTTAGAATGTGTTTTACTTCAGGTGTTCTGTCCCAAGAGATGAAGGTATTGTTCTAAGTCCTTATTATGAGTAGCTAACGAGGAATCAGACTTAAGGTCTGATATGTACAAAGGTACCCTTTATATACTGACTACTTATCTGTGTGAGTCAGTGCAACATAACATGTGTAAGAGATAAGGGATGAGTCATCATGATTGATGATGAATCATAAGGGGTTGAGACATAACGGAAATGAAAAGTGTCTGCATATGGATAGAGTAATGGGGAATCCCAGAGAAAGGCAATGGGGAATCCCAATGAAAGAATGTGGGGATTCCCAAGATAAGATAAAGGAAAGAAGAAGAATTACAACTGTGACAACACCCCTTTCATATGCAGCTAATAACAGGCATAATGCCATTGTGAAGCTGCTACTTGCTCAGGATAACATTCAAGTGGACTTGGAGGACCAGGATTGTCAAACACCCCTTTCATATGTAGCTAAGCATCAGCAAATTCACATGAACTTGGCCTTTTTCAGTGAACTTGGCCTTTTTCAAATGAACTTGGCCTTTTTCTACCCTTTTTTCAAAGTTTTCAGCTTCTTTAGTGAACTTATATTTACTTTTATTTTTAACTTTTCTATCAGTTTTATAAGTAGGTGGACAGTTTTATAAGTAAGTAGACTGGTCTTATAAAAGGTGGATCTACTTTTCAAGTTTTACCCTTTTTACTCCTTTTTACTCCTTTTCATTGTTGTACAAGGGGGAAAAGGGCTCAAAAAAGAGGATGTGAATTTGCTGATGAAGAACAGGCATGATGCTGTTGTAACACTGCTACATGCTTGGGCTGATATACATGCAGACTCGAAGGGTTGAACACCCCATTCATATGCAGCTGACAATGGGCATGACAAAGACCTTCACACCCCTGACACACCCCAACCAATGATATCCCCAGCCATGCCATGGCAAACACCTGTGGAACCACATGGAGTAAATACCACATCAATCAATGTTCCTCCTCCACCAGCTCCCACTGTTTGCTCTCTTGACAATGCCCCTTAGTCTCATGACAGGACCACACTGTATTTAGACAGTTCCCAGCCAATGAACAGTCTCATCCCAGAGGTACCACCTGAGCCTATAGCTCACTGGATAGGCCTATATCCCCTCAATGAGATAGTGGGGCCAATACCTGAGCATTCACTGCAACTGGAATCACTGTTTCTAGACCTTCACCCCCCTGTTATGCTGAAAATGACAGTATCCCCAGCTGCATCACAGAAAATGCCAGTGACACCACATGGTGTGAATACTGTATCAATCAATGTTCCTCTACCATCCCCTGATATGTGCTCTCCTGAAAATTCTCCTCAGTCTCATGACAGGACCACACTGTATTTGCACAGCTCCCAGTCAATGAACAGTCTCATTCCAGAGGTCCCACCAGAGCCTATGGCTCACTGGATAGATCTATTTCCCCTTGACGAGCTAGTTGAGCAGATACCTGAATTTTCACCACAACCCCAGTCACTGTTCCTCAACCTTCACACTTCTGATGAGCCCAACAGATGATTGATGAAACCTTGCTCTTTCTACCCCCAATTTAGCTTTGTAGATGTCCTCTGTGTTTCCACATATCCACCCATCATGGACACCATAGTTATAACCTCCATGTTGTACTGATTCTGCAAAATGTGGAGACTGGAGGGACTATCAGTATAATGAATGGCAGAGGAAAGATTGTGCAATGGATAAAATGGATTTCATATGGGTTAGCCCTGACAAAGCTCATTTTGCAAAGGGTAGACCTTGACGAATGCCATAGGTAAATAAACTGGCTCATCACCTTCCTCTTTAGTTCCTACTCGCTTCCACAGAGAAACTGTGTATCAGTCTGATACCACTGCCATCTGCCAATCATTCAGCTCAAGTCTCTGAAATTCAAGGTGGTGCAAATTATCAAAATTGCTTCAAAGGATTATCAAGTCTAGCAGTCATCATGGGAAGACAGCTTGGCCAGCCATTCTCTCAAAATACAAATTGCAGGTCCAATCACATACATTGTCTAGCAGATACAGCAAGCCACCTCTCACTGCTCCTCCAACTAGTGCTCCAATATCTTTTCCCCACTTCAGCAGTACAACAGCATGCCCCCAGTACCGCGACAATGTATTACCAATGGACTAGTTGAGCTTGGTGGGGTGGAAGTAGGTAGGAGAAAAAGATGGACCATAGGAGAAGTATGAGGAGGTGAAGAGGGAGCATGATACACATGTGGAGAGAGTGGCAAGGGTTGCACTATTGATGGAATAGTTTGATTCAAATCAGAGAGTGGAGGGCAAGGTTGAGGAACTGGAGAGTTGGAGTGGAATCCAAGGATAGGTGTGAAGTAATATAGATGGTGGTATTTTGTCTAGACAGTGATAAGGACAAGTTGGTAAAGTAACTGAAAAAATGCATTTTATTTTTTGACTATGGGTATTTGATAAAGAACACCTCAAGGCTGTGCTGATTATCACTCTCTTCCCTTTCATCTCCATGGCCAGCACTCAACTTTGTGGGACATTGATATGACCCCTCTGTCCCCTGACCACTGTATATTCAACTATACAAATACTAGATGCCTATCAAGTCCTTCGAAAATGAACATGAACCCTTCAAATGCACCCGATAGCTCCCAAATGTTCCGAATGAGTTCAAGAATCATCAAACTCTCCGAACACAATCAAAGCTTTCCAAACACAAATGAAAGTTTGTATATCAAAGGGAAGACACTTTTCAAAGGCATCATCTCTCTTCTAATTCTCCCTTTTCATTTGACTTCTTCATTTACTACTTTCCCCTTAGATTATTAGAGAGGCTCCCCTTTTATCATATACATTCAAAGGGATCCTTGTACTAGAAGATATATATACTGTATGTTGTAGCTAGTGATTCAACAAGTTAGATATTCACTTCTCTCTTGCTCTCAAGTCTAGATCTTCTAAGACTTCCTCTCAACTTCCTCTTTTGATCTTCCAATTCTTCCAATCCCCCAATTGATCACGTTCGTGAATGATCAAAGACTTCCTTTCCACAATCATCAATCATAGACTGTGTCGAGACTCTTTATAGTCATCCTTGCACCTTGTTCTGTGTTCAGTTCTCATACATGAAGCAGACATATCAATCACATAGAATAGATCAATTTTAGCATCACCAACCTTGGCAAAGGACAAATCTTCCTCAGACACAATTGGCTCAAGACCCATAACCCTTCTGTAGACTGGAAGGCCAGTACTCTCAACTTCAATTGATGCCTATCCAATTGTCACCCTTCTGTCAGCCCCTTTGACATCAACAACCTTACTCTGGAAGACAATGATCATTTGCTCATGATTGATCTTGCTCCCACCATCTAGATCAGGTTGATGACCACCAAATCACAACAGCTTGCAATCAAAGCTACTGAGACTCAGAAGAAGGATCACGATTGGAAAGACATTGTCCCTGATGATACGTCTGCTTCATGTATGAGAACTGAACACAGAACAAGGTGCAAGGATGACTATAAAGAGTCTTGACACAGTCTATGATCAATGATCATGGAAAGGAAGTCTTTGATCATTCACAAATGTGATCAATTGGGGAATCGGAAGGATTGGAAGGGTGGAAGGGGGAGTCGAGGAGGAGTCTTAGGGGGGGTCTAGACTTAAGAGCAAGAGAGAAGCAAATATCTAACTTGTTGGATCACTAGCTACAACATACAGTATATATATCTTCTAGTACAAGGATCCCTTTGAATGTGTATGATAAAAGGGGAGCCTCTCTAATGATCTAAGGGGAAAGTAGTGAATGGGAATGAAGAAGTCAAATGAAAAGGGAGAAATAGAAGAGAACTGATACCTTTGAATAGTGTCTTCCCTTTGATATACAAACTTTCATTCGCATTTGGAAAGCTTTGATTGCGTTCAGAGAGTTTAATGAATCTTGAACTCATTCAGGATGTTTGGGAGCTTTCAGGGGCATTTGGAGGGTTTGAGTTCATATTTGAAGGACTTGATAGGTGTCTAGTATTCATATAGTTGAATATATGGTGCTCAGAGGATAGAGGGGTCGTATCATCTCCTCCTCACTGAAATATTGACTGTCCTCAGTCAATCATGTGATTTGCTGGTAATTGCCGAGGCATGTTTATAAGTGTGACAAGTGTGTCACATTCATCTTCAGATACAACCATCTTTAAATTGTATACCACGATGTCAAGAATCCGCATCAAGTCACTCAAAAATGTCAAAGAACATGATAACCATCGCGAAATAGAAGATTTGTGACCAGATGAGGTCGCTCCTGGATGGAGTTGCTGAACCTGAAGACTATAAAGTCTGGGGGCAACAATTTTGCAAATTGCTGGTAAGTTTTTTTGTTTTTCTAATCATTTTCTTTCACTAATCTATCTCTTAGATTGCGTATAATCAGGTTGTGAAGGCCCTGCAAGAAACCTTGATGGACGACAAAGTCGTCGCATGGCAAAAGGAGGCCCACAAGACTTTCAATGTTTTTGAAGAATGGGAATGGTTGGGGTGGGCTGGGGAGCTGCTAATGCCAAGATTAGCAGAGGTGGTGCATCGAGAGGTCAAGGAGAAAGCGGAGGTGGAGAGGGTCAAGTGGGAATGAAGGGCAGAAGAAGAACGTGAGGCGAGGGAGAGGGCAGAGGCCTCTGCATGGGAGGAACAAGAGAGGGTCAAGCGCAAGGAATGAGAGGAATGAGAGTGAGCAGAGCGCGAAGAATGAGAGAAGCGAGAGGAGCATGAGTGGGTTGAGAGGGTGGAACAGGAGGTGCGAGAGAAGCAGGAGTGAGAGGTATGGGAGGAACAGGATGCGGAGGGCCAGAAGCAGGTAGAGGAAGCCTATGAGACGCTCCTCCAGTTACTTATGGATGGAAAGATCGACAAGGAGGAGTTCTGTCGAGAGACAGAAAAGGCAGCAGGTGAAGGTGGAACAAAGGCAGCGGAGGTGTCAGCAGACATGCCAGACATGACGGGGGCGATGACGGAGATAACAGAGGATGGGCATTAGCCCCTGGATGGTGAAGAAGAGTTGGTGGCAGTAGCGCAATTGCTAACTGCAGAAGATGAGGTCGAGAGGTAGAAGGTGGCATATCAGGAGAGGATAGTGGAGAAGGGACGTTCCCTTCTGGTGATGATGATGTGGGAGTACTACAAGAGAAAGGCGATAGAGGAAACTTTGCGCCTGGTTGAGGGCAAAGTAAGTTTCTCTTTTTCTATTTTTTTATTTTTGTTTTACTAATGGACTTCTTTATTTTGCAGTGTGATTTTTGCAAAAAGGTCAGTGCAGAATGTGAAATCGACCCTGCCGATCCGTTATGCGCCAAGTGCGTAATGGATAAGCATGGAAGGGGGAGACTCATCTGGGGAAGAAGTACAAACCGCAGCCCAAGGCAGAGTTGAAGGGTGCGAACAAGTCGGCGATGGCAGGAGAATCATCGAAGGGGGTTCAGAAATCAGCGATGGCGGGAGAATCATTGAAGGGGGTTTGGAAATTGGCAAGGGCTGTGTCTCATAAGTAAATTCTTTTTCTTTTCTAATCTTCTCTCTCTATAGGTCTGGTAGTCTATATCAATGAGATGCCACCTTTCGAGGAGGAGACAGCAGGCGAGAGTTTGAAGGAAACAATGTGGCTGATTGTGGGTCAGAAAGGGAAGGTGAAGGTGAAGGTGGCCAATGAAGAGAAATCGCGAGAGGTGTTGGCGGCAATCATGGAGGAGAAAGCGCATGTAAAGGCGCGGATTGTCATTCTCAAAGAGATATACAGGGGGTTGGAAGAAAAGGAAGAGGAAATGGTCTTAGACCAATTGTAGATTTTACTTTGTCTTGTATAATTTTGTAGCCTCTAGTCTTCTCCTCTAAAAAATTGTATTTTTGTTTCTAAAAAAATGAAAGAAAGACTTGAAATGAAAAAGATTGCATAGAGTTTCATTACGGCAGGTTACAAGTCCTCAATCGCAACACTGTCAAGTGGTTTGCTAGCTAGCGAATGTTCCATCTCTCTAAGTCGTGAAGTCAATATATCAAGGAATCATTTGGGAATTGCGATCGATCTTTGGGCGAAGTATGGGATGACTCTAAATGCAGCAATTGGGTGATGTAAGATGGATCCGTCAAGTTCTGTGATGATATAAGCTTTTCCTAGGTTTCGGGATATAATGACTAGGGGTCCTAGGTATTGAGGATGCATCTTCCGATTGAGAGACTTCTCGATTTTCGTGTTCCAAATGAGTATGAGATTGCCAGTTTTGAAGTTGTAGTTGCAAATGGTTTTCTCATGTCTTTTCTCGAATCGAACAGCGGACTGTAGGTGAGCAGTGGAACCTTCGATCGAAGTTGCTCTAAGTCAGCATCTCATTTCTGTACAGCAATCGTGCATTGTGAAATTAGATCAGTCATTGAGAGAACCGAATCTGGAGCGGGAAGGAGATATGTCACTTTGGAAATATCTAAAGGTAGCAATGGCTGAGATCCAGTGATAGCGAAGTAGGGTGAGTATCCCAATCGCTTTTGGGTAGTGATATGCTCAGCCCAAAATACAGAGTAGGCTCTGATTGACCATTGCTTCTGATTGCCATCGACAGCTTTGAATAGCAATTGTCATACGTCGAAGTGAGATTGTTTGACTATCCCATTTGCGCAAGAGTTGTATCTGCTGATACAAATGTGGTTGATCCAATAGCGCTTGGCGAGGTGATCTACAGCTCCTAAGAAGGCTGTTCCATTGTCCATGATGATTTCTCGAAGAGAGCCCCAGCGACAGATTATATCCTCGAAGATCCATTTGCCAATCGATTTCGCTGTTTCCAAATGAAGCATTTGAAATTTGGGATTGTTATAAACTGGTTATCGATGAGATGGTTTTACTTCGGAGAGCTCTGTCCCAAGACGATGATAATGTCTCAAGTCCTAGTTATTGGGTTGCTAACGAGGAATCAGACTTAAAGTCTGAGTACGACTAACTAGGGGTTTATATACTAACTACGCTACTGCGGATGAGTCAGTATAAACACGAGGAGTACATGAAGAGTACATGAGGACTACATGCGACGAGTAAAGATAAACATGATAAAGGACTTGGAGCATGTGAAGAGACGAAACATGATTGTCGGAAATGAAATGTGTCCTATCTCGGGTATATGAAAAGATACGGAATTGTGGGGAATCCCAAGTAGAGATAAGACCTGTCTGACTAAGCAGTAATGACTGATCATAGAGAGGAAATGAAAATTTACGTCCGTGACATACACCTCGTTTTTCGGGAAATTCGACCCGAATTTCAAATCTGGGCGGTGTCAGGCGTTTCGTCCTCTAAGGCCTGAGTCTGGATTTCCTCACCAGTGGGGGCCTCGATGACCACTGAGAGGGAAGCGATGGGGACAGCTTTCGAAGCCGCTTCGATGGGGGAAGGGGCTCGGATTGTCTTGACGTCGTCGTCGTCCGGGTATTCTAAGTCGAGGTTGATGGGGTACTCAACTGACGCACCGTAATTGATTATGGTCTCTGTCGTCGCAAGGTCTTGCTGAGCTCAGAGAAAATCTTCTCGGGAGAGTCGTTCAGCTTGACGACTCTCCTCTACGAGCTTGACGATGATGGCGCGGGTGGTGACGTCGTAGCAATCGACCCATGTATGCTTCTTCTGTCGTTGGAGCTCCCAAACTTTGAGCTCACTTTCATCCCAGCGGTTCTTCCAATATAGGGCACTCCTCTCTGATGCTTTGAGCTCGGCTTTCAAGACATCGCACTCTTGTCGAAGTTCTCGGTTCCAGTTGCTGACGCTATTACTGTGAACCGTGAGGCGCGAGATGGTGACGGCGGGATCTTCAGGAGGAGGAGTCTCCGTAGGGTATTCCTTGAAGAAGTCTTCTGCGTGCGCGCGAGCTTGTCGACGTAGTTGTCGAGTGGAGGAGGAAGAGGTGGAGGGACCGGGGGTAGGGGAACGGATGGCGGCGGACGAGGGGATTCGTCCAGTGCGTCTGATGGCAACTTGAGGAGAGGGAGATCGAGTGGCGGGCATTATGAACGATGATTCAGCAATGTTAGTGTTAGGAACAATGGTATTGGGTAGGTTCGTCAAAAGTGGGGAAAGACTGGATGGAATCGTATCGACAATTCTGAGTTTATAAATGCCTACTCGACCTAAAAATAGAATTCAAAAATGGACAGCTGAAATGATGACAAACGAGTCAAGTCGTTGTTTGAATTGAGTCTTCGTAAGTCTTCACAATTTCTTTAGCGTGTCGTAAGACGTTCGATCGTTCTTCCCAAGTAGCTTCTTCGATTGGATAACCTTTCCATTTGACCAAATACTTTCGTCGGGGTTGAGCTCCGGAGTGTTGAAGAATAGATTCAACTTCGTATTCTTCTTTGTTCTCGATCAGATCTGGTGGAGGTCAAGATGTATCAGTAATATCAGGGTGGAGCAACTTATCTTCGACATTTGGTCTCAGGATTGATACGTGAAAAACTGGGTGGAGTTTCCAGGTTCCGGGGATATCGATAAGATACGCAAGATCCGATATTTGTTTCAGGATCTTGAATGGTCCAGTTCTTCGGTTATCCAATTTCTTGGCAGGTTGAGTCGTCTTGATGTTCTTGGTGTCCAACCAAACCAAATCTCCGATTTTGAAGGAGGGAGAGAGTTTCCGTTTTCAGTCGGCATATTTCTTCATTGATTCTGCGGCGTGTGAAAGTGATTCGCCAGCACTCTTCTGAGTACACGTGAGACGTTCATGAAAGGTGTTTGCTGCGGGGACATTACTCAGGGACTCGATTGTGATCGGTAAATGAGGGTGACCGCCATATTCTAAATAGAAGGGTGATTGTGATGTGGAGGAGTGTTGTCGATTATTGTAAGTGAATTCAGCAGAAGCCAGCCATTCGGACCAGTCGTCTTGCATGAAATTGGTATAGAACCGTAGGTAGACTTCGAGTTCTTGATTCGTTCGTTCGGTCTGACCATCGGTCTCAGGATGATAAGCAGTAGATAGTCCAGAAATGGTTCCTAGGAGTTTATTGAGGGCTTCAGTGAATTTTGATGCAAACTGAACTCCACGATCAGAAATAATCTTCTTTGGCCATCCATGATGTTTCCAGATATGATCACGGAAAAGTCGGGCAGCGCCTTCTGATGAGAGATTGGAAGTCGTTGGAATAAAGTGGGCTCGTTTTGTGAAACGATCGATGACTACCATCACGGCGTCGTATCCAAGCAAGTCAGGTAGTTGAACAATGAGATCGACGGTTATCTCAGTCCATGGTTCGGTAGCGGGGGGTATAGGTTGTAGGAGTCCTGTCGGCTTCGAAGGATAATTCTTGTTTTGTTGGCAAGCAGGACAGGATCGTACGTAGTTGATAACGTCTTGAGAGACGCCATCCCAAACAAAGTTTCGGAGCACCAGCTCCTTCGTCTTCTCAATGCCAGGGTGTCCAGTGTGGGGGTAGGCGTGGGACAGTTGTATTATGTCTGTGCGCAAAGATACTTCCTCCGGCACCACAATTCGACCTTCAACATTGCGAACCAACCCATCGGCTTGGTCCCAAAACAGTGAGGCATCCTCGATTTTCTGTGAGATCTTGTTCGGTATTGGTAGCTTGAAGCGTAATCTTGCGAAAAAGTCCGGTTCTGAAAGTTTGATGATTGAATTGATCCAATGTTCATCTGCGATTAAAATCTCGTCTTCCACCTCGCCTTTACCCTTGTCAAAATAATCCGGGCGCCTGGATAACCCATTGGCCTTGTTCTTCCTCCCTGGGACGTACTCAATTTTATACTCGTTTCTTGATAGGATTTCTGACCAATGAGCACGTCGTCCAAATAATACGCGAGCAGTACTGAAATACTTGAGGGCAAGACTATCGGTACGAATCAGAAGGTCGTGTCGCGAACCTTCCAAAAGATGTTGCCATGCTTTAAGACAGTCTATTATCGCTAGAAGCTCGGCGTCGTGAGTCGGATATTTCTTTTCAGCGGGAGTTAGAGATCTTGAATGAAAGCCTATGGGTTTCCATTCGTTTTCGTGCAGTTGAGACAGTATTCCTCCTAAAGCAAAACCAGAGGCGTCAGTCTCTAAGCAGTACGGCAGGTCTTGGTCCGGCACTTCGAGGACAGGGGCATTTGTGAGGGAGTGTTTTAATTGGTCAAAGGCGTGTTGTCGTCTGGGGGTCCATTCCCATACGGTATCTTTGCGGAGTAATTGGTTGAGCGGTTGGGCGATCTTTGAGAAGTCCTTGATATATTTCCTCCAGAAATTCACGCTTCCGAGAAAGGATTGGAGTTGTTTCACGGTTCGAGGTTCAGGCCATTCAGCTATGGCCTTGATCTTTTTGGGATTGGTTCCAATATAACCTTTCGTCAAAGTCATCCCTAGATAGATCACCTCTTCTTTCTCGAATTGGCATTTGACAGGTTTGCAGGAGAGTTTGTTCTTCTTCATGACATCAAGGGTCTTGAACGTCCAGTAACGCAATTCTTCTAGATCATCTCCGCAGATGAGAATGTCATCGATATAGATAAAAACACAACCTGATTTTAACACTTCAGCAAATCGCATGTTGATTATCCGTTGGAACGTAGCTGGGGAATTCCGTAGACCAAAGAACATCACTCTTGGAACATAGAGTCCCTTGACCGTTGATACGACCCATTGGTCCTTTGGACTCCAATTCATGATTTGTATGTGTTGATGTTGATAGTGACTAGTTACAGTAGATGTGACATGTAACGACAGAAGAAGCCTTTGTATGCAACCACCACATTCCCTCTACTTGCACTTCTGGAGGGCTCAGGCCCAGCCCAGTCGTATCACCGTGTTGAAAGCAGCTTTCCATTCGTCGCCTTCTTTGATCCGAATGTTGTTAAATCCCCATCGGATATCCACGACTGTGAATAGCGCAGCAGATCGTAATTTGGGTTGTTGAACGATTTGATGGAGAAGTGGTAGAGGATATCGGTCAGGAACGGTAAAGTGGTTCAGATAGCGGTAGTCTTCGATTGGTCTATATCCAGCGTCTTGTCCTTTCGCGTTGACTTCTTCAGCTTTCTTGCTCAGGAAGAATGGAGCGGCTTGAGGTGAGGTACCTTTGAATATTCGTCCAGTGGCCACGTTTTCTTCCAGAAACTTCTCTAGGAAGTCCATCTCTCGAGGGGACATCGGATAAGTCTTGTCATTCTGAGGTACGAAGCTATCTTTGAGATCAATGACGTGATCAAATTCAGAATGAGGTGGAAGGCAATCAAAGGACTCCTTGGCAAAGACGCTAGCATAGTCTTTCCAATAGACCTTCGGTACAAACTTTCGCATATCTTCCTCCACCGTGCTGGCTCTAGACTTGTCCGATTTTGAAATACTTGTTATCGCCAGTGAGACCGATTCTACCACAGAGGGCTCTGCTTCGCCGCTACAATACCGACGGGAAATCTCTTTGCCTCTGAGAGCCAGTGTTGAACTCTCCCAGTCGATACTAGGGTTTTGAGCTCTGAGCCATGGGTAGCCGAGGATAATATCAAACTTGGATCCGAGGTCGGTCACTTCCAAACGGATCCTTTCAGTGTGTCCACCTGGAGCTTCTATCCAGACATCTGTGTCAAAAACGATCGGGCCTCCTCGGTTCTCTGACCCATCGGCATTCCGTACAGGGATTGGGGTTTCCAAATCCTGAAGGGTAAATTCGTGACAAGTTGTGAAATTCTCGTCTATAAAGTTTCCAGAAGCTCCGCTATCAATTAGACACGTGGCGGGGACACGTCGGCCACTGTCTGAAGCTTTGATCCAAACGTCCATCGTAAGTCCTGAATTGCCCTTTTTGATCGTACCAAGAGTCCGAAACAAATTGCATGGAGTAATGGTACATCGAGTCGTATGGTCCGCGACGTTGAGCGCAGTGTCCGAACCTTTCAAAAACCCTGGGCCTTCAAGTCCGCTGCCAACCTCTTCTTCCGATCATCCGACCAATTGCATATACCAGATTTCGCCATGTCCGATGGAGTCTCGCTCGTTGCCAATGTAGCGGGCGAGCTGACATTCTCCACGTGGGGCTCAATGGTAATGACACGTATGTCTCTGCCTCGTCCTTGTCCTCGTCCTCTGTAACCTCCTCTACCTCGAAAGTATCCTCCTCGATGTGAGGAAGAGGTATCGGGTAAATTCTTTGCATCACCGGCGACGCAGTTTGGGCAGGTATTTGCGAAGTGGCCAGATTGGCCGCAGGAGTAACAATTCCCATATGGGATCGTATTGGCAGAAGAGGAAGGCTCCTCTCTCTTGATGGTGGGGGCTGCTGTCGTTTGACGGGTCGTCGTTGCAGCCACATACAATCCTCGTGTAGGAAAGGGATTGGAGTATTGGGATCGGGACGTGGAGGATTGTTTCTGTGAGGCGAGAATATCTTTCTGGTGTTGGTAACGTGTCGTGGCATCCTTCCACTCTTGAAGTGTGGCAGGGACGGCGGGGAGTCAGTAAACGTATTCAATGAACTCGGAGTCGAGTCCAGCTTGGTAGAGATCGATGAGGGTGGCGTCGTTGAAACCGGTATCGACCTGTAAAGCGCCGAAGCGCAGGTTATAGTCTTCTATTTTCCTCTTCCCTTGACGGAGATTCTTGATGTCGTTACGAGCGCGGGACTGTCTGTCGATTCCTTCAAATGTTGATCGGAATCGAGTTACAAAGGCGGCCCAGGTAGCAGTCGGGCCAGTCCAGTTGACAGTCCTCATGTCGTTAGTCTCCTTTTCAGACCAAGTTTGAGCCATCATGCCCTTCATGAAGGAAAGGGCAAAGGGAATCTTGTGTTCGTCGCGGTATGGTTTCCCCATGAAATATAATTCGCAGCTGTTAATAAATTTGTCGACGTCTTGTTGTCGACCAGTGAACTCGTCTGGCTTGGCCATCTTTATCTCGATGGTGGGAGCGGCAGGAGGTTGAGGCTGAGGTCCCGGTGGGGGCTGAACTTGAGCGGCGAGTTGTTGGTGGAGATCTTGGATCTCTGCCGCTTGGATCACATTCGAGGCCTGAAGGGTGGCCATCTCCCTCCGTAAGTCGTTCATAACTGCGAGGATTTCGTTAAGGTTAGGAACAGGGGGGTTAGCGCGAGAACCCATTGGATCTGGTGATGGTGAAGGTGAAGGTGTTGTTAAGGGTGAAGAAGGTCGAGTCGGTTGTTGGAACGGGAAGGGTAGGTACCTGACAGTAGGGGGAGTGATGGGACGTTGTGACTGGGCGGCGGCGAGTAAGCGAGTTGTTTCGCTTCGAGTTCTTCCTAGAACTTGTGTGATATTTGGTAAAGGAGAAGCTTGACTAGCTTCTTCATTCGGGTCTGGGAAGATTCGAGTCTGTGAGTAGAGTGATTGAGAAAGAGGATTGTCCTGCTCAGAGGGATCGTAAAAGTCTTCGTCGTCGTCCAGTGTTAAAGCAAGGGTGGATCAAATAAGGGGGAGAGAGCAAGAAGGAAGTCTGATTCTTGTTATAAACTGGTTATCAATGAGATGGTTTTACTTCGGAGAGCTCTGTCCCAAGATGATGATAATGTCTCAAGTCCTAGTTATTGGGTTGCTAACGAGGAATCAGACTTAAAGTCTGAGTACGACTAACTAGGGGTTTATATACTAACTACGCTACTGCGGATGAGTCAGTATAAACATGAGGAGTACATGAAGAGTACATGAGGACTACATGTGACAAGTAAAGATAAACATGATAAAGGACTCGGAGCATGTGAAGAGACGAAACATGATTGTCGGAAATGAAATGTGTCCTATCTCGGGTATATGAAAAGATACGGAATTGTGGGGAATCCCAAGTAGAGATAAGACCTGTCCGACTAAGCAGTAATGACTGATCATAGAGAGGAAATGAAAATTTACGTCCGTGACAGGGATAGTGTGTAAGGGAGCATCGCCCTTGGACTATATATTGAAATGGACTGGATCAGGGCATATGCATCATGTCGATGTAGATTTTGGTGAACAGGGGAGCTGGCGTGGAGACAGTCGGAGGGACAAGGGCTTGTGCGGTTTGATGGAGCTGACAGGTATGACACATCCAAATGAACCAGACTATGTTAGGGGCTATATGGGGCTACTAGAAACATTCAGAAACGATTGATCAAGTAGCAAAGATAGCCTTGTGACCTGTTCAATCGTGAAGTTCTGTCATGATCACTAATTGGCAATCCGGATCAATGACTAATTTGTGAGCACCTTGTCTATCTTTTCACCATAGTCAATGGTTGTTGATATAGAACTCTTCGCAGTATCATATGAAACTTGCGTAGTTGCTGTTGGACATGTTGCTTGGTCATTTGAGATCTGAGAGCCATTTTTGAATGAGGATAAGTTGTCAATCATCTTGCTGAGCTGCTTCTGATCATGGAATGATGTTGTAGGAATCAATACGTGGATGGATAGGGTCCTCCTCCTCCTTACTGAAATGTTTACTCTGTGAGTAAACAGAGGTGGGCAATTGGAGGGTTTTTGTTTGGGGTGCGGGTGAATCATTGATATGGTGCATTAATCCGTGAATGCGATCGATCCAATCATTGAAGTCTTTATCAATCGGTTCTTCATCATCTTAGTCATCGGGCTGTCAGGGATGTCGAGAGAGACTGTCAGGACCATGGTTTGAACCAGCGACATGTACCAAGGTAAAATGGAACATTAGGATCGCTACAATCCATCTGTTAATACTAGCCTGGGGTGCAATGTCTGGGTTCGCTAGCATTCCTTTGATATAGCAAGCATCAACTTCTATGATAAGGTTCCGAACGCTGATGAGGTATAGTCAGAGCGATTGCAAGGCTCAATAGAGACTATAGATTTCAAGTTTCAGCTGAGAGAACCTTCTTTCTCAATCGTTCAATGTGATCAAACTGAAATGATTATAGTACCATTTCTTCGGGTTGTCAGGATTGCATTGGCAGAGATGAAAGCCAACAGTGATATAGGAGGTGTCAACGGTGAGTATGACAGGGGCATCAGAAGTATAATTGAGAACTCATAGAGTAGGCGATTCTAGAAGGGCTTGTTTTAGGTCCTCTTGGGCAGCAAGCTGATCGGGACCAAATTCAAAGGGCATATCCTTCCTAGTGAGCTTGACTAGGTGGTGTGCTTGATGCGCAAAGTTGCAAATGAAAATCCAAATGATGCCAATAGTGCCAAGGAAGGCTCAAACTTTGGAGAGGTCTTTACAAGGACCCCAGTTTCAGATTGCTGAGACACGCAATTTGTTGGGTAGTCATCCTAAATGAGTACATTGATACCCAAGAATGGTGGTTTCTTCTGTGCATAAGAATGATTTATAGCCTGACATGGTTCCGCCGCAATATTTCATTCGCTGGACTATTCGATTGAGATTCCAGAAGTGTTCCCACATGAATCGTCGAATTCCATCGTTCTCAGGAATCGTTTTGTAGGATCCATCAGGTAATACATATCAAGTCATGGGACCCTTCACAGGGATATCATCGATGTAGGGGATCATAAACTCAGGAATCTCTAGTTAGAGGATATAGGTGACGTTGTCGTGAAAAACAGGCACAGAGTTGGTCCATCCCATGGGTAGGGTAACTAGTTGATAAGCCCAATAGGGTGTTTGGAATGTGGTTAGATCGTGAGATGAAGGTGCAATCACTTGTTTGTCATATCCGATGTAAAGATCGAACATAGCACCGCAGGATCAACTGCCAAACTGTTTGGCCAAGTGTTCGGGAATTGGCATGACTCCTGAGTGTCGAATTGTAACTTGATTGAGTGGTTCGAGACTGTGAATGATTCTAAGTTCTTTCCCTCCTTTCTTTAGAATGGTGAACCATCCACTGCGCGGAGACGCCAGATTACGGAAGTGGATTATTTGTTGAGAATATGTAAATAATTGTGAGAATATGATGAAAAAATGGCAAGATTATGGATTTTTCATGTTCTTGTTGGAATCTATATATTCCGGTCATATTCTGGTCATATTCCAAACACATTCCCTGCCTGACCAGTGTTTCACTTGAAATATGACAAGCCCCAAATGGGCACATTTGGGCCAATATAATGAGCACAAATAGTTCAATGGTTATATTGTGAAACTAAGTTAAGCCTGAGAAGTCGTGAGTTCGAATGAGGATAAAAGTAAATTTAAGCACAATGTGAAAAAAAGGAAAACCACTTCTAGATTATATATACACCACACACCTGTGATAGCTACCAATTATATTCAAATATAAATATAATTGGGTGAATTTCATTTTTTTTTGTCAAACATCCTATTGCAACAAGCGGTACTGATTACATAAGATTACCGGAATATGTGTGTAATCTTGCTAAAACTTGATCATTCTATAAAGAACATGAAAAATCCATAATCTCTCCATTTTTTCATCATATTCTCACAATTATTTACATATTCTCAACAAATAATCCACTTCCATAATCTGGCGTCTCCATGCAGTGATCACGATTGGTAGGAGGAGTTCAAGGGTTCGTAGACACCAGCGTCGATTTTTCACTGGATAACTTTGCATACTTTGTGGTAGATACCTGGGGGAATTGGGATATTCTTTTGTACCCAAGGTATATGTGGTACTACTGGGAGATCGACAGGAGGGAAAAAGTCGGATCTGAAACATCCTCATTCGGAGTCATTCCAGGTGAAGGCGAGATCTTGCTTTCTCATGAAATCATGAAGGAGAGCCCTTTCCTGAGGCCAAAGGAAATCTCTGGGGTGAGCTTTATCGAAAAGCTCCATTTGTTCAATCATATATCTTTCAGTTGGAGTAAATGTCAGGGGGTTCAGGTTGAGTGTTAGCATGTGTTATGTCGGCAGAGGGACTCAGGTCACTTGATGTAAATCACAGAGAGACCAGCGCATAAACTGGTGGTGACAACGTTAAAGGACAAATCTAAGGGAGATACAAGCGTTCTGTACTCTACTTATATCTACCCAGGCCTGGGCTGTGATTGTGATAACCACAATGACGATCCATGGAACAGCTGATTAATGCGCAGCACTACACAGCCTTGCGCAGCTACTGTGGAGCATGTCTTCATCAGCCAATGGCTTTATCACCTCTGATCTATGAGGAGATAAGATAAAAGATTAGATAAGGAGAGATAAGATAAGATTAGATAAGACAAAAAAGGAAAGTTGGTGGGGCAACAAAACGAAGTGACCGTAACATCACCCTCTCCTCAAATTCGCGTCCACGCAACGTTAGAACAGGCATTGGAGATACCTTGAGCAGTCTCATAGTAACCACCGAGGTGCGTAGCAGGGAGAGGTTGGGAGGTGGTATTGGTACCGTTGATGAATCCCTAGAGTGGACAAGGGAGAGACTAGTTGGTACATTCGGAGCATTTGACCTTGGTCATCCAGTCGCAGGACAGCAGTTACAGCGTTGACGGGACTGGATTTGTAGATCCATGCTCGACGAGTGGATGGAGGCAAGCGGGGGAGGAAGACTGAACCATCGAAATCGCGTTCGAGTAATTGGTTGACTTCTGTTGGGTGGAGCAGGATGAGAACGTCGATGTTATCACTGACCTTTGGCGATTTGTAGTCCTCGCCAGTGGAGTCCATGATTGGGTCGTTATCAGGTGAAATATAAATACTTCACTTCTAGAACTACTGGAGTTGTACATTAATCAAGTAAGTCCTAGTTGTTCGGGGGAGATGTGAATTGATTGAGTAATGGACACTTCCTCCTTTGATGGGGCTTGAGTAATCCTTGGCTAGGATGTACAGATGAACAGGCTATCCAAACTCAATGGATAGTATTGACTAGGAGAACAAGAATGAAGTCAACGGCTGACTTAGAAGAATATGTATCACAGTGAGGTCTCTCCAATAAGGACTGAGACTTAGAGAATGTGATGAATAAGCAGGGGCTGAGGTAAGATAAGATAGTCCTTAGTGGCTATCTTCAACTTACAGAAATACATCAAGGGGTGATTCCTAAGTTGGTTCTCAACGTAAGAGGGCTTAGGTGAAATCACACAGGGTATAAGCTTAATAGACTAGATTGGATTGGATGTATTGACTACAGACAAGTAGTATCAATAAGGGGTAGTACTAGGTACTGAGTACTAGGGGTGAGTTCAAGGGACAAGGGGGAGGGGGGATAAAGTGGGGTAAAAGTGAACTAGAAGTGAACTGAACTCCTCACTGGTGAAAAGGGGGCCCTTTATATATGTTTGAGAACAATGGGCAATGAGAACAATAGGAAATAAGAATAATGGATAAAAGAACAATGAGGAGTTTGAATTGTGACTCACTCTGAGTCAGACAATGAGGAGAACAATGGAGGAGATTAATATGAGTCATAGTGACTCAGAGAACAATGGAGTGATGACAGAACAATAGACAAATGGGATATGAGTCATTCTGACTCAGAGAACAATAGGGAAGAATGCTATTGTCCATGATAAGATAGCATAGGTAAAGATAGTAGTGTATCTTATCTGAGATAAGATAATATGTGAGGGACAGTGATATCTTATCTAAGATAAGATAAGATAAGATAAGATGAAGGATATTTGAGCCATGGATGCTACTTGCTGAATGCATGATCTTTGGTCAAGTTTGATACCAAATCAGTTTGGGATCATGACATCGTATAGACATTCGTTGATTCTCAAGAAGTCATCCATTCGGATTACACGAAGTTGGAGCTGAGGGGCTGGTCGATCGGAATGGAGAGCGTGGAACTCATCGACCGATTCTTGGGTGTTCTTGATGTTTGACTCAGGTTCCCAGGTGTTTTCTTCATTGGTATAGCCTTTCCAGTGTACCAAGTATTGGAGTTTTCCTCGTCGTAGATGGGAGTCTAAGATTTCATCGACGACATATTCAGAGTCACCTTCCAGTTGGATTGGGGGAGGAGGGGCAGGTTTTTTCTGATTGGGAAATAAAGGGGAGCGATAGGGGGAGAGGTAGGATTCATTGAAGACCGGGTGGAGTCCCAGCCATTCATGGGGGAGATCGAGTTTGTAGGCAGAATGGCCAACCTTCTCAATGACCTTGAAGGGACTGAAGCGTTTGTTGTCGAGCTTCTTCATTGGTCGTTTGGTCTTGATGTTGGTGGCAGCCAACCATACTTTATCTCCTGGCAAGTATTCCTGTGTGGTTCGGACATGTTTATCATAGGCAGTCTTCATAGTCTCATTTGCTCTCTTGAGGGTGGCCTCAGCTTCTTGATAGACGTTTCTCATTTGATGAGCAAATTGGGTCGCAGATTCATTTCGGACTTCTCTTGCAGTGTCGTTTCCCTTCCAGGGGTTCTGGCCATAATTGACGTAGAAAGGGGTTTGTCGTGTGGCTGTGTGGACCGAGTTATTGTATGAGAACTCAGCCAGCGTGAGCCATTCCTTCCAATTGTCCTGGCGATGATTGATGAAAACACGAAGGTACTGTTCGAGTGTCTGGTTCATTCGTTTGGATTGGCCGTCGGTCTGGGGATGGTAAGCTGTGGAAACATTCTGGGAGGTGCCTAGAAGGTGGAAGAGATCAGTTATGAATTTGGAAATGAATCGCAGATTGCGATCGTTGATGATACATCAGGGAACACCATGATCTCGGATGACGCGGTCCTGAATGATTTTCGTGAACCCTTCGGAGTTCAACTCGATGTGGGTGGCTTCGAATTTAACAGCCTTCAAGAAGTGATCAACAATTGTGAGAATCGCATTGTAGCCCTGACATTCGGGTATGGGGCCAACAAGATCAACTGTGATCATATCCCAGGGTCAAGGAGGAGGATCGAAGGGATGGAGGGGGGTTTTCGCAGGTAATCGGGATGCCTTTGTGCATTGGCATGTTTCACAACCACAAACATAGGTTTCAACGTCTCTCCTGATGGTGGGCCACCAGTAGTTGCAACATACAGCTTCAGAAGTCTTGAAGGAGCCATAATGTCCGGAGAGAGGATTGTCGTGGTATTGAGCAATGATTTCGCTGCAGAGTGGGGTATCCTTTGAGACATAGGTCCGGTCCAGGAAGGTTTTAATACCATCGTCTTGGGTTTTCCAATCAGTTTTACGTTTTTCCTGAAGGAGTGTGACTTGTTTTTCTTCGTTTTGGTATGAATTTCGAATCCGGGAATGGAAATTAGTGGGTTCAATCTTGTGTTGAACCTGGCGGAGATCTACGATAGGGTGATCCAAGGTAGGAAAGAGATTAGTCAGCAGTAAAATAACGTCATTGTTGTCGTTCACCCCCCTCTCAAAACCTGGTCGTCTCAACAGGATATCGGCCTTGGAGTTGGCCCTGCCGGCGACATGGTGGAGAGTGAAGTGATAGTCCTGAAGCTCCATGAGCCACCTGGCTTGGCACCTGTTCAGCTTCTGGGGTAGCTTGAAGTATTGGAGATTGGCATGATCCGTCCAAACCTCAAAGACTTACTCAGCAGACAACAGCCATTTGCGGAATTCCTAGAGTGCAGTCATGATTGCGAGTAACTCGCGGTCATAAATCTGGTAATTTCATTCCGTGGGGGTAAAGGCCTTAGAGACATAGGCGATGGGCTTCCAAACGTTGTCTTGTTTTTGCGATAATATAGCACCCAATGCATAGTCTGAAGCATCAGTTTCTACACAGAGTAAATCGTTATCATTAGCGATCGAGAGAACGGGAGAGGTCGTAATGATTGTCTTCAGGGTGTCGAAGGCATCCTGACATTCAGGGGTCCAGTCGAAAGGAGTGTTTCCAGTTAACGTATTGAGAGGTCAGGCAATCCCAGCGAAGTGATGGATGAATCAACGATAGAAGTTGCAGAACCCAAGAAAAGCTTGGACATCTTGCTTACATTCAGGGGTTGGCCAATCGGTGATTCCTTGGACCTTGACAGGGTCCATCTTGACGTGGCCTTCTGACACGATGACACCGAGGTATTCCACTTGGCATTGGTCGAAGTCGCACTTCTCTGGCTTGAGGTAGAGTTTATGTTCACGAAGTGTGGTCATAACTTCGTAAACATGTTGGTGGTGCATTTCGAGATCCTTGTCGAAGATGAGGATGTCATCTATGTAGACTAGGACATGTCCTTCAATGATTTGGATGTGGAAGATGTCGTTCATCATGTTTTGGAATGTCGCAGGCGCGTTTGGTGAGACCGAAGAACATGACAAGGGGTTTGAACAAGCCGTGGTTGGTCTGGAATGCGGCCTTATGTTTGTCTCCTTCCTTGATCCTTACGTTGTTGTATCCCCATCGAATGTCTAGTTTGGTGAAGTAGCGGGCGTTCCGCAGGGTGTTAATCAACTTGTTGATCAAAGGGAGGGGGTATCTGTTCTTGACAGTCATATCGTTTAGCTTTCGGTAATCCTGAATAGGGCATAGTCGACCATCTTTCTTCTTGATGAAGAAGAATGGGGAAGCAATGGGGGAGATTGATTTTCGAATTCGTCCAGTGCAGAGGTTCTCTTCTAAGAACTCATCCAATTGAGCGCGTTCATCCACAGAGAGTGGGTAGACCTTACAATCAAGCTTCTCTTCAGTTCCAGGGAGAAGTTCGATTGCATGGTCCCAGGGACAGCTTGGGGGGAGTTCATCGAAGTCTTCCTTGGTGAAGACGTCTTGGAATTCATGGAGATATTCGGGTACGATTTCCTTCCAGTTGCAGTCTTTCTTCTGGGCTTCCCAAGCCTTAATCGCGAGATCCTGAGACTTTGTTCCCATCAAGTGAATCTGGATGGTGGGATTGAAATCAACCATGAGTAGTTGATCACCATCCTCAAGGGTGAGTTCATTGACATCGACAGAATCTGGGAGAGGAGAGGGATGACAGTCAGGGGGACATCAATCGAGAACAAGAGAATTGGCCTTCCAATCAATGGAGGGATTATGGACCTTTAGCCAATCGTGTCCAAGGAAAATCTGAGACTTGCCGAGGTTCATGACACTGAAGTTGATCCGTTTGATGTGGGTTCTGACCTTAAGCTCAAGCGCGACCATTTCGGAGATGGGTCCCTCGGAATTGGGTTGTCCATCGGCATTGTGTACCGGAATAGGTCAAGCGAGTTTGGTTGTATGGAGGTCGTTCTTGTGAACATACTTGATATCAATACACGAACCTTCGCAGCCGCTATCAACAAGAGCAGTTGCGATATGTTCAGCGCAATTATTCAAGGTGGTGATGACAGTCTTAAGGGTTAATTGATTCCTGGAGCCTGAGCTACAAACAAACACATGAGGTTCCTTGAGTTCATTGAGGGCTTGGATGGCGTTCTCCGTTGAAAGGGCATTGATCTGATTGATCGTGGTTTGAGTCATCTCCAATGATCGGGCAGGGTGAGACCATTTTGAGAGAATGGGGATTGCGTAATTAGCCTGTTCCTTAATAGCGTTAATGATTTCCAAGGGGGAAGAAAGAGAGTTGACATCGATTAAATTGACTGAAGGGAGAGACAATGATTCGGGAATGGGAGAGTCAGGGAATTCGGGGCACTCAGTGCTTACATCTGGCATAGACAGTGGGGGACAATTTTCATTGATGGGCTTGTTGGTGTCTAGTGTTGTACATGCTGTCGTACTGACGCAAAGAATGGAAAGGGGAGAAGGGGTAACAAAGGGGGTGTCCAATACTGTCTGTTCACAATGCTAGAGTAGGCATGATTCCATCGAATAGAGTGAGCGCATCTCTATCGACCGTCGCCAAAATCCTGTTCATCGTTGTCGGGAGCGGGCTTGGGTCAGTTGTGTTCCTCTATGGAAAGGAAGTTCATCAACTCGGAGATCTCGTTGATGGTTAGTTCATGTTGGAGTGCACGAACGTTAACCTTCTTGAGCTCCTGTAGGCATTCCCGACGGAAATGGCCTACTTGTCCACAGTTGTAACACCTGTTAGTCTGGCGCGTCTTGCTCAGGTCCATGGGTAGGCCCTGTCCTCCATGGATGGTGCCAGATGGCACTTGCTTGTCCTGGGGAGGTGGGGGATGGAAGCATGGGGCAGAGGGGCGGAAGGCTGGGCAAGAAGGGGGGGCCGATGGGCATTGACGACGTTCCTGATCGTGGAAACATTCCAACAATTGGCCGATGGCCATGACCTTGTCGTGGTATCTGGGGTAGGTGGTGGGGAGTGGAGGCGACATATACATTTGACGAATGATGCTCTGGTTAGCATTCTTTTCGAGGATCCGGATGCATTCTTTATCCTGGCCAACGAGGCCAGCTTGGCGGAACAAGAGTTCCAACTTGACAAACCAATCCACGATACCTAAGCGTCCTTGTGAGAAATGTTCCACTTCTTCACAGGCACGTTGCTCCGTGGCATGGTTGGTGAAGACAACATCCAAGACGTCCACGAAATCCTTCCAGAGGGCAAGGGGGAGGAGGTTACCAGTAACGGGGTCTGTTCGACCAAAGAAGGCGTCCACGTACTGTTGAGCCCATTCGGCGGCAATGCCTTCTTTCATATATGACAAGGTTACCAGTATCATCTTCTCAGGGTCGGTGACTTCGCTGCCGCGAAGGAAGATGATAACTTGGTGGAACTAATTCTTGTAAAGTTTTTTATCACCATTGAAGACGTCTGGTTGAGCGAGCTTGATGGTTTTCGATATGGAGGCCATGGGAGCTGTTGGTTGCGTGGGGGGAAGTGGGTTCGGATTCGAAGGCGGTGGGGGAGACGAAGAAGGGGAAGGAGCCAGAGAGAAATGAGGGGAAGGATTCTGTTTGGGGGAGGGAGACCTTCTTGGTGGAGGAGAGTCTTTCGGTTTCCAGGGGGTTTCCGGAAGTGGTCGTTGCGGGGTAGCAGAGGTGGTCGCCTTCGAGGGAGAAGGAGAAGAAGACGAGCGAGACAGAGGTTGAGGTGGTGTCTGAAGGAAACGAGGATGTCCAAACACAAAAGGTGGGGGAGTTTCTGTGGGTCGTGGAGAAGGAGCAGGGAGAGTGGTGGGTCCAAGAATGGAGTAGACGGAAGGAGTTGAGGGGTCGAGAATCTGAGATGATAGGGGTGAGAATATCTCAGTAGTGTCGACGGCGTCCTGGAACTCTAGTTCATCATCTGTGAGGCCGAAGCTTGGTCGGTGGGAACCTGCACAGGGAGGTGTGGTGACAGATTATCTCGGACGTGGATCTCTTGAATGTGACTGGAGGATCCGCTGTAGGAGATCCACTCTCCCTACGAATGGAAAACCTCTCCATCACACACGAGCTCAACCTCACCAAATCCGTATACACATATCCCAAAAGCTCGACCCCTCTGACCTTCCGATAAACGTTCCAATACTGTCCGCCTCTAACCGGAGGACTTCCGAAACCACGAACTCCTTCGGAAACACCTCAAACCGATCGGAAAGTCTCTTTTCTTTGTTTTCCTTATCTTATCTACTTTTTCCTATCTTTCTTTCACCTATCTACCTAATTTCCACTCACATATTCTTACAAAGGAACTATCCTTTGAACACATACCTACAAAGAAGTTCCTTTATTCACCTCCTCTATATATATCAAGTAGATAATCACTAAAGAAGACAGACACACACCTTCCCCAATACATACCTTCCCTTCCTACCAAATATATCAAGCCTTGATAAGCTTGAAACCCCTAAACCCCATCATCTGATTACTGAATAAGTTCCTACGTGTTCCAATACCCCTTGGACGAACGAGAGGAATCTCCCCCAAGATCCCTCACGCCTTCTACATAATTGGAGCCCACCGCGAGGGGTTCTAACACGTCCGCTTTTCAGTATTCTACCACTCCGCCGCTCCGCATGCCTCAACCGCTCTTCACAATCCTTACCCATCCTCCCAACATCTACACCCACCTCCGACTCCTCGGATGAGCTCATTATCGAAGCCCTTATCAACCCCTCAACCTCAGCTTCCCTTCTCAACACCCCTTCGGAAGGAAACATAGACCTTCCACCTGCAAGCAAAACACCCCTCACCACACTCCCCAACACCATACCTATTCCCACTCCCTCAACATCTTTCCCCGCCATGGCCAACCCAGCTCGAATACCTTTCCGACACTCTTCCGGTGCCCCCGTCTTCAACGGAAACCCCACACACCTCAACTGATACTTCTCCGACATCGACATGATGTACACAACCCTCGGGATGAACCCTACTGACGAAGAACGAATCACTCACACTCTGTATTTCCTAGACAACGACGTTGCTCTCCTTTGGGAAACGCTTTGCCCCGGAGTAACTAACCCCTGGACATGGAACTCCTTCAGAGATGACATCTGAACACTCTACCCCAGTTCCAACACCAATGACACCCTGCACAACGTCGCGGACCTCGAATGATTCACTCAGGAAACCACCTCCAAAGGGGTGTACACCCGAGGCGATCTAGGAGAGTACTTCCGAGAGTTCACCCGGATCTCATCCCACCTTTTACGGACCAACCGGATCGATCAATGGACCGTCGACAGATTATTTGCCCAAGGCTTCGGAATATCTACCCTGCGCCGGATTGAACACAGACTATCCATCACCATGCCGAATCATCACCCCGACGAGCCATATCCCATGAAAGACATCAACAATGCCGCCCAGTTCCTCCTTTGTTCCACTTCCCCAATCACTTCACTGCCACCCATCACCCCCACCACATCCCGCACAACCCCCAAAACAGAGTCAAGTGATACCATCACCATGGCAAATCTCATGACCACCATGATGAAAAACCAAACCGATCGACCCCGGAATTACCCGACTCTGACGGAAACCCACCCCTGACAGCAGACTAACCCGTGCATCTTTTGCAGATCTCCAAATTGTTGGATCCAGACATGTGTTATGGCTGAAGAGTTTATAAGAGCTGGGAAGTGCATCCGGAATGATCGAAGACAAATGGTTCTCCCAAACGGCAACTACCTCCCTCGGGACATCACTGGCAACACCCTCTCAGAGAAATTCAACAATTGGCATGGTGCCAATCCCGGAAACCTCGCCTCACCGGCCCCCGTCATCACTGCTGCCATCATTGAGATGATTCCCCCCTCAGATCCACATTCTACATATGATACAACCACCTCCCCACTCCCCTTCTTCCCGGAAGATATCCTGTCTTCATCTGAAGACGACAACACACTCACGGTCCTCCATACTATACTCGGAAACGAGATCGCCAAAAAGGCGGAACGAAACAAGAACCGGAAAACCCCTCCTCCCAAACCTGGACCAACATCAAAACCCATCATCGAAATCCCGCCTTCTAACATACACAACCTGATCAAATCCGTTCCAACCCCACAACCCAAAGAACCCCAATTCCGGTTCTACTCTCCTGCCAAAGATCCAGTCCTGACGGACCAACTTTACAACAATGTCCTTGGAGCCACTGTCACCACCACGGTCGGACACCTCCTGGCATCACATTCGGATGTCCAGAAAAGGATCAAAGATCACACCACCAGCAAACGTATCCCCGTCAACCTATCGGATGACTCAGATGACCCTGTTTCTAGCTTCTATACCACGCTAAACTCACCCGACAAAGACACTATTGTAGCCGACAACGCTTCCACCATCCGAGTAATCGACGTCCTCCTAGACGGAAAACAGAAAGAGGAAGCACTCCTCAACACCGGAAGCGCGATAACCGTCATTCGGAAAGATGTCTGGGAACGACTTGGTATCCCGATCCAATCCGATCTTATCATGCACATGGAGTCATCACACTCCACCGTCGCCCCCACCCTAGGAGTTCTTAAAAACCTCCCGGTTGTCATCGGACCCTGTACCTTCTACATGCAGGTGCAGGTAGCAGAAAAACTACCTTGCGACATGATTCTCGGACAGCCTTTCTATCTCCTCATGAACCTAGATAGCAAGATCGATCCGGACGGCTCACAACATATCAACATCATGGATCCGAACACCGGAAAGAGGATTAAAGTATCTACATGACCACGAGCCTGGAAGCCCAACAAGAAACTCATCCCCACGGGTTTTTAAATGTTGAGAGTACGGATTATACCCAAAACCCTGTTCCAGTTCCCACACCTTCGCCATCTGTACTCTCGGGTCCCATCTCTTACCAAACTTTGATTCCACCGACGCCCTCCACACCCAACAACGTATCTGTTTCCCCACACACGACCTCTGTTTCCCCGACTCCCCCGAACAACATCATCCGCTCCTGCATATCGGAACGATCTCAGGATGACCTAAACAATGATCACCCCTGCGGACAGGCAGCAACCTTCGACATCCCTCTCTCCGACATCCCAGACTCCCTTCTCACTCCCGTATCAGTACATGAATCTTCCTTAGCTGATTATGTCGCAGATATCAATGAATATGATTACACCCATGCCACATACGCTGGAAAGAAATATAAGAAAGTAGCGGACCGTGTCCTGCCTATCAAGGGAACGCTACCCGAAGAATTCCGCATCATCCGACGTCAACACCCCGATCCATTGGCTAACCTTCCGACACTTCCCTTCCATCCACCGCCATTTACACCAGGCTCCGTCTACACCCAAGAATGGAAAGATAAACACAACATCAATCCTGACGGATTCCTATGGCCCGAAGAAGAAACCCTTGCACACCACGTAATCAAAACCCAGGAACAAGCATTCGCCTGGGAGGAGACTGAGAAAGGTCATTTTCTAGAAGAGTTCTTTGACCCGATCCTCCTCCCCACTATAGAACATGTCCCTTGGGTTCTTAAAAACATTCCAATCCCACCCGGAATCTTTGACGCGGTCCTTAAAGTCATCCGCGAAAAGATTTCCGCTGGCGTGTATGAAGAGTCTAACTCATCCTATCGCTCCCAATGGTTCTGCGTGCTCAAGAAAGATGGGAAATCTCTCCGACTTGTCCACGATCTCAAACCCCTTAACAAAGTCTCAATCCGCAACTCCGCAGTTCCTCCGCTCACAGAACAATTCGCAGAATCCTTCGCCAGAAGAGCCTGCTACAGGTCCCTTGACCTATTCATATCCTTTGACCAATGCGACCTCGACCTCCGATCCCGAGACCTCACCACCTTCCAAACACCACTCGGAGCCAAACATCTAACCTCTATCCCTATGGGATATACCAACTCAACACAAATTATGCACGGAGATGTCACCCACATCCTCCAAGCAGAAATCCCTCATGTTGCAAGCCCCTTCATAGATGACGTACCTGTTAAAGGCCTGGAAACCCGTTACGAACTCCCGGAAGGACTCTTCGAGACTATTCCACAAAACCCACACATCCGAAGGTTCGTATGGGAACATCTCAACAACCTCAACCGAGTCCTTCACCGGATGAAAATCCTCGGTGGAACCTTCAATGGAAAGAAGACCACAGTATGTGCCCCCGCTGTCGTAGTCGTCAGACACATATGCTGTTATGAAGGAAGAATTCCGGATGAATCCCGAGTACAGAAGATCCGAGACTGGCCCATCTGCCAAGAGCTTACCCACATCCGATCTTTCTTAGGGACCTGCGGAGTCCTCCGAATCTTCATCAAAGACTTCGCGCATCACGCCCAACCCCTTGTAAATCTCACCAAAAAGGACGTCCCCTTCCGCTTCGAAGAAGAAGAAATCCGATCCATGGAAACCCTTAAAAACGCCATCATCAACTCCCCCGCTCTCAAACCTATCGATTACCACTCCGGACGACCCGTCATTCTAGCCGTCAACTCATCTGTGTATGCCGCCGGATTCATATTGCAACAACAAGGAGAAGATAGCAAGCACTACCCATCCCGATTCGGATCAATTACCTGGAATGAACGTGAGTCCCAATACTCACAAGCCAAGCTCGAACTATACGGACTATTCCGTGCCCTCCAGGCATATCGAATATGGCTCATTGGTCTTCCGAAATTCACAGTAGAAGTCAATGCCAAATACATTAAAGGCATGCTCAACAATCTGGACATTCAGCCCAATGCAGCCGTCAACCGATGGATAGCCGGAATCCTCCTATTCAACTTCAACCTTGTCCACATTCCTGCCCATTTGCACTCTGGTCCTGACGGACTGTCCCGAAGACCTCCCGCTCCCGAAGACGATCCCTCCGACGATGATCATGAGGAATGGATCGACCGATCCTACGCCTTCGTGGTAGAGCTCATCAACTGGAATCGACTCAAAATCGTCCTGAACCGTTCACACATTGCATCACCTTACCTATCTTCACTAAACAACCTCTCGGAACCTCCCACCTTCTCTGTCCTCACTGCTACAGACAGCCCACTACCCCTTCCTCAATTGGAAAAAGCCCTTTCGCGAGATGCATACCTTCGGACCATTCACAACTTTCTTATCACCTGAAGACGCCCACCCAACACCTCGGACGAACAATATAAACAACTGCTACGCACCGCCTCCGACTTCTTTGTATTCGACGACCATCTCTAGCGCAAACGACCCAACGGAAGACACCAGCTCACCATCCCGGAACCTCACAGACTGGATATCATCCAGCAGGCTCATGACAGACTAGGCCATAAAGGCCCCTTTATCACCCGAAACCGATTACTTGACTGCTTCTGGTGGCCCTACATTGATCACGACATCCGATGGTTCATCCGAACTTGTCATCAATGTCAGATCCGCCAAACCAAATGGATCTTCATCCCTCCGACGGTTCCCACACCTGCTCACCTATTCCGACGCGCCCACATCGACACCATGTTCCTACCCAAGTCCAACAGCTATAAACTCCTTCTGCATGCCCGCTGTTCCCTCTCCGCTTATCCGGAATGGCGCCCGCTGAGAACGGAATCAGCTAGGGCTATCGGATCCTTCATTTTCAAAGAACTTCTATATCAATGGGGTGCTCTTGAAGAGATAATCACGGACAATGGAGCCCCATTCATCAAAGCACTTGAATACCTCACCGCGCAATACAGAATCAATCACATCCGAATCTCCCCATACAACTCCCGAGCCAATGGACTCATTGAGAGACCTCATAGATCCGTCTGGGAAGCGCTCATGAAAGCCGCCGATGGTGTCGAATCCAAGTGGTACAACGTTCATCATTCCGTCCTATGGGCAGAACGCGTATCTATTCAAAGATCCACCGGATTCTCTCCTTACCAGATAGTCTATGGAACCGATCCTCTCTTTCCCTTCGATCTCACCCAGGCTACCTTCCTAGTTCCCCCGATGGATGCCCCGATGTCCCCAGCTGATCTACTGGCTATCCGAGCCCGTCAGCTTCAAAAATGAGAGGAAGACCTAGCCCAGATCAAGCAACGATTACTGGATTCACGATTTAAATCAATTCGGGATTTCGAGAAACGCCACGGAAAGCAAATCTGGGACTACAACTTTAAACCCAGAGCTCTTGTCCTCATCTGCAACTCTTCAACCGAACTGGAACTCAATCGGAAATCGAAGCCGCGATATCTAGGACCAATGCTGATCGTGAAACGAACCTCCCGTGGCGCCTACATCATTTCGGAACTTGATGGAGCAGTTTCCAAACTCCCGATTGCTACCTTCCGCATTCTGCCGTACTTCCCCCGCTCGCATGCATCACTCCCGATCACACGGATCATCCCACAGAATAACTCCTTGCCAGATGGACATGTCTCGGATGACTCCAATTCATCCTCGGAAACTGACTGACACATACCGGGACTTGTCCTTACTTAGTCTCACTTAGCACTCACCCTCTTGCTCATTTTCATCTAACTTCTTCACCATTCTTCTATTCTAAACAGGACTATTACATAGCCCATTTCTTTCCCTTCCCCTTCTTTTCTGACCCCTTTTCCATCCATACCATCAATCCATCCGTCTGCTTGTCCATCTTGGCCTGCGCTCTCCTCCAACCCTCCAATGCCTCGGCTTCCCTCATAATGGCCTTCTGGACTGCGTTCCGCTTCTCCTCCAACCCCACTGCCCAATCCTCTACCGCCTTCTCCATCTTTCCCCCAATCTCCCGAAGCTCCGAGAGCCTCCGGTGCCCTTCCCGCACCATCCCGCTGTCCACACTCGCCTGCCGTGCCCTCTTCCGGACATGGGTGTCCATCTCCTCCTCGCTCTCACCCTCGTCTTCGCTCCGGTCCTCCTCACCCTCCGAATCCACCACCATCACCTCCCTCACGTTCCCCTTCGTCTCCCCGGACCCTTGGACTCGCCTTACCGGCCTCAGAACCGCCTTCGGAGGCTGCTTCTGCCTCGGCTTCACCTCCACACTCGCCTTCCGCTTCGACCTGCTGGACTTCGAACACGACGCGTGGTCCCGCACACACGGACCACACGCCCCACCTCCCAGATATTTGATGCATGGGACCAGCCGCTTGGCGCAGCAGTCGCATGCCGGCTCATGACACTAAAACATGTATATTAGATCATACACACTATGGAAATAAAAACATACTTACCTGCATGGTGGATTTGACCTGTCTGCCTTTCTTCGATGATTCCTCCCCCGCCCCGACCTCATCCTCACCGTTCCCGACCCGCTCCGACGTCTCCGTCGCTGTTCCTCCCCTCTCTGTCGTTATGACCGAAGGCTCCTCCGATGCCTTCGATCCGGCCCCCAGCATCTTCTCCCAGCGGGCCCTTGCTTGCTCAACCCGCTCCCGCTTCTCCTTCTCCTCCTCCTCGATCCTCCTCTCCTCCTCCGTCTTTTCCATCGTCTTCTCCGCTACCTCCTCGGCCTCCCACCTCTCCTCCGCGATTGCCTCAGCCCGCGCCTCTTCCTCTATCGCCCTCTCCTTCTCCTCCATTGCCTTCCTTTCCACCTTCCACTCCTCCCCGTGCTTCTCGTATGCCTCACTTATCTCCTCCGCGAGATCCTCCACCACTCAGGGAATCTCCTCCCCACCCTCTATCATCTCCGGAAGTCTCACTAGAAAATTTGTCTATACACACTGATCAGCCCAGCATCAGACATACCAGGCAAAAAACTTACTGCGCGATCCGCATTCTCTAGCACCCAGGTGTCGTACCCGGAGCTCTCTGGCCCCCCAGGACGGAGGACCGATGCGTCTTGAAGCTTGATGACCAGACTCTTGAAGTCTGTCTGTTCGTTGTTGTTGGACATCGTCGAGGTTGTTATTCAAGAGAGAAAATGGTGACATGTCACATACAATCACACGTAAAATGCAGTCAACAAAATCACATGACTCGACTCTATTCTCACACCAACCGGGGACGGCTGGTATCTAACTACCCTGGATATGTAGGAGATCCACTCTCCCTACGAACGGAAAACCTCTCCATCACACACGAGCTCAACCTCACCAAATCCGTATACACATATCCCAAAAGCCCAACCCCTCCGACCTTCCGATAAACATTCTGATAACGTCTGCCTCTAACCAGAGGACTTCCGAAACCACGAACTCCATCGGAAACACCTCAAACCGATCGGAAAGTCTCTTTTCTTTGTTTTCCTTATCTTATCTACCTTTTCCTATCTTCCTTTCACCTATCTACCTAATTTCCACTCACATATTCTTACAAAGGAACTATCCTTTGAACACATACCTACAAAGAAGTTCCTTTATTCACCTCCTCTATATATATCAAGTAGATAATCACTAAAGAAGACAGACACACACCTTCCCCAATACATACCTTCCCTTCCTACCAAATATATCAAGCCTTGATAAGCTTGAAACCCCTAAACACCATCATCTGATTACTGAATCAGTTCCTACGTGTTCCGATACCCCTTGGACGAATGAGAGGAATCTCCCCCAAGATCCCTCACGCCTTCTACACCGCAACGGTAGAAAATGCAGATGGAAGAGGCAAGAAAGTTGGCAACGAGAACTGGGGAATGAAAGATCCTGACTTGAACGTGATTAAACATTTGTGGTTCGATTGCGAGATATTGGTCAAGACCGTCGTCTGAATCTAGGGGAGACAGGGCAGTATAATACAAGTTTAAGGAAAGGGAAGAACGAGACGAGGTGGGGGAAAGGTTGGCGGAAACGGGAGAGGTGATGTCGAAGGTGAGGTGGGAAAACTCGAGTGTAAGAGCTTCGAGTTGGGTTCGTTTGACTTCTAGAGTATCGACAGCCTGTTGTTCCGAGTAGCTGATGAGTGTACTGGACAAGGCCTGAGGGGATTGATGAGGTGGGGAGTAGGATGGGGGTGGAGTTGAGGGAGAACGATCCAGGGTGGTGATCACTCTTGATACCGTGCGGGGATGTACTGAAGTGTCTCCTGTGGTTCTCAAGGCAAGAGAGGATGGGTCGGTCGAGGGAGCCTGTCGAGATTCCGGATAGGCAACAGCAATGGCTTTCACTTGATAACTCAATGAGAAAGCGGTTGGTGTCAGACGAATCTTGACTAGAGGCCTTTGTGAAGAGAAGCGAGGTGAGTGGATGAGATTTGTCCTTCTGTTATGTCAGCAGAGGGACTCAGGTCGCTTGACGTAAATCACAGAGAGACCAGCGCATAAACTGGTGGTAACAACGTTAAAGGACAAATCTAAGGGAGATACAAGCGTTCTGTACTCTACTTATATCTACCTGGGCCTGGGCTGTGATTGTGATAACCACAACGACGATCCATAGAACAGCTGATTAATGCGCAGCACTACACAGCCTTGTGCAGCTACTGCGGAGCATGTCTTCATCAGCCAATGGCGTTATCACCTCTGATCTATGAGGAGATAAGATAAAAGATTAGATAAGGAGAGATAAGATAAGATTAGATAAGACGAAAAAGGAAAGTTGGTGGGGCAACAAAACGAAGTGACTGTAACAGCATGTCTGCAAGTGGATTGCCAAGGATTTTTCAAATGATTCAGAACTTGTTGGGGAGTTCAGCTACTACAGAGCGAACTTTTTTTGAGATAGGTTTGTATTTCTTTTTCAATGCGAGGAAGGTTGCAATTTCCATTGATCGATTGAGATGGTTAGAATCAGAAGGTCAATCGCTAGTTGATCGAGATTTAGAGATAAGGTCAGGGAGGTCACAAGCAGATAAATAAGTATGGGAAACTGTTGAAACTTTATTTAATACACATAGAGGTGTATAGGAATTAACAGATAGCATAGATGTAGTGTGGTCGTAATCTAGAATTATCACAATCTCTCCTTGATCAGGAATCAAATCCTCGATGAGCAAAAATCTGAACGATGCTTTGGTAGACCTTGTGGAACCGTTGGAATCGTGACAGTCCTTCCGCTATTTGGATCGCAAATAGTGATCATCTGGTTTTCATCAGCGAAATTCTTAATGAGGCTTTGAGCTAAAATGTCGAACAGTCTTCCAAGCAAGATATCGTAGGCGGGAGCGTGAATGACATGGATCTGTAGGTAGAGGGTTATGTTGCTAATTTGACAGGGGACATTCCTCGCAAGACCTAAGGATTGGTCTATTTCACCATTGGCTGATTGCATATTGAGTTGAATGGTTGGGTCATAGATTAGTCCTAAATCGTGACAAATAGCTTTGGACATAGTGATTATCTGTGATCCAGGATTGACAATACATTCGATCATTTCTTTATGATCGATCAATATGACAATCAATTGGAGAGCATGTGATTCCTTTGCGACGGTAACAGTGTGAGGAGTTTTGTCAGATGAGAGAGTGTTTAGATACGATTCATAAGGGTTGGGAACAGTGATGGAACAATTGTCGTCATCGCAATAAGGGAGGGCGTCATTCGGAATTACTTCTACTTCGACAGTTTTGACTGCAATCAGTCAACTAGGAGGCTGAGTCTGTTTAGGGGTTACCACCTCTTGAACCTTTGATTGAACTTCAGGAGAGAGGGATAGCAACTCTTCAGGGGATAGCGTGATGCAAGGGGTTTTTATTGAATGAGTATAGACATCAGAGGTGATTTTCAAGTCTTGAATTGGCACTTGAGTGTGGTATGAGGGGTCTTTGTCTCTCTTCACCATCGGAGAGCCAAAGTTTCGGATGTGGGGCAGTATGTAGTTGGACTCTTTTGCTTTCGAGAATGGATGTTCCAGTGTAGTTGGTTGAGTCAGGGTGGTTGCAATTGGAGCGCTCGATGGTTTGTCAGTCACTTTCTCTTTTTCAGGTTCTTGTCATTGAGGCCAAATGATCTCTACTCCATCAAACGTCTTTTTGCTCCTTAATACAAAAATCTCTTTTTCAAGAGCAGTGATCCATTCGTTTGTGGATAGTTGGTACATTTCAGTTGCTGGATCGCGGTTGATACCTGCTGAAATTCCGTACATCATTCCAGCAGTCAGAGTTGGGTTTTGCTTATACCATTTGTCCATTTGTTCTTTCAAGGTTTTTCCCAGCATTTGCTGGGGGACAAACCTGTCATTCAGGAGTACGATCCTTCCTTCGAAGTTTTTCTTGCATTGCCTGTTTTGGATATATTTGCGCCAGGTCAGGCAGCTTCCAATGAAGTGATCAGGACTTCCACAGAAGATGCAGGTTTTCGGCTCGAATGGGTCAGAAGCGTTAGGTTGTCATTCTGATGATTGTGGCAATTGAGGGGGCAGGTTTCATTTCAGGGGACCTCTATTGTCCAGGGTTTTGACTAGTGTAGTCATTAGTTTCTCCATGAAGACACTGAGGTCTTCTTGTTTAGTGGCGGAGGTAGTAGTCATCATCAAAGTTGTAGTTTCATGCAGTAAGAAAGTGTTCGGAGATATTCCATACAGAATGAAATGGGCTGCCTCATTGATATCATTTACCCTGTAAGGATCATTGGGGAAGTGATTGGGGAACTTGATTTCCAGTCATTGAATGATCCTAGACCAGAGTTCAGGTTGGAATCCTCGGATGAAAGCGTGACTTTGTTCCGCTTCAGAGATTCTGTTCTTCGATCGCAGGAATTTGGTGATCACAAGGAATGATCGGAAGTATGCCCTGAGTTTGTTTGTATTCATAATCCCTAGCTGAAGCTGTTCTCTGACTATCTTGTCCATGTCAGCAATGGACTACTTTCAATCATCTTCCGATCCTGGGTAGAGTTTATAGATGGCGGCGACGAATTCATCAAACGTGTGTCTGGCTTGGAACTCCGTTTGGTATTCCCAGAGTTCAGAGGTATCAATGTCGATGTATTTGCAGGCGTAAGTCTTCTTAGCATCGTCGTCGTTGATGCTACAGTTAGTGAAAAGTCCTCTGAGGTCTTAGAAGTATCTTCGAAGTTCTCGAGGTTGTTCAGGGTTGAATTTCAGGGCAGTCAAGTGACCGTGAGCAGGCATAACAAGATTTGGTGGAGTCATCATAGTCGTTGTAGAAATCGAAGATAATAATGAAAGGAATATAGTAGAGGATGATTCATCAGGTGAATCAGGTTGGTTGATCAAAGTGGAATTTCGATTTATTGGAGAGTTGAGAAGTGTTGTTTGGGTTGGATTGATGTTCCAAGTAAATCTATCTCATAAGGTTGTGCTTCGAGTGACTTGATTGTGCATCAGGAATGGTGGTTTAAAGGACTGAGTCGAAGGAATCTTTTAAGATTTTTTAGTGGGCCCTTGCAGTGGGCTCCAAAATGATACATCTGCTTCATGTATGAGAACTGAACACAGAACAAGGTGCGAGGATGACTATAAAGAGTCTTGACACAGTCTATGATCGATGATCATGGAAAGGAAGTCTTCGATCATTCGCGAACATGATCGATCAGGGAATCAGAAGAATCAGAAGATCGAAAGAGGAAGTCAAGAAGAAGTCTTAGAGAGGATCTAGACTCGAGAGTGAGAGAGAAGTGAATATCTAACTTGTTGGATCACTAGCTACAATATACAGTATATATATCTTCTAGTACAAGGATCCCTTTGAATGTATATGATAAAAGGGGAGCCTCTCTAATGATCTAAGGGGAAAGTAGTGAATGGGAATGAAAAAGGAGAAATAGAAGAGAATTGATTCCTTTGAATAGTGTCTTCCCTTTGATATACAAACTTTCATTCATGTTCGGAAAGCTTCAATCGCATTCGGAGAGTTCAATGAATCTCAAACTTGTTTGGGACATTCAGGAGCTTTCGGGGGTATTCGGAGGGTTTGAGTTCATATTTGAAGGACTTGATAGGCATCTAGTATTTGTATAGTTGAATATACAGTGCTCAGGGGATGGAGGGGTCGTATCACTGATTATCTTCATAAATTTCAAGATGTCTTTACCAAGAAAGACTTTGATGAATTACCACCTCCTTGCCTTAGGATCACGCAATTGAACTACTCCTAGGAACCAAAGAGAAGCTTGATTGCAAGATCTACCCCCTTAGTGTGGATGAACATTTGCAACTTGATGAATTCCTTGAAGAAAATCTCTAAACTGGATGAATCCACCCCTCCATCTCTCCCATCGCTTCCCCCTTCTTCTTCATCAAGAAGAAAGATGGCCAACTATGCCCAATCCAGGATTACTGCAAGTTGAATAACATGACTATTAAGAATCATTACCCCCTCCCTCTGATCACTAAGTTAATTGACACTCTAGAAAACACCTACTATTTCACCAAGTTAGACATCCATTGGGGCTATAACAATGTATGCATCAAAGAAGGAGATGAGTACAAGGCTGCTTTCAGGACCAATTGTGGCCTATTCGAACCCCTAGTTATGTTTTTCAGTCTCACGAACTCACCTGCAACATTTCAGATGATGATAAACAACATCTTCCATGTTCGGATCCACCAAGGTCATGTACTCATTTATATTAATAATATACTGATCTTCAATAAGGATCTCAAAATGTACCATCAGCATGTTCATGAAGTTATATCCTTACTTCACAAACACAAGCTCTATCTCAAACCTGATAAATGCAAATTCAATTAAAAACAAGTGGAATACCTTGGAGACATTGTCTCCAAAGGTCAGGTCAATGTTAGACAGCAGTCTAGGGTTGATTGCAAGGTTTTACTTCAGGCTCTGGGTGTAGGGTTTTAAAGGATTGGAAGACTACTGATTGGGGTGTTAATGAAAGAAACAGACTTATCCTAAGTCTATCTACTGCTAGCTTTATATACTAGCTAAGTATGAGTCATACTGACTATGTGTGAGTTGTAACAACTATGGATGAGTCATGTAGATAAGGAAAGTGATGGTAGACTAAATATAGATATGGCTTGGTCACCTTCTATTACTTAGCAGAGCTTGGGTGGCTAAGCAGCTATTGATGTAAACTGTCTGATGTAAATAGAGATAGACGAGTAAAGGAAAAAGAAAAAATATATCTCTGACATTCACCTCCACAAAAGGGAAATTCATCCTGAATTTTGAGAAGACCCTTCGAAGCGAAGGAAGGGTGTCAAGGGGAGGTGTAAAGGGATAGTAGAGGTGGGTAGAGGGGTAATGAGATGGGTGAGCAATGAAGAGGAGGGATGAGTGGATAGTTGTCAGATCAAAGACTATCCACTAGGTATACTTTTCCTCAACTCTCCAGTAGATATCACCTTCTCTAACCACACATCCAGAAGGGAGGCGTAAGGAATACTGTTTGTTTGGAAACAGCATCCGGTCCCTAGGTCGCACCATTATAAACTGGGGGTTGAAGCAGGTGTCCATCTGGGTCAAACCAGTGGTAACGGCTGTCCAACTCCCAGGCACGTCGCAACCAAGTTTCAGCCAGCTCCCTACACATCACAGCATTCTCCTCCAGGTCAAGGATCCTTTCGTACTTGGCATCCATCATCGAGTGGTACCCGTTCCGGGCAGTATAGAGTCAGTCAGCAACGCGATGGATGCGGTGCGAGATGGGGTCTTCGGGGATAGTGGGGGTGGTGACGTCGGATTCATCCTGGTCCGGTATAACCATCAAAAGTTGGCGCCCAACTTGGTACGCCTCCAGCCAATCTTCAAGTTGATTCTTCTTGTCATCAAAGTCGCTGTCCTTGTCGAACGTGTACCAGTGACAGTCATAGTTAAGTTCGCATCGACGTGCTCCAGAGATAAAAGGGACATAGGTTCCGGGGCACCCAGATAGGTGCTCGACCTTGGCAAAGGGGAGCCCTTGGTAGTTACAATTTCATCCCAGCTTGTCAATAGTATCGGTACGTCATTTCGGCTTCTTGAACCATTGGGTAACCAAGACACTGTCGGACAAGGAAGAGGAGGAAGAAGAATCGGGGGGGGAGGTTGGAGGTAGAAGCGGTGGGGTTCCCTCAGGGTGGATGCCTCCCAGTCGACTTGCGGGCATAAAGAACTTGGCAGGGCATTTCATGCTTCTTTTGATGATTGTCGGGAAGGGGAAGTCCTTATAGTCGTCGGAGATTGAAAAGGAGAAAAAGAGATTTAATGATCGTGATGTCAGTAGTATTCATGAAAGAGAGTTAAGTCACCGCTTGAATAGACTTTTCATAATTCATCAAGATGTCTTTTGCATGCTTGAGGTTCCATCGTGGTTCCCAGGTAGCTGCCTCTATTGGGTAGCCTTTCCATTTGATTAAGTATTGTCGATTTCGTTTTCCTGGGGTGTGATTCAAAATACGTTCCACTTCATACTCGGGTTCCCCTTTGATCACGTCCGGAGGTGGTCAGAGGTTATCATCTTCCTCAATGGGGGGATCGAGATTCTCCTCTAGAGCCTTGAGTAGTGAAACGTGAAACACGGGGTGGATCCTCCACGATAGCGGTAGCTTTAGTCGGTAAGCCACAGGCGATACTTGTTTTAGAATTATAAAAGGTCCGAGCCGGTGGACATCCAGTTTCTTTGCGGGCCGGCCAGTTTTCAAATTCTTGGCATCAAGCCAGACCCTTTGTCCTTCGTAAAACGTGGGTTCCTTTTGATGTTTTTGATCAGCATAGAGCTTCATTGAGTTAGCAGTCTTTTGAAGAGACTCTTCAGCATTCTCTCTAGCTCTAGTAAGCTGCACGTAAAACTCGTTGGCATCGGGATTTGAGGTTTGGGTTAGAACTGATAAGGGGGTGTGAGGATGTCGACCATATTCAAGCCAGAAGGGGGATTGGTGAGTGGAGGAATGTTCTCAGTTGTTATAAGCAAACTCTGCCGGGGCTAACCAGTCTTTCCAATCGTCTTGCATGAAGTTAGTGTAGAGCCATACGTACTGCTCTAACTCTTGATTGGTTCGTTCAGTTTGTCCATCTGTTTGGGGGTGATAGGTGGTAGAAAGCCCAGAAGTGGTTCCTAGGAGTTCGTTCAATGACGTAGCGAACTTCGATGAGAATTGGGTTCCTCGATCAGTAATGATCTTCTCTGGCCATCCATGGTGCTTCCAGACATGTTCTTGAAATAGCGCAGCAGTTCCTTTAGCAGACAGGTTTCCAGTTGTTGGGATGAAGTGAGCCCATTTGGTGAATCTGTCTACCACAACTAGAATGGCATCGAATCCTTTTGAGTTAGGGAGTTCCACGATAAGATCAGCAGTGATCTGTTGCCACGGTTTAGTAGGAGGGGGTAACGGTTGGAGAAGTCCAGTGGGTTTCTGTGGATAAACCTTGGTCTGTTGACAAGCAAGGCAGGACTTCACGTAATTGGTGATATCTTGTGGGGCACCTTCCCATGTGTAATTATGGAGGAGCAGTTCCTTCGTCTTCTCAATGCGGGGATGGCCACTAGTGGGTGTGTCGTGGGTCAATCAAATAATTTCTGTGCACAAAGATACGTCCTTTGGCACAACTATATGATCTCCAGCATCGCGCACAATGCCATCTACGTGGGTGTATCCGGAAGAGGGATCTTCAATTTTGGCCATGATCTCAGGGGGTAGGGGGGAATGGAAGCAAAGCTTGGATAAAAAGTTGGGGGATGATAAACTGATGATTGCATTGATGAAAAGCGCATTGACAAAAAGTTCTTTTGGCAGAAGGACCTTGTCCTCCACCTCCTCATAAGACTCCAGGTAATGATCTGGACATTTGGAGAGTCCATCAGCCTTATTCTTGATTCTAGGCTGGTAGCTGATTCTGAACCAAAAGTGAGCTAAAAATTCAGACCATCTAGCCTGGCGTCTAGAGAGTTGGTGACTGGTCATGAAGTATTGGAGGGACTGGTTGTCAGTCTTGATCATAATGGGTTGCCATGTCCCTTGCAGGAGGTATCTCCATTCATTCAAGGCAGATATGATGGCTAAAAGCTCTTGGTCATGGGTAGGGTAATTTCGTTCAGCTGGGAGGAGGGTCTTGGAGTAGAAGCCAATGGGGTGCCAATCTTCTTCATCATTCTCTTTCTGGGTCAAGACTGCACCCAGGGCAACACCAGAGCATCTGTCTCCAGAAGGTAAGGAAGGTCTGGCTTCGGGGTCCTCAAAACAGGAGCAGAGGTAAGTGCATTCTTGAGGGTATCAAAAGCACGTTGTTGCCAAGGGGTCCAAATCCATTCTTGATCCTTTCGTAAGAGCTCATTAAGAGGACGAGCAATCAGGGAGTAATCCTTGATAAACCTTTGCCAAAAGTTGGCAGTGCCAAGGAAGGATTGAAGGTCTCATTTCTTCTGGGGGATAGGCCAGGTTCTGATCGCCTCAACCTTCTTGGGGTTAATAGCAATGTGGCCTTTAGAGATCATCATCCCCAGATAAATCACTTCCTTTTTCTCGAACTGGCACTTGACGGGTTTGCAGGACAATTGATTCTTCTCCATGATCTCTAGAGTTCGTTCTGTCCAATAGGTGAGTTCAGTAAGGTCCTTTCCCATGATCAAGATATCGTCAATATAGATGTGGACCTGTTTGGAATCGATAACCTCTTTGAAGAGAACGTCGATCATTCGTTGAAAGGAGGCAGGCGAGTTTCGCATTCCAAAGAACATGACAGTGGGCTTGAACAGCCCTCATCGAGTGTTGAAGGCTCCTTTCCATTCGTCTCCTTCTTTGATACGAATATTGTTAAAGCCCCATCAGATATCCATGACTGTGAACAGTTCCACTTCTGATAACTTGGTTTGTTGAATAATCTCAGAGATGAGAGGTAAGGGATAGGCGTCTGGGATTGTGTAAGCATTCAGATAGCAATAGTCTTGGATTGGACGCAGTCCAGCATCTTGTCCTTGGGCATTAACTTCTTCACCTTTGGCAGCAAAGAAGAATGAGGCAGCTTGTTTGGAGTTTGATCATCGTATTCGTCCACTTGCAAGTTGTTCCTCCAGGAACTCATTCAGCTTCCCCTGTTCGTACTCAGTGAGTTTGTACACCTTTCTGATCTTGGGTCTAAAGGTAGGTTCGAGATCAATCGCATGGTTAAATTCTGGTCATCGTGGGGGAAGTTCATCGAAGGTGGTCTTCATAAACACCTTCCAGTACCTCCAGTATTTCTTCGGCACATACTTCTTCATATCTTCCTCCACAGTAGTGGGTCTTGCATGGTCTCCCAGTGAGACCAATCTGATAATCTTGGTGTAGGAGTTGCCATTCAATGTAGAGCCTACTCGTAACACTATCACTCCAGCCTGAGAAGTCTTGGTTGGGGCCACAGTCTGACGTGAAGTCAGTGTTCCAGCCTTCCAGTCAACCAGGGGATCGTTACGTTTGAGCCACGGGTAGCCAAGGATAACCTGTATCATATCTCCTAAATTCATCACTTCCAAATGGGTTCATTCCCTAGGAAAATCTGGCGTCTCCATCCACAGGTCTACAGCATATTCGATGGGACCTCCTTGGTTGTCTGTCCCATCTGCGTTCCGCATGGGGATTGGTCCTTCCAATTGATAAAAAGGGATATTGCACTCCTGCATGAAGTTCCAGTTTATAAAGCATCCAGAGGCGCCAGAGTCTATCAATGCACTGGCGGCAATTCGTCTACCAGTGTCTGTGGTTTCCAACCAAAGGGGTATGGTTAAAGCTTCTTCGCTCAAATCAAGTGCACTAAGAATTTGAGAAATAGATTGCATAGGGGTAGTGGTACACATAGAAAAGGAGTCCGCAATGCATGAGCTATTGTCCGGACCGTTCAAAAACCCTGTTTCTCCAAAGCTCTCTTCAGCTCTTCTTTCCTCTTAGGCTCCCAGTTGACGATACCACACTTCTCGAAATCTTGACGAGAATCTTCATTAGAGTTGACCTCCTCAATTGAGGCTGAGGTCTCCAGAACTTGAATGTTTCTCCCTCGACTAGGTTTCTTTCCTCCACGACCTCTAGCTGCTGGGGTGAAGGAGTGGCTTCCAGAACCAGAAGTACTCATCCTAGGAGCATTAGGACAAGAACTGGCAAAGTGGCCAAATCGTCCACAGTTGAAACATGCTCCTTTGGGAATTCCTCCTAGTGAAGCAGGCTTTTCTTCTTGTTTGATTCTGGGGGCAGCAGGGTTGGAATAGGTGGAGGGACCAGCAGGTGGTCCTTGTCGGTAGGGGGTGTTGGTGATACGAGTGTTACGAGTCTGGGGCTTAGAAGATGTTCTAGCCAAAAATTCTTGATGTCGTCTGTCAAGTTCTGCAGCACGAGACTGCCATTCAAAGAGGGTGGTGGGTTGACAATCTGAGAGGTAGATCTGTCCCAAAAGGGAGGGGTTGAGTCCGTCTTTATATAAAGTCACTGAAGCTTCTTGTCCATATCCAGTATCATGGGCCCATCAATTGAAATTGATGTTGTACTCCTCTGCGCTCTTGTTGAACTGCTTGACATCCTTGATCTTCAGTTGAGCAGTTGACTTGGGGTCCAAGTCTCCAAAGTCTCGGGTGAGGGCTTGTTCAAAGACAGCCCAATCGGCACCAACCCAGTTCAACGTTGTGTAAGCGTCTACTTGACGCTCAGCCCATGGTTCTGTGTTTCCTCCAATCATAAATGACAAGGTATAGATAATCTTGTTGGCCTCTGAGATTCCTTGTCGTCCCAAATGGTTCAGCTTCACTTGACGCAGGAAGTTGCAAAGCTTGGTGGGATCACCAGAGAATTCATCAGGAGGGTTCATTTTGATCTTGGCAGGGGCGGGGGCAGGGGCAGGGGCAGGGACAGGTTGGGGGAATACTGGGGGTGCTTGGAAGGGTTGGGGAAATGGCCCAAGAGGGGCAGGGACAGGTTGGGGGCCTATGAGGTTGGCCATTAATACTTGAAGTTGTTGTTCGATTCTATGACTCACTTGCGCTTGGTCTTGTTGGACCTGCAGCAATTGTTGATAATCCTGCTTCATAATCTCGAAGGCTACATGTGGATCTTCCTCTTCATCCTCATCATTGTCCTCAGCTCAACCTTTCCCTTTTGAGTGAGAGGGACCTGCTTGTTCTTCTTCTTCTTCTTCTTGTTCTTGGGCAGGGTCAACCATCTCGTCATGGGAGGGAGCTGGGACAGGAGGGAGAGAGCCTTCCTGGGAGAGAGGGATAGTGGATGATGAATGAGTCAAAACCATTGGTGGAACGGTGGCAGTTGGATATTGGGGGGCTTGATGGGAATACAAGGGGAGAGAGCAAGCCTAATCGATGTTGATGTCTGGGTGGTGAAATTGATCTGGTGGGTGAAGACCTTCAGTGCTGGCCAGACAGAGTAGGGGTTGTATAGCGTGGAGTGAGCAAGAAGGAAGTCTGTTTCTTGTTAGACGGCAGTCTAGGGTTGATCGCAAGGTTTTACTTCAGGCTCTGGGTGTAGGGTTTTAAAGGATTAGAAGACTACTGATTGGGGTGTTAATGAAAGAAACAGACTTATCCTAAGTCTATCTACTGCTAGCTTTATATACTAGCTAAGTATGAGTCATACTGACTACGTGTGAGTCGTAACAACTATGGATGAGTCATGTAGATAAGGAAAGTGATGGTAGACTAAATATAGATATGGCTTGGTCACCTTCTATTACTAAGCGGAGCTTGGGTGGCTAAGCGGCTATTGATGTAAACTGTCTGATGTAAATAGAGATAGACGAGTAAAGGAAAAAGAAAAAATATATCTCTGACAGTCAAGATAGATCTGATTAAGGTCCAAGGAATTACTAACTAGCTGACTCCAACTTGCAAATGCAATGTTCAATTATTCCTCAGATTCTGCAATTTCTACTGTCATTTTATCCATTATTTCACTGGAATTGCCCACCTGTTATGAAATTGGCATTCACTCTCTTAAAGTTCCACTCTTTTCTTTTCTTTTCTGTGTCTGTTCTCTTTGGAAGGGGGCTGTCTTTATTGGCGGCAGGAGCTATTTGTACAAAAGGGGGAGTCCATGTCTGACTAACTAATCAAACTAGTCCGTCTTAGCAATCTCCTGCACCATGCTATCCCTCAAGAACTCTATGAAACTCGAAACTACTTGACCATCTAATGCGGCCAACTTATTACCCCAATAAATTGCCACATTGGTATCTCCACCAGAAGCCTACAGCTCAGCAGCCTTCCCCTCGACAAAACCCATTGCAATCTTCCTCGCCTCTTCACCCAACCAATCGTTGGTAGGACTCCACAACAAACTAGGAGGAACTTCCTCTTCCTCAATCTTGACATTAACATTAGTTGACGACAAGGACAAATCTTCAACTAAAAGATAAAGGGTTAGCAATCATGAAGAAGAGTGAGAGAGTTGAGGGCATTACCACTAGATAGAGGACTTAATGGACCAGGCATCCAAGGGTAGAAAGGGGGACTGGCAGCCCAGTCCTCAGGCTTAGGATCAGCAAAGGGGAGGGGATGCCCCCAACGATTGGAACTCCAATCAACTCACTCCTCTAAAGGGAGCTTGGAACTAGGGGGAGGGGTATCATCATCCCAAGCTAAAAAGAGAAAAGCCTATTATCAACAAACACAGACTAATAAAGACAAAACAAGATAGATACCAAGTGGATCCTCCATCAAGCCACAAACATGCTAGATCAGCTAGCGAACATACGGACACTTCCTGACTTTGTGCTGGCTACTGCAAGCAAAACAAGAGAAGGAGGACCAACAGAGGTTGGCATCAGAAGGGGTGCGCTGAAGGTAGTAGTGGAAAGAATCGCAATCAAGGAAGACAGGAGTGGTGCGGTGCACCACTCCAGACTGCTTGAAGAATCGGACGTAGTGGCCTTGGTGGGAGGGAGTTATGATGATTGACAAGGATTGAACTGAAGCATAGGGATACAACTCCACACCTTTTATATGCCCACGAACAAGGGGAGGACCAAAAGGGGGTTCCTCAGTCAAAGAAGAGAAACCTGATACGCCAGGCAAGAGATAGAAACAACGGCAATCTCATGACCAGAAGAACAATAGGAACCAGTCATAGGACAACACAGCCTCATACTGCGGAAGGGCTATGCCCAATAGAGTTGAGTCATCAGAAGTACACAGCCTTCCGCAGTATGACTAGGAACAATGACAAACCTTGAATCGGAGGCTGTGAACAATAGAAAATGGGGTGACTGCGGAGGCTGACTCATAATGACTCCTATTTTAGAAATACTATATAAACCCTGAGGGCGAAGTGGATCATCACTTCGTCCTCCTGTGAGATTACTTGTAGTAGCACGAACGCAATCAGAATCATCAGACTTCCTTTCCATCAGAATAAGGAAAGAGAAACATAAACTCAAAAACTATTGAGCCAACTGTTCATGCCTATATTCCCTAAACTCTCAGCAGAGGCATGTAACGGATTTAACCCACAACAGAACTTCTTTGTAGAAGTCAAACTTAACACTGAAGGAATCATTACCCTTTACGAAGACGTTCCTGTCAGAACCTTTTTCTATATCCTCCTGGACTTATTAAGCTCCAAGGCCTGCCTTGTGATTAATGAGAAGACTTGCAACTACAGTTGTGACACCACCTTCTTAATATTTTAACTGGGAACACTCCTTTTGAATAGACTGATCAATATCAGGATGCCTTCGATGTCCTCAACACTATCATTACCTCCACTCCCATTCTTTCTATCGCTAATGATTATGACTTACTCTGTGTTGAGACTGACGCCTCTGAATATGCTCTAGGCACTATACTCTCACAAAAACAAGAAAACATCTAGAAGCCCATCAGATTTCTCTCGAAATCATTCAGTCCTGCAGAATGAAATTATCAAATCTATGATCACGAATTGCTCACCATAATGACTGCTCTGCAAGAATTTTGCAAGCATCTGTTGTCTGCCAAACAGGTCTTTGAGGTTTGGACTAATCACGCCAACCTCCAGTACTTCAAGAAGCCACAGAAGCTCAATAGACATCAAGCTCACTAGCTTATGGAGTTACAGGACTTTCACTTCACCCTTCATCATGTTGCTGGTAAGGCCAACTTGAAGGCTGACATCCTGTCAAGACAACCAGGTTTTGAAAGGGGGGTGGATGATAATGATGACATGATTCTTTTGCCCAATTTTCTTTTTTCTGTTCCTTCTCACCCTGTAATAGACCTCCAACCAGTGCAATTTGATATTGAACCTGACCATTTTCACTCACGTATCAAGAATTCTTACTATAACAAGGAATATTCTGTCACGCTTCCTCAAAGAAAACATGAAAATGCTTGGAAAACCTAAGACAATGGTATCCTCACCTTCAATGATTGAATCTATATGTTGGTCGACAAACCTCTCCATGGCAAAATCATTGCCTGATATCACAACAATCCCCTATCCAGACATTACAGTGTTGCCAAGACCTCTAAAGTTCTATGTCACAATTACTAGTGGCCCATGATCTGTTGAGATATGAAACAGCACATCTCCAGCTGTGAGACCGTCAATCCACCAAGGCCTCTTGATTACCTGTGAAGACCCCTTTACATCCCTTCAATCCCCCAACTCACCCCTGGGACACAATCACTGTTGACCTTATTGGACCTATCCCTGAATGTTAAGGATACAATGCCATCCTGATGATTATCGACTCATTCTCAAAGGCAGTCAAGTTTGAGCCCATGCACATCAAACTCAACTCTGAAGGCTTCGCTAAGATCATTTGAGATCATGGAATCCACAATTCATATCAAAATACATAACCAACCTCTTCCGCCTCTTAGGCACCACCCAAAACATTTCCACCACTTATCATCCACAAACTAATGGCCAGTCTGAACAGATGAATCAGATGCTTGAGCAGTACTTAGGCACCTTCATTAACCACCATCAGGACAATTGGAAGGAATGGTTAGCTCTAGCTGAGTTTTCTTATAATAACTCTATCCATGCTGCTACCACTTGAACTCCCTTCTATGTCAGTTACAGTTAACACCCCTGGTCAGGAAACAATACTTGAAGAGAGGTCCAAAACAAATCTGCCACCCAATTCACTGAATGAATGAAATACATCCATTGAGAAGCTGAGTCTACCCTTCAACAGGCTAATGAGAAAATGAAGATTAGTTATGACAAATGATCCCATCCTGCTCATAAATACTCTCCTGGAGACAAGGTCTGGCTTGCCACTATGAACATCAAAACCAATAGAGCTATGAAGAAACTCAACAACAAACGTTTTAGGCCCTTCAAGGTTGTTGAGAAGATTGGTTGTTCAGCTTACTGACTTGAACTCCCCCACAAGGGGATGGGCTTACACCTGGTCTTTAACAAATCCTACCTGTCCCCTTACAGTCATCCCTCTTTTCCAAATCAAAAAGCTCCTCCTCCTCCTCCCCCTCTCCAATTGGATGATGAAATCGAGTATGTTATTGAGAAAATTCTAGACTCCTGAATCCACCAAAAACAACTCCAGTATCTGGTACACTGGGAAGGTTACACTAACAAGGAAAACACCTAGCAATCTGCATCCAATGTTGAACATGGTCAGGAGTTGGTCAATGAATTCCATGCTCTGAATCCAAAATGACCAGCTCCAAGACTTCAAATTTGTGTTATCCAGATGGACAATTTCTTTGGCATTGACAATTGACTCTATGATCTAGTCACCAACTCCTATAGCAAAGGCTACAATCTGCCAAAGGCATCTGATAATATTGACATCATCATTCCACTCACACCTATTGAAGTTGATCGCATCCTGGATTCTGATTTCAACACCTCTGTTCTCCTCCCCCATCTTCCCTCCCACATATATCAAGTATGGATCTATGAAGAAGGCCCAGTTGATGCTGTCATTTTCATCCTACAGCTTGATAATCAAGGTCAGATGCTCCATACTTACTAGCTCACCCTCCCCCTTTCAGCTCTGGACATCCAACAATGTTATAGTTACTACCTCCTAGTCATCCCTTGTTATGCTCCCTGCTGGCTTTTATAAGACTGTTCAAGACATCTCCAATGCCTACGTTAACCTTGTGTGGACATGATTCTGAAGGGAGAGTGATATTATAATGCATCCTGTTTTTCATTTTATCTTATCGCAACCTTCCCTAAACTTATCTTATCCCTCCACCACCTTCCTTTATTATTCATTACCTTGTAGATTAGAGGGATTATTGCTATTAGTTGGCAGTGACACCATCCAAAGTTGCACAGCAGCTGAGTCAGCCATTCTATAGATTGCAGTTGAGTTATAGTATTCAAACTCAGACTAGTTAAGTAGTGTAGTTAGAGTTTGTAAGCTTAGTTTCGATCTCAACATAGATACCCCCCTTCTTGCTATTCAGAAGAAGTCTCTGGTTTGTTCATTGAGCACTCCAAGCTGACCGGGAGATCACTGTGCCTTAACATGTACCATAACACAGTCATATTGTGGATAATTGAAAAAACATGGATTGAAGTGCAGGAGATCTGATTGGAGCTACCAGTCAACTGTAGACTCATAATGGACAGTGAGGAAGCGATGTTCTACCACCTGGGAATACTGTTGAATACTGGGAGCAAAGAAGTGACAAAATACCTTACTAAATCATTAGATTCAAATCTGACTCATTTGTTGTTTAGAAGCAGAATGTTATGGGTTGACAAAAATGTATTCATAAAATTCATCAGCTTTTGCCTGAAGTTCTGGAATCCATTGTTGCCTTGTCAATCCTGTTCCAATATTTGAAGAGTGCATGGTCATTGGGCTGATCCCAATGAGATATGACCTAGAACTTTATCAGGTGTAGCAGATTCTTTATCACCATTGTTATCTTCATTGTTCATATTATCAATCTCATCATGAATGAGGGTAGCAATGTAACACCAATGGTCAGCTCTCAAAATATGTAAGCTAATATAAGCTATTTAGGATAATAGCTGAGATAAAAAAACAATACCTGCTCAGCAACATTCTTGAAGTTTGTCTGTAGCTTATAAGATGTCTTCAATGGGCCATGAAGACTCTCACTTGGTTTTGTGTTGTAATTTCAAGTCACACCTTTTACCTTGATGTCATTAAAAAGATGCTGATTTGAATGCATCTTTGGGAATTCCTATGATTTGCCACTTGTCATTTTATATTTCTGATGAGAGTTAGTACTTGAAAACAGACCAATGAGAATGGCTCACTACCATTAAAGATGAGAACTTGAGCTGCACCTCACAGCCTGCTTGAATCATCTTGGTAGTATAGACTTCAAACCCAGCATACATGTCTAATTCAAGATAACTCTGCAAGCACCACAACAATAAGTAGGCATCAGGATCCTGTGTCTGATTGAAGATATTGTAGATTGCAAAAAGGATAATCTGCAAGGGGTATTAGAATAGAAATCAACAGATGTTAGTATTTACCTTTAAAATATCTTTGTATTTTGATGCATCCATGAACAAGAGCCCAATCACTTGTTCAAAGTGGTTGAGGTTGTGCCAGCGAGGGATAAGGGATACCCTGTAATCACACAAGAATACATCAATCAGTGGGATAAGAATGTACTGGTAATCAACCTGTTGAACTGCATCCCACCCAAGACTATCAACATACATCTGTATCTTAGGCCAAAGGTGCTTTCCACCTAGGCTAGCATGATTTGCATGCATGCAATCCCAGCTGAGTGCCACATAAGGATCAGAGTTATCAACAGACCAAAAGACATTCTATAATAATGTAGTCAGATATCCTCATATAAATGACAGACATACATCAATTTCCTTAAGACCATAATCCTTCAAGTAATTGTTACTATCTGTGTAACTCATTTCTTTTGCCTGGCTGACAAGAGCTTGAGCCTGAAGAGCTGTGTGGAGTGGATATATAGTTGATAGATTGGATTGTTTATCATTTGGAACCAGGCAGATGGGGCAAGGGTAGAGTCCTCCCAAACCATGGGTAAGTGCCATAATGCATCTAATTGAAAATGACATTATGATAGTAGATAGCAGAATCAAGTTCAACAAACATACTATTCTTCATAGTCTGCCAATAAGATAAGAATGGATGGAAAAAGGTGCTGCTCTATCTGATCACCACATCTGTAATGAAATCCAGTTTTTAAATAGGGTATAATCGACTCTAGTATCAGTTCCATAGACTTATGCTATACAACATGCTTGAAATTGGTAAAACCTGTCTTTTTTGTCTTGCCTGCATCTTCATCTATCTGTGCCGATAGAAGTTAATGTGGGAATGATAATAATGCAACCAATGCAACTTACAATTAGTAGCTATCCTACTACATGCCCTCCTCCAACTCCTTTTCCATTCCTCACTTCCACTGGTAAGTTGGCACATCAAGTGATAACAGGGTATCCCTTTTCTATCCCAAATGAAGAGAGCTTGGTTTTGTCTGTGTAAATGATGAAACAAAGAGGTTTTCTGCCAGTGGGAAGTTAGAACTATGAAAAAGTTGAGATAAATGCAATATATAGCTAACCTATCATGTACTTGAATATCCCACATTCTATTTGCAGTCCATGGCTCATGGATGAATTGAACAAATGAAGTGCCATTGAATTTTGAAAGTCGTTGTGCATCCCAGGCAAATAAAGGTGCAAGTTGTGGGTTTGAAAGAAGATCTAGTCCCCAATCCCAAAGTGGGTGAAAATGAACATTATAGCTCCTTGTCTGATTCTTATACTGAACAGGGATAGTCTTCTTGTTGAACTAGATTACTAGGTGAGCATTAGCAGGAATACCGTGACTCTCAAATGAAATAATAATAGGCCTTCATGAGTTTATTCAATGCATTTTCCCACATCTTGGAGACATCAGCATGATTTTGAAAGCTGAAGGAGGTCTTCTCCTTGATACAGTGATGGACAAGTTTGATTAGTGCATCAGTGAGATCATGTTATAAACTGGTCACTGTCGAGACAGTTTTACTTCAGGTGCTCTGTCCTAGATGATGATGAGGGTCTCAAGTCCTAGTTATTGGGGTAGCTAATGAGGAATCAGACTTAAAGTCTGAGTACAACTAACTACAAGTTTATATACTGACTATGCTGCTGCAGATGAGTCAGTGTTATATGAGGTTTACATGTGATGAGTAAGAGATAAGCATGATAAGAAACTTGGAACATGTGAAGAAATGAAACATGATGAGTTGGAAATGAAAAGTATCCTACTTTGGGTAAATGAAAGTTATAAGGCTATGGGGAATCCCATGAGGCAATTGTGGGGAATCCCAAGCAAGATAAGAGAAGTCCAACTAAACTACAGTGACAAACACAGATAGAGAAGGAAAATTTACATCCATAACATACACCTCACTTTTCAGGAAATTTGACTCGAATTTCAGACTTGGGTGATATTAGTTATTTCGATCTCTGAGGCCTGGGTCTGGATTTCCTTAGTGGTTAGGGCCTCTTCAATGACTACTAAAAGGGAAGCAATGGGATCAACTTCTGAAGTCAGCTGGGTGGGGGCAGGGGCAGTGGTGATGTTGTCATCATCTGGGTACTCTAAATCGAGATTGATGGGGTTCTCAACTGAACTCCCTTACTCAATGAGAGTTTCTCTCATCGGAAGGTCTTGGTGTGTCAAGCCTTCAATGGCTCAATAGTCTTCCAGCATTCACTAGTAGCAGGGTCAAATTTTGTAACTATTAAAATAACCTGTTAAATCTTTGTCTACTTGTTGAAATTTAGCACCATATTTAGACACCTGGAAAATTATGCATTTTATATAGCAACAAATAAAAGTAAAACTGTCATGGACGTAATTTTTCCTTCTCTCTCTATGTTTGTCATTGTAGTTAGTTGGACTCATCTTATCTTGCTTGGGATTCCCCACAATTGCACTATGGGATTCCCCATAGTCTTATCTTTTTCATTTACCTAAAGTAGGATATATTTCATTTCCGACTACTTATGTTTCATCCTTTCACATGCTCCGCATTGTTATCATGCTTATCTTTTACTTACCACATGTATTCCTCATTGTAACACTGACTCATCCACAGTAGTGTAGTCAGTATATAAACACCTAGTTAGTTGTACTCAGACCTTAAGTCTGATTCCTCATTAGACACCCCAATAACTAGGACTTGAGACCATCATCATCGTCTTGGACAGAGCACCCAGAAGTAAAACCATCTTGACAGCAACCAGTTTATAACAGCAATATGACATTGTGATCCACCAAGCTTGGGTAGCAGATATTGGTTCATTCTTCCCTCAGAATTTTTAGCATGCCCTTTGGCAGTCTATTGTTAATTGTGCAGTACTTGAATACCAGCTGTCAATGGAACATTTGCTTCACCCTCCCACATCTTCTCACCCTTCATAGGGTACTAGCTCAGTAGGTAATTCTATATGGCCCTTTCAGGGGTAGGGGTGGGGCTCCTTTTGGGGCAAGATATCAGGTCCTACAGGCCACATCAGCTGCTTTATCTGTGGTGGTACTTCCCATGTGGGCTGTCATTGTCAATCCTCTGATAATGGCTTCCTGTCTGTCCAGGATGGCCTCTGGAAATCAGCTACAGGTGTCACAGTTTGCTTTGGATTCAATGGCAGTTATGGGTGCTCAAAAGAACCTTGCCCACATTTTCATGTGTGCTTGAGGTGTGGGTCTGCCAAACATTCTGTGCAATCCCACTCACCACAGTGAATATTTCCCCATCATCACTCCCTTGCTCCCTGATCATTGGGAGATAATTCTCCATCACTTCAAGCTTCTTAATAAATTTGCTAATATTCCCTTGGGTCTGTGTTATGGCTTCCATCTGGGTATCTCCTCCTGCATTACTTCTGTCTACTCACCTCCAAATCATAAGTCTGCCCTGGAAAATGCAGGGATTGTGGACCTGCATATTGAGAAAGAGTTTACTGCTAGCTGTTATTCAAAAGGTTACCTGCCAACAGAGTTCGTTAGACTGTTTGGCATATACTATACCTCTCCTCTAGGTGTCACATTCTCGGGCACCCCACTTAAACCACATGTCATACAAGATTATTCATTTCCCTGTCAGAACCCCTTGATATCATCCATCAACTCTGAAATTGACTCTTCAACCTTTTCATTTAACTAGAATACTTTCATTGACTGCTACTTGGCAGTTATTTCCGCACCACCAGGGACACAAGTGGTAGTGTATGACATAGATGCTGCCCACTGCTGTATGCCTGTAATGCCAGAGGATTGATTGCATGTCTATATTAACTGGAAGGGCTTGATCTGTATAGACTATTGCTGCTTATTTGGATGCTCTAGCTCTTGCGGGATATTTGGGAGCCCTGCAGATCCAATCCATTGTATCTGCATCCTAGCTAGTGTGTCATTAATCATTAAGTGGGCAGATAACTTCACTTTCTAGCATTTCCCTTCATCTGGAAGTGACCCTTACCTGTATCCATATGATGAGAAACTAATCATGGAAGTGGCTGAGTTTCTAGGCTGCCCTTGGTCAGCCACTAAATGCACTCCATTCAAGACAATATTCTCATATTTGGGATTTATCTGGGACCTAGGAGTAAAAACAGTCTCACTTCCTAATTCCAAATGGGTCAAGTTCCTTGTGAAACTGGTACCTTAGATGTTTGGATCCTCCATATCACATGCACAAGCACAATCTCTGGTCAGGTCACTAAACCACTGCAGCCTGATTATCCTCAGTAGTTGCACATATCTACCTTCTTTGTATTGGTTTCTAGCTGCGTTCCCTGAGGACAAGCCATTTGTTTTGTATCACATTCCTGCCAGTGTAGTGGAAGATATTCTGTAGTGGATTGAGGCTCTTCATCACAACTGGGTTAGGATTTCCTTATCCAGACTAGGAACTATATCTAGCTCACAAATCTATATAGATACCTCAACCTCTTGGGGTATTAGTCTCATCATGGATAGTACCTGGTTAGTGTGGCCTCTATTACTAGGCTAGAAGTCAGAAGGGTGCGATATAGGCTAGGTAGAATTCATAGCCCTGGAGCTATATCTTCTTACATTGGTCAAAGCAAACCTACAGGATATGACCTTTATCATCCACTTGGATAATGCAGGAGTGGTAGGTTCATTCAAAGTAGGCTCATCTCATAGTATAGAACAGAACCTAGTTGTTAGATGGCAGTCTAGGGTTAATCATAAGGTTTTACTTCAGGCTCTGGGTGTAGGGTTTTAGAGGGTTGGCTAACTACTGATTGGGGGTGTTAACAAAAGAAACAGACTTATCCTAAGTCTATCTACTGCTAGCTTTATATACTAGCTAAGTATGAGTCATACTGACTATGTGTGAGTCGTAACGACTATGGATGAGTCATATAGATAAGGAGAGTGATGGTAGACTAAATATAGATATGGCTTGGTCACCTTCTATTACTAAGTGGAGCTTGGGTGGCTAAGCGGTTATTGATGTAAACTGTCTGATGTAAATAGGAATAGACGAGTAAAGGAAAAAGAAAAAATATATCTCTGACACTAGTGCTTCAATGTATTATCCTTCTCACACACAAGCATAGGATCCATGTTGTGCCCAAGTGGATTGCATCTCAGGATAATCTGGCAGATGCACCTTCCTGTGGTGTATTCCCTTCATCCCCCCTTATACCTCACCCACCTATAGTCCCGTATGTCCTGTCTATGTTTGTTGGTCCTTGTTATCAACCTGTAAATAAATAATAACTGTATATTCTCCTCCTATTGTAAAGTAAGCTAAATGAAGTCAGACTATCAAACCAAATTATTGCTGAGTCTAGACTAGGCTTGTCCTAAGTGGGACTAAACCAAACTAGAATATTATTTTACAACTATATTTTACAACTATATGATACAACATAATGTGGCAATATGTTGCATTATATAGTTATAAATATAACACTATGTAGCACTATGTAGCACTATGTATAGTCCTTCATAACTATATGAATGAAATATGTGTATAATTTCATATTAACATCTGTATAATGCTAAAATATATATATTAGAGTGGCAGAATTTAGCATAAGGTGTAATATTACAAGATGTATACCATTATGTAGCATTTTATAAATATACAGATGTGCAAACCTGTGTACAGATGTGCAAACTTGTGCACAGATATGAAAACTTGTGCACAGATATGAAAACTTGTGTGCAAATATGTATAATTATGCTAAGTTATGTGTAATTATGCTAAGTTGTGCATAATTATACAAAATTGTGTGCAGAAATATTAATTTATGTAAAATTATGTATAGATGTGTAAATTTATGTGCAGATATATAAATATCTATGCATGACTATGCACAAGGATCTAAGAGGATAAACATGATTTTTGTCCAGTATGGTCCTTCATAGTTACAGTAGTGGTGAAGAGATTGATGTAAATGACAACTAGCCTGTTCATATGTAAATATTCACTCTTGGGTTCGAACCCAAGACATAGCACTATCTACTTTCGGCCTTATCTCCGGAGACGGCCGACTGCTAGTAAGTGTGTGGGTTCGATAACTAAAGGCTATCGTGGACAAGTCCTTTCGCTCATGAAAGGCAGGCAGTCGGCCATCATGGTCCAATGTGAATGTAGAGGAAGTAGGGCGCACTTCACCATTCAGTCTGCACCCCCCTTGACTACCCACCTGTTCGGGGTCAAAGACCTCTACCTTCCGTTCATGGTCGGTTTGAGTGGACCGTTCATGGTTGTTGGGTCATTCATGACCTGATGCTGGACTCCCCCTCAGCAATCTAAGTTGGGTACACAGTATAGCCATAAGGGCTGGTATGGGCAAGCGGTTAAGCCCACTGATGAGCCCCTTCGCACGGGTGAAACCAGCTAGTCCCGCCACTATGCCAATTAACCAATAAAACAAAGTCTTACCTAGCATGCAAGTCATGAGGGTGCCAATGGCATCATCTCATTGAAGGTATCACATCCTCAACGCCATTAACAACCTGTAAATCAGTGGAATGAAACTAAAATTTAATATCAACTCATCGAAATTTCGTATCTGGTGTGCCGCACCTTCAAGCCAACTTATGATACCTGTTGAAGTTAAGGAGCTTTTTGCTGGGAGTCGTAGGAGACGTTCTATAAGAAGGGTTGCCCTCACGACAGAAGGTGAGATCTGTCAGGTAACGTCCTTTGCGCCAATAACCTCAGTCAAGAAATTAGTTAAGGGAGCTAGCAACGTACCCAAGAATGGGACGGCAGGAGGAGCAGTATTACGAAGTTTGGAGCAATACTCATGATAGATATGCCAATGGGCTGCAAGTCTTCTCAAAGAGGTTAGCTGTATCTTGTTTTCTAGGGAAGACCCTGTCCGACAACATCAATAATGCCAAAAAGGTTTCAGGAAGGCTGTGATGAGATCAGCTCTATTCAAGTCCGCCGTCAGTCTCGGAAGCTTGAGCATCATAGAAAGCGCACCATGGTCGGTACCGACACCTATTGCTGTGCCAGTTTCAGTGAGGACGTGTGATATTTCCGAGATCGCCTTTGTGTTGGCGGTATCCATCTCTATGGTTGTCGTCATTTTCTCGGGGAACACGTAGCTACCGGTCTTCGGGTTGAGAGTCGCTCTCGCCATGGAGTTCAACAAAACGCGGCGTTCCAAGTCAACGCTGTACGGGGGAACCTCCTTGATCTTCACAAGCGAATTTGAAGTCATCATCTCGCTCATCGCCCGGTACGATTGAAGGGCGCGAATACGATTTCTAGCTTTGTAAGACTCGTATGCGGAAGGTTCGAGTACACCAAACAAATATCGGGGGTGAACAACCAAAGCCGTGCCGCCAACTTGACCAAATCCAAAGGAGGACTAGGAACACGAGGGTGAGATGGTTTTCGGATAAGCTAAGAGTTTCATACCATCACTCCTGCGCGAATACCGTCGGTGTGAATAGATTTCGAAGGGAACATTAGGAAGCGATGAGCTTGGAAGTGAGCGTCGACGTTGCTGTGCATAGTCAGAAAGGTGTATTTAAGTACATGATCGGATCCTACTCACTCGCTATTGCGGTTTCCAGGAATAATGCCGGAGCTAACGGTTTGCAAGAGACCCATCAATTGCCATGATGCTGATCCTCCTTTCGAGTGTCCCAGTAAACTCTTCTGCGCCATGATGGGGATGGCATTACCAGGGGTACGAGTAATGGAGGTGAAAATATCGTTCCAGATGTGTGTCTCGTTTTCTTCCTGTAGCTTCTGTGAGTCTCTCGATTCATCGGAAAGAGGATAAACTCACATTAGCACCGGTGCTGGTTCCATGGATCGACAGAACGACAATGTCATCAGCGGTTAAGCCCCAAACAGCAAGCGCACGACGCAGCGGTGCTACTCGTGGGTCGGATCCTTCAAGCATGCCGTACATAGCTAACACATCTTCCTCTTGGCGGTCGGCTTCCTTCTCGATATCGGCCACCCGTGAAGAGAAGTATTCGTCGTCGACAGGCTCTCCTCGGCTCTTACATGCTTCGAGCTCCTCACGAAGTTGTGAGTGCTCGTGTGAAAGCCATTGAGAGATTTGAGTGCGTCTAAACGTGATTTGACGAGAACGGTAGGCTACGTCGAGGAGCGGTAGGGGGTGTTTCGATGCTACCTCCCTAGCAATTGTCAGTACCCCACAACCAGGGGCTGGAATAGACCGTCCTGCTTTATCACTGAATAGTGGTGTCAGTCTCTATACCAGTGCGAATCAGCTTATACCTACGTCGAGGTGGAAGTGAATGCAATGACGCCACGAATCGGAGCTTCAAGTGCCAGGGCAGTTTTGGCAGTCATGACAATGTGTATCCCAGTTCCTTGTGCCTCCATGAACTGAGCGGTTTGAACGCATGAATATCAGAAGAACAGATATGGTCAAATTTGTCTTACCCCTGCACGAGTTGTTGTTGCTGGACGGGACATCTCCGTAGGCTCCCGACCCATCGCAAACTCTGTTTCTGCACTGCTTGTCGCCTTCATGTTGGCGAACTCGTAAGAGCCCTCTTCGCAAATGTCGTCAAAGCCACCAGCGATCATGACTTTAGCTTTTCCGGACAGGAGGGTATCGCATGCGATCTCAAGGGGCTGTAGTGCCGTTGCGCTGCGAGAGGGATCACGTCAGCGGGAAATTACACGGAGAGGAAACACGAACCAGGCTCCCACGGGGACTTTAACAGGGCCACTCGAGGACATTAATAACAAGTTCACCCAGCCAGCCGTGGTATTAATGAAACTAAAATGGGACGCTGAGAAATGGGATGACCGTACTGGAAAAAGGACTCACGTCTCTTGAAGGATGTCATTCTGCACTTCCTTCTCTTCTCGGCGATCCTTGAACATCTTTCCCAGACTCTCAGTTCCACCCATGCCACTTCCAAGGCAAGTCCCGACCTCCGAGGGATGCATGTGCTTGTATAGTTCGTATGGGTCTGTGATGCGGGACATATTGAGAGCCTCCGCTGTGCAGACAAGAGCCCACAGGGTAGCTCGATCCGTTTGAGCAATGATATCATCAGGAATGCCGTATCGACCAGCGTGCCAACCTGTCGGGACTTGACCAGCCACTGTACGGCTGAACTTGAAAGCTTTTGGGACGAAGATGCATGCACCCTTCTTGAATTTCACAAACCACTGGCCGCTTTCACCAGCCCAGATATCGCACTTGTCACCATGTTGGTATTTGAAGTTTTCGGCCTCGGCTTCCGCGACTTCAATGGGTTCCAAGTCATGGATTAGCTCAACCTCCTGGTTGAAGATTTTCTTTTTGGGGTTGTAACCTCGGAAAAGGTCAGGTTCTAGGATGCAAGCGTAAGCTTTTGAAGGGGGAATCAGCATACTTTACTCACCGATGAGGCGGACTCCGGCATGACTTAGGATTTCTTTTTCGTAGCGTCCTCTGACATCCTTATCATCCACTGGCTCGTTGGTTTTGCTGTCAACCCAGCCGACATACAAAGACCCATCCTTTAGGCGACCGTCGAAGTGTTTTATGTAGCCCATCATCCACGCCATTTCAATACACCCTTCGATGGTGAATTCACCTCTTGCTTCCATCTCCCATCGTGTTCTGGAGCTACCCCAAGGACCGACTTCAGCGAAGCCCGTGACAACGATGACTCTGTCCAGATCAATCATACCCCGTAGCTGGGATACATCTTTCAGTGAGTCGACCGACTCCAAAGCGGGGAAATCGAATCGGAAATTCGCCAGGGGGACCACGTTTACGGTCTGCAAAAGTCTTTCCGCCTCAACGCCATTGACAACCTGAAAATCGGCGGAACTATCTCTCGCGATAGCACGGCGAAGTTCGCTCTTCTTATTGAGGTTGATACGGATGCGGGTTGTGATATCTGCAAGGTGCGGAAGCCGAGCCATTCCACCGTTGAGGTCTGCCCAAATCGGCTCCACTTGAGTAATGCTGAATAGCAGCGGATGCATAAGACCCAGAATATTGAACGCCATTTCTTTCGCCGAGAAGGTGCGAACGCCATAACTTTCCAACTCATGTGCGACAATATTGGCGGGGCTCATCAAGCCCGTACCACGGGTCCATCTAATGGGAGCAAATTTAGATAGATGATGACAAAAGCGTCGACATTCACTCACCCAATGACAGCACCCGCCAGGCAGAGGTACTCACCCCAACTTTCCGAGCTCCAGCGATTAAACAGCGTCTCGAGAGAAATTTTTGACTCGGAGTAGAGACCATCATTCCCAAAAAGACCATGGTTGGGCGAAAGCGGTAATATGACTTGGGTAGGCCGTGTGACGAAATCTCGACTGGCTTTCTTGTTTTTGACAGCGCCGAGAATTCGAAGGAGGTTGACCAACATGATACGATGGGCAAGTTCAGACTTGTCGTCGACACCATCAATCTCTCGTCCATTTTCAGGAACAGCGGCGAATGGGAGAATATAGTCGAGATCGAGCCCTAACGTAGCATAGATGTAGTCAACTAGAGCTTCGACGTCTTGCTTAGAACCCTGATTGAATGGGACGACAATCAAAGCGGAACCGCGACTTCCAAAGCTCTGGAAGATCGATTGGTAATACTCGACAGTGGCGCGACTGTAACGGGATGTGGTGACCACAACATGTGCACCGCCAGAGAGCAGCCCTTTCAAAATCTCGACACCGATAGAACCCTTGCCGACGCCAGTTAACAGAGCATTCTTGTCCTTGAATGTCGTACCTGAGGTAGCAATTTCGTGGAGGATATCCAAGTAGACACTCGTCAGGTTGCTGCTATATTCCCAATTAGTGCCGACTCTGCGTTTCAAGTGCAACAAGGGAATCTTGTCGGCCGATACGAATGAAACGCTTGTAATTTGAGGGCGAAGGAATTGAGATGATGATCTCCGGCTTCGGGTTCCAACGCGGCTACGAGGATCAGGTCCTTTACGTAGAGAACGAACCACCCCTTCATAAAGCGCCTTGATGCGATTCTTCTGCTCTTGGCTAATTCCAGGTTGCGATTTTACAACCGTCCAGAGTTTAAGAACATCGTCCTGAACCTTTTGGATATTTACGGCTCCCGAGACAGTGTCACCACTCGCCATTTCTTCTACGTACGCTTCAAGCTTGCGGACATTCTCGCGAACGACTTCCGAGTACACAATATCGCCCTTTTCCGTGACTTCGGTACGAGGCGCGGTGGGAAGGGTAACTTCAGGGACCAGTTAGAAGAGAAAAGTAGACAATATCTAAGCGCGACTAACCATCCTTGTAAACCGGTGGCCTTCCGATGACCTCTTTAGTGTTATCGAGGAGTTGTTGCCCGAATTCTTTGGCCAACTTGTAGTTTTCGCCTCGAGTAACGTCACATTGGTCAATGTTGTATTGCATATAGACAAGGAAGTCCGGATCGGCACGATTGAGGAGAGAAATGGCACGCGCAGTAATATCGCGATCTACGGTGGCGAGTCGTCCGAAAATAACGTTGTAATACATAAGCAGAGCATCTTGTCGAGCCCAGTTCCAGGAAGAATCAAAGCGCCGTGCCTTGAGTGGATCAAAGATTGGCTGGATACCATCGATATAGGTGTCGCCGTGCTCCTTCGCGATGCTGTCTAACCGGGCTTGAAGAGCGATCGAATGTGCCTTTTCTTTATCAAATGCAATTTCACCCGAGCGTGAGTCGCGTTTGAGGTAGCGCATATAGAGTTCGACGTGCTGGGCTGCAAACCGTTCCTGCTCTGCCTGGAATTTCAAAAACTCCTCACTATTTATCACGGCTCCTCCAGCTGCCCCAGCTGCTCCACCTCCCGAACTGCCTGGAGACAGAGAAATCCCGGACCTCTTAGCATATATCGCCACGATGCCGTCCAGCCAGGTCTTGGCTTCAGCTTCTGAACCAAGCCGCTTCGCAGGTTCTAGGGTGGTTCCAAGCAACAAAATGCCGTCTGACCGCGAAGGTCCCAGACCCCAACTCTTGGCAAGGTAAGACTTGATGGCAGAAGAATTAAACCCGCCAGGCATCTTACCACCAATCATACGAGAGACCAACGCGTTGGAATGTTTTCCAAGGGTGCCGGAAAATCCCATCCCCAATGCGGACGCCAGTTCTTCGAGCGGCATTTCTTTGGCTTTCTCAGGGGCAGACGCAAATTCCAACTGTAGGTCGCCTAGTATCTCGTTTTGTAGTGTGGACTTCCCGCCTACAAGGTCTTTGATGCTCTTTGAAAGGGTACTTCATCTACTTTTTTTTGAGCTTTTGGGCAATGACAACGGTCAAGATCTCAATGGATTTCAGAGGAACATCCTCCACCATGGTGACGGAAGCAGATGGAGCGGAAATCGACGCAATTGTAACCGGAGCGGTACTGGGAGCCGGGGGTGCAGTTTGAGGAGCTTCTTCGACTACTACAACGGCTTCAGGCTCATCTTCGAATTGGTAGTATATTTCCTTCCCGTTCTGTGCATGACAAAGAATCGACCGAGAGCGGCCGGTGGAATCATCTCGGGCCTCGTATTTGGCCTTGAGTGTACGTTTAGCCATGCCGGTCAACGTTGGAGAAGGGCCAAGCTCGATGAACCTTTCGAACGCGAAATCTGCGAACAACAGGTCCTGTGTCTCGATCCATCGAACAGGGGAAGCAAATTGGTATGCGAGGAGTTCCACAAGAATGATATACGCCAACTTTTGACGTTGCGCTGGGTCAGCCCAGCCGTCCTCGTCCCACCTCCCCAAAACTTTGTCAAGGCGTGGAGACGATGTTTGGTCGTAGGTTAGCTGGGCATACTCGCGAGAGACTTCGAATGGCTTAGCGATAAGGTTAGGGATATACTTTCCGACGAGCACGTCGGGATTCAGGTGATCGGCCTTGAGCTTTTTTGAAAGATCTGCAATATGGATATTAGTTATCAGAATTCAGGTAGCGGTTGAGTTATCCTACAAGCTCGGAATGGCATGACCCCAGCCCAAAGATAGCGGGAATGGAAAGGTACATCAATACCAGGGAGGGGGATTGTTGCAAAACCACGTTCGAGCTTTATATGGCCTTCGACTTTTTGCTGTTCTTTAGCTCGTTCGAAACAACTCTTGACGATCTCTCCCAGCATCTCTTTGACCCTCTCAACAGTGTATGTTTCAGTGAGCTGCATAAACTTTGTTAGCCACATTTAGTTTAACACTTGAATTAATTTCACCTTGGCAATGTCAATTTTTTGGACTTTCAAATAATTGAGGACATTCGTCATCGTTTCAAGTGCCACGAGCTCCCCAGCACAAACGTATTGTTGACCCTGCAAGATTACCGAAAGATCAACACCAGTTAAAGGTACACCAAACGCAACACACCTCGACATTGTAATTGACGATTTCAAGGAGACAGCTAGTTGATAGAGCGATGCTGTCAACTACCTCACGCAGGGCTGCATCGCCGAATGTCTTCGAGATTCGACTCGGGTTGACGGCACACATGGCGTAATTAGACCGGTTTTCGGAGTCTCGCTCCACAGCACGCTGCATTGTGATTCCACGGTAGAAGACAACGTCAACAAGAGACAAAATGGGAAGGACGTCTGTGATCGAGGCCAGTGCGGAATACTCGCCCAAAGAGTGTCCGGCAAAAGCACAGTCCTTCTGCACGAGACCCTTCATCCGAAGGTCCTCGAATGCGGCCTTCTCGGTAACGACGAGAGCGATCTGTGCAAATTGGGTAGCAAAGAGCAGTCCATTCGGATGACTAAATGTATATTTGGGAGTGCGAACGTCGATATCGGCGAAGAGGGGGAGAGTCTTGACGTTACCGTCCTTGTCCATTGTGTCGTATGTCATATCGATGTATCGTTGGCGAATGGCTTGACCTTTGATTCCACCAAAGTGAATAGTTTTCTCCTTCGGGTTGTCTTTGACTATCTCCACGATAGAGAATCCATACACATTGCGGAGATGAGCATCGGCACTCTCCCACACTGCGCGGGCGGCAGGGGAACTATTGTAAAGATCCATACCCATACCTGGTTCTTGAGATCCTTGGCCGGTGAATACAGACGGTGGTGGGCTGTGCAACCTCCGCTGAGCCTTCAAGAACCTTCTCGCCACGACTATTTCCTGTCTCGATTTGGACGACGATGTGACCATCCCGCATAGCAACATGTTTGATACTGACGGTCAATTCGTCACCGGGCAGGACCATCCCCACAAACGTAACATTATAGCTTTGAGAAACAAAATCCGTCAATAATTCCGTCTCAGTGATAAGTACCACGCACGCAAGGACCCGTTCGGAGTGACCTTCCGCAACAACATTCTCGACGTGGCAACGTGTTGCAGCACTAGTCCACAAACCATGTGTGATGGTGCCGGGGAGAGACGCATAGTCAGAGAAGTACGGGTTCACGTGGATGGGGTTGAAATCACCCGAGACGTCAGAGTGTGGTTCGTTAGTAAGGGGGGCACTGAATACGGCTTTGGCGGGGCTGGTCAGTGAGTAACCGCCGTTCGCCAAGGGCACCGCAAGCCCTTGAGGGCTGCCGTGACGTTGCAAGTACGCGAGGACGGGGTTACCTTTACAATCGTCCTGTTGGAAGTCCACAGATCCGACCTTGACCAAGCGTCTCAGAAGGTCTCTAACGAAGACGCTGCCAGAGACCGAGACATCGCAGTATGAGGTCTTGTCCTTGAATGAAACTTGCCACTCGATACGGAAAATAAGCCATGTGCCAGCCAGGAGTGGTCTAGATTCATCATCCCATTTGAACCATTCCTTCGACTGCAGCACCCCAACGGCAGCGTCGTTTGCAAGCTCAACTAGATAGTCGGGTTCCTCCGTTGTCTCAAATGTATTCTGGTAGTCGGAGAAGCGACCACGATAAAGAAATGCCGATACTACCTCGATAACTGGTTTGTCGCCACGACGAACATAACCTTTCACCTTGACTATCTTGCCCTCGTTCGCATTTGTGACCGAGACGATTCGAGCTTCCGCCTTGCAGACATCCCCAACTTGAAGTGGTTTCGCACCATCGACCATGCGGAAGCCGTTGGAAAGGTGGACAAGTTTAAGGAGATCTCCATCAATTGCAAATGGGAATATCGACTTTATGATTGCCTGTGGACCACCGTCAAAGTACCATAAATATTTATGAATATGAGACTTGCCTGCCATCCAGTCACGATTGCGAAGTCCATAGGCGCCTGAACCTTCGTGTTCCTAACGGTGTTGAAGGCCTCGCCTTGATTGCCAACAACACCACAAAATCTTGCTACGTCAGTGACATCAATTGTGACTTCGGGGCCAACGAATACATCGTGGATGTCAAGGTTAGGGAGGACAGCTTCATCGCCAAACCAAAGCTTCCAGTAAAATTCCTTGATCCGAGTGTTGCGGCCCTCCGCGATTTCATGAATTGGAACTGAGCCCATGGAAGGCTTATACACAAATCGTAAGTGGAGAGGAACTGAGACTCCCTGACGTTCTTCGAAAACCGTAATATTGATCAGCTTTGATTGGGCGTCATATTGAATTTCTACTGCTTTGAAGGCCGGCGTTTGAACGTTATTCGACCGGGCGGCACCATAGACGGTGACGGAAACAGGGGATGAATCCAACAAGGTAACGACAACTCTTTGTCCAGAACGAGGAGCAAGGAGTCGATGAATGGGGTTACTGACATACGATGAACCTTGCACAATGGTCGGTGAGCAGAAAAGAGCCCGCAACCATCCGATTTGGGGGCCAGCTAACGTCTCTAACCACAGGGACTGCTCAGGTGCCGCAGTACCCATCACTTGGAAGTTTCGGCCTCTGTCTCCACTCGCTGGATGTTGAACGGCACCAGGAAGTCCGGAGAAGCAGCCTTGGGTTTTACAGCCAGGTAGTCGACAGAGGGGATTTTGGATTCGTCGCCGCCATAACGGTGCTCTACAAGCTTCTGGATGAGAGATGAATTGACGCTATCAAGTAGATCCTTGATGGCTGGATCCTTGACTTTAGAATGTTTCACAGCCACCGGTCCTTGCAAGATGCAAACTCGTTGAGGGTCTTGATCAAAAACGCCTTCGATATCCTCAGCTGCCCACAAAGAGTCCTGTCGGAAGGTCACACCTAATTAGAACAATCTGTCGATAATTCTGGTTGGGTCACATACCTTCTTAAACCATACTTCGAAATTGGCATCCAGCACGGGAATGAAGGGTACGGGTTTTTGTCCAAGTCTCTGAGAGATGGCCAAGAAATATGCCTTATCTTCTGAGGCCAAAGGTTGCTCCCTGGCTAACGGATATGCTCTGAAGAACAAATCGACGAACGGTAGGGGGTCGTCGAGCGTTGCAAAGCTCTGCAAAAGTGATGGTTTGTCGCCACCGCCATTCACGCCTGCAAAACGTTCCTCTACTCTCCTCAACCAGTCACCCGTCAAATTCCTCAAGGACGTATCCACCCATCGGTTCTCGTGCTTCACGAACATGAGTCTCACCATCCTCAATACCACCTCTTCATATGTCATAGCACCAAGATCGGTTGCAACGCTATCGTCCTTCTTCCATCCAAACCATGGCTTGCTGAAGTCTTTGTTTAATTTCTCTATAACTTCCGCTCTACGCTCTGTTAGCCATGCCATGCGTTTTTCCTTTGGTAGGCTGAATACGGTGTCGTCGAACTCTTTCCACAACTTGACGCCCCGTGTCGCAATCTTATGAATCGGCTCTCCGAGCTCGGACCGCACAGTGAAATCCCCCCCGTCGGCTTCACGTATGTACCTTCCCAGCCCCTGTCCTCCACACCAGGGGCCGCAACGATCAAGTCTTTCACTGACGAGCTTGTGTGCGCTTCTTTCGCAACCATGACACGGCTTGCGAATAGAAAGCCGTCGAAGGGCATGGGCTGGACGTCGTACGAGACAGACTAGTCCCCGGTTAGGTATGGCCACACATCATCAGCGGCACCAAAACCAGATCCGGCTACAAGGGAGATATTTTTTTGCTGGCAAATGAAGCGATACGTTGCAAGAATAGGTTGATGAAAGTCCTCGAATGAATGGTGCCCATCGGCCCGCCCGCCAGTCCATTGTAAAATGATGGGGAAGTCGGGATTTGAAGCAGCAATGTTGACAACCTGTCGAATGCCATCGGTACTACCAGGCTTGAATGCGACGTGCTTAATCCCAGCGTTCCTCAGCCCCTCAATAATCTCGGCAGCTTTCTCCGTAGTCGGAATGCCGGCGGCAACGCAAAACCCTTCTATAGGCAGCCCTTCTTGCCGTAACTGTTGCCATAGAGGGAGCTGGAAACCGAACTGACGAGGGTTGATGTAAAGGGAGTTGAGTGTGATGCCAATCCCGGCGGGGATCTTCGTCTGTATTTCGGAAACTTTGGCACGCAATGCAGCAGCGCTGTAGTGCCCTCCGCCAGCAAGTTCAACATGGTATCCAGCCTCAAGAACAGCACTGACGAAACCAGCTTTTACAGTGGTGGGGGTCATACCGGCAACCATGATCGGCGGTTTGCCCAAGAGACGAGAAAACGGGGTATCGAGATGTATCACACCATCGCTATTGATGGATTAGAGAATAACGGAAGATATCGGTATCATTAAACGAACCTTGTCCGCACCAAGCCCGGCGCCCATTGCTCACTCCATCGATCCTCGAACTTGACGCATTGCGTATCGTAGAGCTCAACATCACCCTTGCCTTTATCCCCAACAACAATAACCCGAACTCCTCGTCCATCTAGATTGCGCGCAGTGAGAGGTCCGATCCCGCTCAAGCCGCCAGGACCAAAATCAATCGCATGGGTCGCTGCCTTCGGGAAGTTGGTCGCAACTGACCAGTGAATGGGTAACGTAAATATTTGATCGCAGAGTAAACGCGTGATCGACCCTGAAAACAGTCGCAAATCTGAACCTGTGCAACCGGCTCGTCATTATGTCGAAGGTGAAAGAGACGACAAAACGCACCATCCTCGGTGTGAAAAACTGGTATCTGCAGGTCCTCGGGCTTCCAGAGATCCTCTCCCCCGAGATCCTCTACACAGAGCTTTTCTCCCGCGCCGGCAAGATATGTGCTGTGATACGGGACGCCAACAACTAAGAAACGAATGGAAAATACAGACTTGCGTTGTGAAAATGGCGTTTTGCTCTGATCGATCCCGTTGGGTGCACGAACATTCCTCAAATTCGTTACAAGTCCACACAACGAGCGCGTTGGTCCAGTGATAACAAATGCGCGTGGCCCATTATGCAAAGATACTGTCAACTTGGCGTTTTCGGGGAGGTGGGAGTTCGTCTTCTTCACGTGTGGCTCCAAGTCCTTTAACGAGAGGCCAGTCACAGAAAGCATAGGGCTCGGCACGCCCTCTCCACCCTCAACTGTGTCCTGGACAATACTCGGCTCTAGAGACGTTACGGGAAATGCTTGTTGTCCACGCAAACCAGAGAAAAACAGCCACCGAATCGCTTTACGAGCATTGTCCATGAAGGACTCGAAAGAGCTAGATGCGGCGATGGCTACGGCTGATACTAGGCGTTGCGAATGACCAGTCGCGCCAGCAATACGATCACGGAGTTCACCTGGAGTGAGACCAGAGACACGGCAGACAACCAGGTACTGGGCAAGTTGTGTGAGGCCAATGAGAGGTGAAGAAATAGGGATAGATGCGAGATAGATGGTAGAAGGGCGAGGAATGGTTTTAGAGAGCCAAGCGACGACCTCCATGCCATGAGGGTAGAAGAGTGTATCTTGACGAGCAACTGCGAGGGGTTGGAGAACCTCGTTGACCATGGATGTAAGGAAAGAGGTCACAAACGTGCTATATATAGCACGACTAACCCGACTTTGCGTTTTTACTGAGCGTGACAGCCGCCGCTTTGCCTTTATCGAGAACTTCCATTAATCCGACACTGGCCCATTCACGTCTCGTACTTCACGAGTCAAGACTAACCGAACCTCGTTCACCAACTCGCCGCTGGTGGGAATACTGCCTCTCATAGCCAAGTACTGTTCTCCATGGAGTAATTTCGCCTGAAGCAGAGTCGGTGTCGGAAGCAAGGTATTAGCAGTTGACTAACTGGGTTGAAGTTGGGGAGCCAGCCCAACGGGATGCCAGCGCTGGCAAGGAACTGAGGGATAACTCCAAAAGTGGGAAGGGCACTGGATTCATCGTGTCCCTCATACGTCCATTGGAGTTCCTTTGCTGCCGCACCAATTCCTATGTCATACAGGATTACATCTCGCTCGGTGTAGTTGGATCGATGTGGACCCCTTTAGCGTCCCTGACAAGTTGCGAATCTTCTTGATTCCGTATTTGACGCCTTCTCGCGCCACGGTTTTGGTGAATCCGATGAGACCTCATAAATGTTTGCGAGTGAGTCCGTCACAAAAAACGATGACGATAACACCGGGGTTATAATAAATTACGCCCAGACGAGTTTCATTGAGAAAAACTCACCCCTTGTCTTGTAAACTACTGGCATTGTTGATCAGGATGGTCACCGCGCCGAACGCATCAAGTGCAGACTGTATAACAGCACCCCCGTCTGTCACCGAGGACGTATTTGCGACCGCCTTGCTGCCGGCTGTAGAATGGAATTAACTTGTCGGATATTGCAGGACATGGATTGACAAACACTTGATGACCTCGTCAACAACTTTCTGGGCAGCGGCAGCACTGACGTCGCTAACGACGACATTCGCGCCGCGAGAAGCGAAGAGCTCTGAATAACTGGTTGAAGTGAGTGGTGGTGAGTGCGCGGGCAAAACGACTTATACAGTATATGGATCGGTTCATGTTGAAGGAAAGCCTCGCGTACTCTGCCTGTTTTGCTCGTGTTCGTCACCATTATAATGGCTCCCAAATCATTTCTATCCACTGTCCGTTCTGTATTCTCAAAGTTTTTCGTAGCGAACAATCCAATGTCCACCGACCACTTGCTCTTGCCTGGGGAGGATCAGTCACTCCCCGTCTCGGTGCTCAGCCAATTTGTAAAGAGCAAGGAAAACCTCGACTTGGCTAACTCAGCTTTCGTCCGCCAGGCGACTCACTTCAAGCAGTCTTCTACTGTCTTCCACGAATCAGTCCTCCTCGACATTGACATCGTCGACATTGATGGATCACCCATCGCTAAGACTTTTTTTCACGCTGAACGAGCAGGAGGAGACGGCCCAGTCGGAAACTGCTCACCCTCCAGCTCATCCACCTCGCTTGCTTCCTTGTCCGAAAATACCATAAAAGCAAAGGATACACTCTTACTTCCTGGCTCAAAAGCCCGGGATAAATATTCATTCGATGACTACCTAGCTAAAGATCACATACGACTCAGGACCATCCGACTGTCCAAGGCGATGTCGGTTGCGCAACTGATGGTTATGCTGATGGTCCTGCATGACCACTGGCCCCATTACGTTCTCTTCACCTCCCAGTGTTATTTGTTTGCAGGGGCAGTTTGTGAGATGTTGCGGATCGAGTTTGGTGGCTACGTTGTTGATGATGGGAATAATGTGAAGGCAGGAAGGTTCAAGTCTGTGCAGGTCACAGAATCACCTCCCGATGTTACGGAGGTCCTTGAAAAGTACCGCGCGGAGTGGGAAAGGTTTTGTAAGAAGACCCTCGAGGCAGAGGGACGGGTGGAGCAGCAGCACCAGGAAGAGTTGGCAAGACGTGAGCGGCAGCTCCAGGAAGAGGTAGCGAGACGCGAGGAGGCGGAGCGGCAGCATGAGGAAGCGGTAGCAAGACGCGAGGAGCAGCACAAGGAAGAGGTAGCGAGACGCGAGGAGGCGGAGCGGCAGCATGAGGAAGCGGTAGCAAGACGCGAGGAGCAGCACAAGGAAGAGTTGGCATATCTGAAGGGGCTGCTCCAACAACAAAGTCAGTAACACTTTTTTAATATTCTTAATATTGTATCCAATTTTTTATTGCAGGTTTGTCTCAAGCAGGGTAATATCCACAGTTCCTTTGAGCGTTGCCATCTCCCCCTCGACAAGTATCTCAATCTTCTGTGTAAGGTCGCCCTTGGCTACAGCGGTGGTGACATGGGCAATCGAGCGAACTTGATCGGTTAAACTTGAGCACATTCGATTGACCTTTTATAAGAATGAGATAAGGCAACCGTACATCCACATAAAAACTCAAAAATAGACACTTACATTCCTGACAAGCTCGAACCAAACACCTTCCACGTCTGGAACATGCGCTTGCCCCCCGAGCTTCCCTTGACTGCCTACTTCCAGTGTCACCCTCGTCACTTCCGCCGCCAACGCACGGAGTCGCACGACCATACCGTTCACGGTGTTCTTCAAATCTAAGATCTCGCCGCGTCCACTTCGATCTGCTTGGACAAGTCTCCTAGTGCGACTGCCTTGGTGACTTTTGCAATCGACCGGACTTGACTAGTGAGATTAGCGGCAAGGTTGTTGACTACGCCTGTGAGTTCTCGCCAGGTTCCTTCGACGTCGAGGACAAGAGCTTGTCCGCCGAGTTTACTAAATAGTAATTCTGCATGTTGCAGCCAACGAGGGGTGGTAAAAGATCACTTACCCTTCTGTGCCGACCTATTGACTGACTCGAGTAACCTCCTTAGCGAACTGTCCCAATTTATCGACCTATGTACAATATAACGGTAGCGTACAATGGAATTATGATAGAGTAATTCGCACCATAGTATTGATAACGTCTTTGAGTTGGACCATGACAACGCCCTGTACTGGCACGGTTATCTTCTGAGATAAGTCACCCCTAGCGACGGCGTTACAAACACGAGCGACATCTTGGACTTGTGCATTGAGCAACCGCAGCTCCTCGACGGCACTCATCCCGCTCTCGAACGCAACGGAAGACAAACCGACAGAAGGGTCGGTGTACACATGTCTCATGGTGGTGGCGTCGGTGGTGACCCTCCCGCAGGTCGGGCAGGTGGAGTGATGTCCATGGGAAAAGGCCGGCGCGGAGGCCGTTGTGGTGTAAAGGTATCGGGTGTGCTTGGTTGGGGCAAAGCCTGTGAGGTTTTCGAGGGAGGAATGTTCCGGGCGGCCATTTGGGGGTGGACAGGGGATGGTGGATGGATGGTCGTCATCTCGTGGTTCCATTTCGACGTCCTGTTCGGTGGTGCCATTATTGTTGCTTGGATGGGACTCACCGTTGGCGATGATGTGATGATAGATAGAATGCGGTGAAAGCTCGTTGGTGAAGGAGGGTATATCACCCACACTTCGTCTCTTTTTTGTATCTGGTCCGTTCAATTGCCAGCTCTCGGACGCTTTAATGGAAGCAAGCGTGTCTTCTGCAGTGTACATCCGTCTCGCCATTGCACTGAGCGACCTGAGGATGATATCCATCTGTTTATCTGTGGGGCCATCGTATCTGGGGATTGGAGCCGCCGAAGGACCAAGCTCATAGATGGACAAGAGAGCGACAAGATACGGGATGGTGATTGATTGTCGACGATGTTGGTCATCGTCAACGACAGCGAGGAGGAGGAGGGTAATAAGCTCAACACGTGCAGAACCGTTTCCTCATCTTATCTCTCACCATGTCTTCCAATTCCAAAACCTCTCCTCAATCAACGCACAAAATCCTACGAATTCTTCGGTCCTCCGGGCGCCCTTTTCGTCACCCTCTCCGTCCCCTTCACAACCTACTTCCTCTACTTTGCCTGCTCAGAGCATTCAGGCGGTTGCCCACCCCGCCTCCCACTCGAGACACTCAAACACAGCCGGCCTTGGCTCTGATTCTGCCCGTTTATCGGACTGTACTTTTTGAATAACTCGTATGACTTTGTGTACAGCTGCAGTTGACAACGAGGAAAAAAACAGGGGCAATTGTCTTTGAACCGGCTGCGCAATGAGTTGGCCAAGAGGATGATACGGACCTCCAAGATGATCGTTAGATGATCCACCTTCTTCTCGTTCACGAATCCGGGGGAGGTCTGCAGGGCCCGCACCATAATCAGATCAACCAGACATCGTCCGATATTTGCATGCTTACCTCCATCTTCAGAGCGGCCAGAAAACGTTCCCTTCTCAATTGTGTACCGAGCTGCCATGTGATAATAGTAACCAGGATGTTGCAATGCATGACTCGCATTTATCCCAGCGTTGGCTTGGATGGTCAAAGGTACGGAAGAGCGTGAGGTGGAGGATAAGGATACAGGGGCGGGGAGATGAGATGGGATGGTGAGTGTGGATTGCGTGCCCTGCTCGAGATTCGGCAAAGACACGGTATCTGGAGTATCGAAAATACTGTTTGAAACTTGAGGAGTGACGAGGAAAGGATGATACGCAACTGTCTTGCCATCCAGCTCCAAAACTCGTACGTCTCTTCACCAATCCCCCAACCACGCGAAAAGTCGGCAAAGCGGGGGGCGTGAGTATTGTGATGCGAGAGCGCAAGCGTGTGCTCGTTATTTGGTCTGTCGGCCGTACGACCCAAAGGGCCGTCTCGGTCCTTCAGAGGGCGGGGACGGGGACGTGGGTGGTGACAGGTGGTGGTCAGGACGGGGTTGAGCGGAGAGGGGTCGTGGTGGGGTGAGGGCAAGGGCACACCCCAAGAACGGGCACGTCTGCCCATTCTGGGGGTGCTCCCTCCACCCCTCTTGTGTCGGCCGGGATTCGCGAGGGGATGGGGGACGGGGGCAAGGAGGAGGCGGCGGCGGCGGCGATGGTGGTGGTGGTGGTGAGGGTGTTTGCTGATGTAAGTGCCAATGGGCGCTCGGTCGTGGTGGGGGCTGCAAGGCCCCGAAAGAATGGGCCCTAGATGGTCCTCTCTGCTAGCTAATGCCTGCTTGTAGAGCGTCTCAGCCTCGTCGTGTCGTCCCTGTGAGTTGTAAACGCCCGCGAGGTTGTGCGTCGACGTAAGTGTGGATGGGTGGTCAGCGCCCGCTTGAAGAGGGCCTAAGCCTCGTCGTACCGTCCTTGTGAGTTGTAAGCGCCCGCTCGAAGAGGGCCCCAGCCTCATCGTATCGTCCCTGTGACGGATAAACAAGCGCGAGGTTGTCCATCGACGTAAGCGCGGGGGGGTGGGGTGGTTGGCGCGTCGCCAACGTAAGCGTGGGTGGGTGGTCGGCGTCTCGTCAACGAGGGGGTGGGGATCAAGGGCGAGGCCCTAACGCCCACCCATCTCGGTCGCCGGTCGGGGGTCGGGGGTCATTGGTGGTGGTGGAGATGGTGGTGGAGGCGTGATGGTGGTGATGGTGGTGGTGACAATGGTGGTGGTGGTGGTGGTGATGGTGGTGGTGGTGTAGGGACAAGCCGCGCGAAACGGGTGAGCCGTAATGCTCACCCGTCTCACACTCAGGAGACCCCCCCCCCCACCTCGTGTGGAGGTGAAGGGGTTGTGGGGGGTCGGGACGTGGTGGGGGGGCGAGGGGAGGTGGTAGAGGTGGTGGTGGTGCTCAGGTACCACGAGTCACCGCGAACGAGTGGGCATCTCCGCCCGTTCATTCCGTGCGCTGGGCGACTCGCTAGGTCATCCCGGTCGTGCGTGGGACGGGGGCGAGGGCGAGGGCGGTCGGGACGCGGTGGGACAGCGAGGGGTGGTCGTGGGCACCACGACTCACCGCCAACGAGCGGGCATCTCCGCCCGTTCGTTTCGTGCCCTGGGCGACTCGCTAGGTCGTCCCTGTCATGCGTGGGACGAGGGCGAGGGCGTGGGGGGTCGGGACGCGGTGGGACGGCGAGGGGTGGTGGTGGTGGTGGTGGTCAGGCACCACGAGGCATCACGGACGAACGGGCATGACCGCCCGTTCGTTTCGTGCGCCTGGGGTCGTCTAGGTCGTGCCTAGGGCGGGGACGACATCGCCGGGGGTCGGGATGCGGTTGAGCAGCGAGGGGGGATGGTGGGGGGGGACCAAGGGAACACCGCCAGAAAGGGCACGTCTGCCCATTCTGGGGGTGCTCCCTCCACCGCTGTTGTGTCGGCCGGGATTCGCGAGGGGTTGGGGGACGGGGGCAAGGAGGAGGAGGTGGCGGCGGTGATGGTGGTGGTCCTGGATGAAGGGGTGGTAGTGGTTAGCAGTTGGCAGCAAATAACAGCACGAAAAGAGTAGACCTTGAAGGTCTACAAGTCTGATGCTCACTAGGGCCGAAGCAGGGTGTGGCATCAGCAAAAGTGCAAAACTATGCCAATGTCAGGTGACTCATCCAAGCCGTCATCAGAGAAAAAGGTCATACGCAGGGAAGTCTCCGCCGAAGGCGGCTGAAAAAATAGGCAGGGGTTTCAAAACCCTATCTTGAGATTCACGCAGGGAGATCAAGGAGTAGCCATGCCCGAAGACGTTTCTACAAATACCAGTACTACATATCTACATATCTACGCAATTACATGTGGTTGATATTAGATCCGAAGAAGAAAACAAGGAGGGAGAGGACTGCGTACTGCTGAATAAACACCCCCTGTTTTACTCTCACCGACACAGAACATGTCCATCTTCGAGACCCACTCTATTATCGCTATCCTCAAAAGCACACTCGAGACCAGCAAACAGAAAAGGTTTGAACAAAACTGGAAGGAAGCTGTATGTTAAATTTTATTGTAATAACAAAAACATAGGTACGATCACTCACCGGCACCTTTAAAGGTTTTGGCTCGTGTCAAAAGTTGGCAAAAAAATGGGGGCGAACAGCATCCCTTCCTAGAACAGCTGGAATGGGAAGGCAACATGGTTGAATACGTGAATTTCATTTATGCAAGGACACGCGTACATGGGAATGCTGCTAAAGACGCAGTCCCTGCATTGCTTGACAAACGTATTCCACTGCTAGGGCCTCGCTTTGTCCCTCCACCATATCTGTATCTGCAGAAACATCAGATGGCACCCAAAATTGAACCTGTGATTGCTCACCTCAAACCATTGAATGTAATTCACCCCGTCTACTTCATTAACATTAGCTTCTGCCCTTTGTGTGGGTCTAAGGACACATCCTGGGATGGGTGGAATACTAAAGGATCCCGAGACGTTCATGGAGTTAACCAAGAGGAAATGGCACTCAGCTTCCAGTTGCGATGCAAAGCCTGCCGCAGAGATGGACAGTTCTGTACTGCAACAACAAACCCAGGCTTTTGGGAGAAATGGGAGCACTGGAAGGTTCCACGTAAGAGAGAATTTTATAGTGATAATACAGCGGGACTTACTGTGTGTATTACAGGCGGCATCCCACAGTTCTTTAAGCGATGTGCTGTCACTCATGAATTATTTGACTTTATTGTTGAGCTACGTCCTTCAGAGACTTCAGCAGGGTTGGCGATGCACATAAAGCGTACGTTTTATATGCTACAATGCATTCAGCTCACAATACTTATCTGCCATAGAGTTTCACTTACTGGAACATCGCAAGCTTTTTCTCGAATATCTCCAAGTATTCCAGTCACGACAGCCAACCCTTTCAACCACTTCCACTCAAACCATTCCATGGAATAGGTGACACAACTGTTGCAACGAGGGCTGGATATGTATACGACACTAAATCAATTAGTGAAGATATGGTCAGTGAGGTGTATATAGAGTACAGCAAATGCACGCGGCAGCAGGAGTCCGATGAGTATGTGCGCTCACTAGCAGGTATACTTCCATTTGTGTTCTGGCAGTGTCACACTAACCAACCTATATCAGCAATCAGCCTGTCCCTTGACCACACCTTCTGGTGCACCTTGAAAGCCTCAGTTGCGAACTCCAAAAAGACCCGATTCAGCCCCCTCAAAGCCCTGCTGAGTGTCATCAACGAAGCTAATGAGATTGTAGCTTAGGTAAGTGTATCATCATTAACTCACATTTGCGAGCACTAATGTTATGTTCCACAGCAATTCTGCCAAAGCCAGGCTAACGGAGAAATCGGTGAGGTCTTGGAGGGCCTGAAGAAGAGGTGTGAGCTTATCGGTGTACCTTACCCCAACATTGTGGTTGCCGACAACTGTTGTCACATCCGGAGCGAAGTTACGCAATACCTTCCCAGTGCAGATGTGGTGCTCGACATGTACCACTTCATGATGAGGTATGTGAGCCTTTAAAACATGTTTACGCAAGGCTCACTAAGAAAGATAGATACCTTACATGTATTACCGGTGGGGCAAAACACGCCTATAGGAAGGACATCGCCAATGCCATTTTGAAGACACGAGCAGTTGGTCAGAAACCTGCTACATATTGGCCAAAGGATGAGCAGGCGAGGCGGCTACAGTTTGTGTATGACAGGTATGCAGGGAAGGGGGTATGGTTGGCAGCAGCACCAAAGGTACTTCCTTGCTATCAATTGGTTTGTTGAGCGCACTAAAAACTCATAATCAGGTACACAGTGATCAATTGCAGCATGTACTGAAGGGGTGTCTGTACCGCCGCAGACAAGATATACCATGCGATGGCAGCCAGATTGAAGGCTCTCACAAAGGGTGGAATGCGCTCCAACATGCGTATACAAGCGGTATTGTGATGTTCACTGCCCTATGTCATGACTTTGTGCTCCGACGCAACATTCGAGTTGCCAGCATGGGTCGTTATCGTTAACCATCGGCCTTTATCCAGTCAGTGTATGGGTCCCATCACGTTCAACTTGCAAATTTCACAGCGCACCTTTGGAATTCAATCATTGAACAATCCCCATCCACTGATCTCTCACCACTCCCGACCTTTCCGGTTACACAGACCAACAAGGCATTCGGTGTGATTGATTCTACCTATGCTGCTACCTAACTATATTATCGGCTTACTGGGGTGCCCAGTAACTTTTAGTCAAAAGCGCTATTTACTGAGAAGGCCATTAGATAGCCCTCACTCTCCCGATCACCAAGAGGATTTTTTTTTCACTTGGAACTTCCTGGTTGCCGCACTAGGAGGTGTTTTGTCCCTCCAGAGTACCGCGTTAGAGGGGGCACGAGGAGCAAGCAGCTGAATCACCCTTTACCCCCCTTGCAACTGACTCTTACTGGGGGTCAATTCGGGGTTATTTGGGTGCAGGAATTCAATGGAATTAACCCCGAGTGGATAGGACCACTGGTTGCTGCTGCAGAGCCACTAGTCTTACCCTACCCTTTGCAATAGGCAACTGTGATTGCTCAACATCCCCCCCTAGTAACTGACTCTTACCGGGGGTCAATTCGGGGTTAATCAACTGTAGGAATTCAATGGAATTGACCCCAAGTGGATAGAGCCACTGGTTACCACTGCAGAGCCACTAGTCTCCTCTTACCCCCTTATAAGAGGCAGCCACTATTGCTCATCATCCCCCCTAGTAACTGACTCTTACTGGGGGCCAATTCGGGGTTAAGCTGCTGTAGGAATCCAATGGAATCGATCCCAAGTGGATTGGGCAACTGGTTGCCACTGTAGAGCCACTAGTCTTCCTCCCCTCTTATAATAGGTAATTACATTGCTCAACATCCCCCCTAGTAACTGACTCTTACTGGGGGTCAATTCGGGGTTATTTCACTGCAGTAATTCAATGGAACCAATTCCAAGTCGATTGGGTGACTGGTTGCCACTGTAGAGCCACTAGTCTTCCTCCCCTCTTATAATAGGTAATTACATTGCTCAACATCCCCCCTAGTAACTGACTCTTACTGGGGGTCAATTCAGGGTTATTCTGCTGTAGGAATTCAATGGAATCAATCCCAAGTTGATTGGGTCACTGGTTGCCACTATAGAGCCACTAGTCTTCCTTCCCCCTTAAAATAGGTAATTACATTGCTCAACATCCCCCCTAGTAACTGACTCTTACTGGGGGTCAATTCAGGGTTATTCCGCTGTAGAAATTCAATGGAATCAATCCCAAGTTGATTGGGTGACTGGTCGCCACTGTAGAGCCACTAGTCTTCCTTCCCCCTTAAAATAGGTAATTACATTGCTCAACATCCCCCCTTGTAACTGACTCTTACTGGGGGTCAATTCAGGGTTATTCCGCTGTAGGAATTCAATGGAACCAATCCCAAGTTGATTGGGTGACTGGTCGCCACTGTAGAGCCACTAGTCTTCCTTCCCCCTTAAAATAGGTAATTACATTGCTCAACATCCCCCCTTGTAACTGACTCTTACTGGGGGTCAATTTAGGGTTAATCCGCTGTAGGAACTCAATGGAATCAATCCCAAGTTGATTGGGTGACTGGTTGCCACTATAGAGCCACTAGTCTTCCTCCCCCCCTTATAATAGGTAATTACATTACTCAACATCCCCCCTAGTAACTGACTCTTACTGGGGGCCAATTCGGGGTTATTCTGCTGTAGGAATTCAATGGAATCAATTCCAAGTGGATTGGGCAACTGGTTGCCACTGTAGAGCCACTAGTCTTCCTCCTCCTTATAATAGCTAATCACTATTGCTCAACATCCCCCCTAGTAACTGACTCTTACTGGGGGTCAATTCAGGGTTATCCCGCTGTAGGAATTCAATGGAACCAACCCCAAGAGGATTGGGTGACTGGTTGGCACTGTAGAGCCACTAGTCTTCCTCCCCCCCCTTATAATAGGTAATTACATTACTCATCATCCCCCCTAGTAACTGACTCTTACTGGGGGCCAATTCGGGGTTATTCTGCTGTAGGAATTCAATGGAATCAATTCCAAGTTGATTGGGTGACTGGTTGCCACTGTAGAGCCACTAGTCTTCCTCCTCTCTTATAATAGGTAATTACATTGCTCAACATCCCCCCTAGTAACTGACTCTTACTGGGGGTCAATTCAGGGTTATTCCGCTGTAGGAATTCAATGGAATCAATCCCAAGTTGATTGGGTGACTGGTTGCCACTATAGAGCCACTAGTCTTCCTCCCCCCCTTATAATAGGTAATTACATTACTTAACATCCCCCCTTGTAACTGACTCTTACTGGGGGCCAATTCAGGATTATCCCGCTGTAGGAATTCAATGGAACCAATTCCAAGTTGATTGGGTCACTGGTTGCCACTGTAGAGCCACTAGTCTCCCTCCCCCTTATAATAGGCAACTATGATTGCTCAACATCCCCCCTAGTAACTGACTCTTACTGGGGGTCAATTCAGGGTTATTCTGCTGTAGGAACTCAATGGAATCAATCCCAAGTCGATTGGGTCACCGGTTGCCATTGTAGAGCCACTAGTCTCCCTCACCCTTATAATAGCTAACCACTATTGCTCAACATCCTCCCTAGTAACTGACTCTTACTGGGGGTCAATTCAGGGTGGTTTTACTGTAGGAATATAATGAAACTGATCCAAAGTTGATTGTGTGACTGGTTGCCACTGGAGAGCCACTAGTCTTCCTGCCCTTTATAATAGCTAACCACTATTGCTCAACATCTCCCCTAGTAACTGACTCTTACTGGGGGCCAATTCGGGGTTATCCTGCTGTAGGAATTCAATGGAACCAACCCCAAGTGGATTGGGTCACTGGTTGCCACTGTAGAGCCACTAGTCTCCCTCCCTCTTATAATAAGCAACCATGATTGCTCAACATCCCCCCTAGTAACCGACTCTTACTAGGGGTCAATTCGGGGTTGTTTGACTGTAGGAATTCAATGGAATTAACCTCAAGTGGATAGACCCACTAGTTACCACTGCAGAGCCACTAGTCTCTATAAAGGATATAGTATAGTAAGAAGAAGATGCAGATGCAGCAGTCATGCTTGCAGTCATGCAAACCAGTCAGACAGGCCCTTATGCAGACCAACTCAGACAAACCATTATGCAAATAAGGTTTTAGTTAACTGTTTTAGTTAAAAGGTAACAGTTAGCTGGTTACGATTCAAGTTATTAGTTAGTCAGGGTGAGGATCATATTAATATATTATTTTTAGTTGCAATAAGTGAAACCTTTATTAGCAGCACTTTCTTGGCTGTATTATACTTTACCAAGGAATTAGAAGCACTACTAGTAAGCTGAAGGAGATGGAACTTACTACTCAGAGTTAGGCCTTTATGTCTCTCTTTCCCCCTCACAATTCCAGATCTCACCTTGCAGTAATTGGATTCATGCCAGATTTGATACAGAGCATTGCCCCATATGCTATTACTCACCCCATTCACAACAGGCTATGGGGATTCACCCTTTATGTGGAAATATAGATATCTCTTATCCTCCCCCCCAGTTCCAAATCTCAACTTCCACTGATTTGATTCACTCTAGATTTGGTACAGAGTGTTGCCCATCATGCCATTGCTTATTCCATTCACCATAAGGCTTGGAGATTAGGCCCAGAGGGAGTTATACCCCCCCATGCACCATACTAGGCAAGGTCATTCCTCAGTATCCCCACTTTTAACCTGCTCTTACTGTATAGGCAAATAAGACAATTTAGGTGTGGGAATTCAATGGAACTGCTCCCCAGTCCATACATCCAATGGTTGTTGCTGTAGAGGCAATGGTCTCCCTCTGCCCCTATAACACAAATACAGCACAAGAACTGCTGAATGCAGAGACACAAAATTTGGCCAGACAATGGATATATAATGATAGATATCTGGGACCAAATCTGAGGTGATTCCATCCATTAGATGTTGCCAAAGGTTGGTGAGAATACTAGGGTGTCATTATGGGACTCATACACATCCAGCCTAAGAACTGCTACACCCAGACACACGAAATTAGGCAGGGCAATGGATACATACTGGTGGATGTTTGGGATTAAATTTGAAGTGATTTCAACTATTAGACATTGTGAAAATAAAGTAACAATATGACAGTGTCATTATGGGATTGACTTGAATACATCACAAGAACTGCTGCATCTGAGCACATGAAATTAGGTGGGCCAATTTGCATACAATAGGGGATATGCTGTATGAATTTTGAAGTGACTTTTAGTAAGCTCAAAGTTAGGCCTTTATATCTCTCCTCTCTTACAATTCCAGATCTCACCTTGCAGTGATTGGATTCATATCAGATTTAATACAGAGTATTACTCATTAGACTATTACTCACCCTATTCACAATATGCTATAGGGTTTAACTTATTATATAGAAATGTATATATCTCTTATCCTCTCTCCTAGTTCTAGATCTCACCTCTTTCAATTTCAGTTGCTATATTTCCTATGCTATCATGTGACTTATTATTTAGGTGATGAGAAAAATTTACATAATCTGTATAGTTATTAAACTTTAAAAAATAAATATACACAAACATACAACTCTGTCTTCAACTACCATTACCACTACTGCTATATCAAGAATCTTAACTCCCAAGCTTCTTATTATCTCCATCATCATCTGCCATGTAAGTTATCATTCTAACTTGACTTATTATAAATAATAAAAATACTAATATATATATTTTTAGGCCTTACTGTTCTCAATGCAATAATGTTATTCCTGGTGGAAACAAAAAGAACTTAATAGTTCAGGGACCCATTATCAACAAAATGACCAAAATGCTGGCACAAAATTAATTCAAAATTCTTTGGGGGATCGTTAGGGCATCCCAATAAAATCAGTTTAAGCCATAAATTAAAAAAATCGGCGGTCCCATTCTTGAGATATATGTAAAATACTCCATTTATACCATTATGCAGCCCAGCTATTGTATTGCACTCTATAAATCACAATTTCATGTCCATTCGATAGGCACAGTGAACTAATGGTGGGCCCACAGAAAATTCCGATTTTTAGAGCATTTGGTATGTCGTGGTGGAAGATAGTAAGGTTTTAGGAGGAGGCATAAGTATAAGTAGCTATAGACTGCTCTAAAAATCGGGGTTTCATATTCAATCGATAGCCCCAGTGTCATAGAGGTGGGGAATACAAAAATCCCGATTTATGGACCATTTGGGGTACCGCAATCAGTGATATAAGGGGTATGGGGGGGTATATCTCCAACTTATCACAGAGCTCTTTAAAAATCAGGATTTTATGTTCAATCGATAGCACTAGTGTCACAGATACTGGGAATACAAAAATCCTGATTTATAGACCATTTGGGGTACCGCAATAAGCTATATAAGGGGTATGGGGGGGTATATCTCCAACTTATCACAGAGCTCTTTAAAAATCAGGATTTCATGTTCAATCGATAGCAGTAGTGTCATAGAGGCTCGGAATAACAAAATCCTGATGTATAGGCAGAATAAGGTACCGCAATAAGCTATATAAGGGGTATGGGGGGGTATATCTCCAACTTATTACAGAGGTCTTTAAAAACCTGGGTTTTATATTCAATCAATAGCCCCAGTGTCATAGAGGTGGGGAATACAAAAATCCTAAGTTATAGACCATTTGGGGTACCGCAATCAGTTATATAAGGGGTATGGGGGGGTATATCTCCAACTTATTACAGACATCTTTAAACATCATAATTTCATGTTCAATCAATAGCACTAGTGTCATAGATGCTCGGAATAACAATATATGGGTAGAATAAGGCACTCCAATAAGGTATATAAAGGGTATGAGGGAGTATATCTCCAACTTATCACAGACCTCTTTAAACATCACAATTTCATGTTCAATCAATAGCACCAGTGTTATAGATGCTCGGAATAACAATATATGGTCAGAATGAGGTACTGCAATAAGCTATATAAGGGGTATGGGGGAGTATATCTCCAACTTATCACAGACCTCTTTAAACATCACAATTTCATGTTCAATCAATAGCACCAGTGTTACAGATGCTCGGAATAACAATATATGGACAGAATGAGGCACTGCAATAAGCTATATAAGGGGTATAGGGGGGTATATCTCTAACTTATCACAGAGCTCTCTGAGCATCAGGATTTCATGTTCAATCAATAGCACCTGTGTTACAAACATTGGGAATAGTCCAATCATCATGTGTAGATAGACTGGGGTGCCGCAAGAAGTATACAGGAGGTAGGGGGGGGTATACCTTCAAGTTATCACAGAGCTCTCTGAGCATCAGGATTTCATGTTCAATCAATAGCATTAGTGTTATAAACATTGGGAATAGTCTAATCCTCGTGTATGGATTGACTAGGGTGCCGCAATAAGTATATAAGATATCATGGGGTGGTATACCTTTAACTTATCAGAGAGCTCTCTAAGCATCGGGATTTTATGTTAAATCAACAGCATTAGTGTTACAAAGGTCAGGAGTAGTCTAATCCTCATGTGTGGAATGATTGGGGTATAGTATGTAAGAAGTATCGGATGATATACCTTCAACTTATCACAGAGCTCTCCGAGTATCAGGATTTTATGTTCAATCAATAGCATGAGTATTACAAAGGTTAGGAATAGTTCAATCATCATGTGTGGATTAACTAGGGTGCCGCAATAAGTATACAACAGGTATGGGAGGGTATACCTTCAACTTATCAGAGAGCCCTCTAAGCATCAGGATTTTATGTTCAATCAATAGCATTGGTGCTACAAACATCAGGAGTAGTCCAATCCTCATGTGTGGAATAATTGGGGTACCGTAATTAGCATGCAAGAGGTATCAGAGGTTATACCTTCAACTTCTCACCGAGCTCTCTAACCATCAGCATGTTATGTTCAATCAATAGCATTAGTGTGATAACATCCCAGAATAACCACATCCCCATGGGCAGACTGATTGGGGTACCACAATGAGCAGTGTAACACATATAGGTAGAATAGACCTGTGAATATATAATCTTCAAATCGATACATTAGCTACTAGATTGCTCTGATCCTGGCTCATCTGTGTACTCTAATGAATCGGAATCGGAATCAGACTCTAAATCTGCCCGTTCCCTAGCAGCCTTGACTCTTGACTGAGATCTACCTACTATATGTCTTCCTGAACCTGAATCTTCTCTCTCCGCATCTTTCCTAGCAGCGTTCATTCTTGACCGAGTTATCCGCACACCACTCACCCCCTTTCTTCCCTCGTCTTTCTGGGCAGCCTTGGCCTTTGAGCGAGTAACCCTAACCTGTTGCTCTTTCCCGCTCTCTGAACCTGAAGGATTGTTGTCTGCTTTCTGTCTCACAGGAGGCTTTCGTTTTTGGTAGATTTTGGCAGACTTTCGGCTCCGAATAGGTGGTTTTATCGATCTCCCCAAGGTTTCATCTAGTCGTCTCTGAAGTATATTCTTTGAAGCATGAGGCCTAGCTTATTGAACATCACATCGGAAGATCCGATGTATTACCCGGGCGACCCCAAAACCCTGTATAATAAAAAATATCCATAAATTCATAGAACATACCTCTGCATCTGAGTAATGTACCCTAATATTTTCAGAAAGGTGGAGTTACCCATTCCTGAGTTCTTGATTTTACAATCTTTTTAGTCTAGGTTGAAGGTGTGTCAGGCGGCCCATGGGTCGCCTGGCCTTTTCCACTCGAATACCCTGTCCCCCTAGGAAATAACTATTTAGATATATTCACCATATATCTAGCACCCTCCATGCCAATTATCACATCTCTGGATGCGTTACATCCCGAGATATCCTGCTCACAATCTGAAACCTGGATTTCTTATATTTTCTGCATTCCGGGGCTCATATCACATTATCGGATGGTTGATAAATTCCAATTTTCATACATGTTATACCCATACACATCGTTCCTAATGCTGCTGGATTTCATAATATTTTAAGCAGCCACTTTCAAGAATGAACCTAGACGAGGAGGAGGGGGGGGGTTGGGCCGCCTGCTCGGAATCAACTGAATTGCTTACTAATATGACATGTGATTAACTTTCCACTATTTGTCAGCAAAGAGGGTGTCTCATTACTTACGGACCGCCGGGGACCGCCCGTCCGTTTAGTAGGGGCCGCCTGGGGTCGCCCGTTCGTTTAGTAGGGGTTGCCCGAGGTCGCCCGTTCATTTAGTAGGGACTGCCCGAGGCAGTTCCGGTGAGTTCAGTATCAAAGCCGGGACCACTGGTTATACTGGTTTATTTATGATACCTCACTATGCCTGACTACTACCACTACTACCCCCTTCACTGCTCAACCCCACCCAGACCCCCCACCCTCTGAAGGACTGAGACAACCCCTTGGGTCATACAGTGCATGAAATGAACTGGCATAATACTCAATATGGACATTGTTCGTTCGTTCGTTCGTTTGTTCTTGCCATTTATGGCAATGATTACAGAATCATCCTATATCATTCCGGGTTATCTGGGATACCCGATCTCAATTCCATGTATATATGTAATACAACTTAATATTAAAAATTAATGTGATCATTCCAGAGGTATCTAATATACAACTGGAAGTGGAAAGGATAAGAAGGTTGATAGTATTGTAAATAATACATAGGACCTGAGTAACTGGAATAACCCGAGTATGCAATCCCGGATACCATAACATGGTGTAACCCGGAATGTCGGGATTGAATCCCAAAGAACAACCTGTAACAAATTGTAACATAATGTAACAGTTTGTAACAATTTGTAACATCCTGTAACCCGGGATACCGGGTTTATATCCCGTAAAGTCATTGAATCACATGACCCACATGTGTAAGCAACACCGCTCTCACTCCCCCCCTTCACCTATCAGCACCCACGTCGCTGCCCTACACACGACCGAGACAACCCCATGGGCTGTACGGTGCACGAAACGAACAGGCGCTATCGGCCGTTCGCTCGTGGTACCTCGCTGTGCCCGACCACCCCCAACCACCCCCAACCACCACCACCCCTCTCCGCTCGACCCCGTCCCGACCCCCCGCGACCGCAACCCTGCCCTCCGAACAACCGAGATGACCCTCTGGGTCGTACGGTTCACGAAACGAATGGGCAATAGTGCCCATTCGTTCGTGGTGCTTGGCTGTGCCCGTCCACCACCAACCACCACCACCACCACCCCGACCACTCACCTTTCACCACGCCCGCCCCGACCACCCACGACCCTGACCCCGCCCTCTGAAGGACCGACACGGCCGCCTGGGTCATACGGCTGACAGACCAGCGGTGGAGGGAGCACCCCCAGAATGGGCAGACGTGCCCTTTCTGGGGGTGCTCCCTTGCTCCCCCCCACCGCTCAACCGCATCCCGACCCCCCACGACGTCGTCCCCGCCCTAGGCACCACCGAGACGAGCCCGGGCGCACGAAACGAACGGGCATGACTGCCCGTTCGTTCGGGGTGACTCGTGGTGCCTGACCACCACCACCACCACCACCCCTCGCCGCTCAACCCCGTCCCAACCCCCCACGCCCTCGCCCCCGCCCTACGCACGACCGCGACGAACCACTGGTTCGTCTGGGGCACGAAACGAACGGGCATCTCCGCCCGTTCGTTGGCGGTGAGTTGTGGTGCCCGACCACGACCACCCACGACCCCCCCTCGCCGCTCAACCCCGTCCCAGCCCCCCACGTCCTCACCCCCGCCCTACGCACGGGCGAAACGAACCAGAGGTTCGACTGGGGTACGAAACGAACGGGCGGAGATGCCCGTTCGTTGGCGGTGAGTCGTAGTGCCCGACCACCACCACCACCACCACCCCTCGCCGTCCCACCGCGGCCCGACCCCCCCACGCCCTCGCCCCCGCCCTACGCACGACCGCGACGAACCACTGGTTCGTCTGGGGCACGAAACGAACGGGCATCTCCGCCCGTTCGTTGGCGGTGAGTTGTGGTACCCGACCACGACTACCCACGACCCCCCCTCGCCGCTCAACCCCGTCCCAGCCCCCCACGTCCTCACCCCCGCCCTATGCACGGGCGAAACGAACCAGAGGTTCGACTGGGGCACGAAACGAACGGGCAGAGATGCCCCTTCGTTGGTGGTGAGTTGTGGTGCCCGACCACCACCACCACCACCACCACCCCTCGCCGTCCCACCGCGTCCCAACCCCCCATGCCCTCGCCCCCATCCCACACATGACCGGGGCAACCTAGCAAGTCGCACAGAGCATGGAACGAACGGGCGGAGATGCCCGTTCGTTGGCGGTGAGTCGTGGTGCCCGACCACCACCACCACCACCACCACCCCTCGCCATCCCACCGCGTCCCGACCCCCCATGCCCTCGCCCCCATCCCACGCATGACCGGGGCGACCTAGCAAGTCGCACAGAGCACGGAACGAACGGGCAGAGATGCCCGTTTGTTCGCGGTCACTCGTGGTGCCCGACCACCACCACCCACCACCTCCCCTCGCTGCTCAACCGCATCCCGACCCCCCACGACCTCGTCCCCACCCTAGGCACGACCGAGACGAGCCTGGGCGCATGAAACGAATGGGCAAACATGCCCGTTCATTCGCGGTAACTCGTCGGATTCAGTACGTTCACAATTTTACCACTTTGACCTGACTGTTCACTGTTTTCTTTTGCAGTACGCAATTTTTAGTCTGAATTTTTTCTTCATTCCTTCTTTCTTTTCTTTTCTTTTGCTAAAGATTGAAACATTTCCCTTGCCTCATACACCTTACACCACTTCCAGGTTCATTTCCTGGGTGTCGCAATATAATTTGTGATATGGAATCGTCCTTTGGGTTATCTGGGCTTGGCTTGGACCCCCTTGGATTAGTATTTGCATTATCCGGGCTTGGCTTGGACTGCCAATTGTTCCTGTCATATCTTATTTTTGCAGCCTGGGGCTTGGACCACTGGAATAGTGGTGTTTGTGTTATCTGGCCTTGGGCTGGACTTCGTGTTTATAATTGAATTATAAACCCTTGGTTTACTGACCCAATTCACCGCTTCATTGAAGTGGTGAAATGATACAACCCATTTCTTATGCTTCATCTGTTACTATGGTCAAGAACCAACTCCAATCATGTAGGTCACAGCTGGCTCCCGTCATGTTTGTCGCTGGCCTGGATATTTCCTCAGAGAAACAGCAGGATCAATTCACAGTTCTAACCCATCGCCTTCGTGATGCTCTCCTTACTCGCAGGCCCGCAATATCAGCCTGAAAAGTCCGAGTCTTTCCATGTCGTATTCGTTGACAAGTCCGTTCGCTTCCCCCCGCGAAAACTCACCCCAGATGACCCGCAGTACCTTACGGCACACCCCTTGTCCCCACTGACCCCAACGTCACCCCCCTTCCCTGATGGCCCCATCGCCCACCTGGACCCGCAAGCACACTACGCTGGTACCAAGCGTCTTTGTCCTTTTCCTTCGTATATTTGAGCTACCATCTGTTACTCCTCGTCAACCTCTTGACCGGCCAGATCCAGACCGAGAACGCGAAAGGGCAGATGAGGAGCGGCGTAAGGACTCTGAACTCTCAGCGGGCGCAAGAAGAGCACAAGCGAGCGTGGCATAAAGCTCACAGTTGTTCTTACTGCCACACGACGCATGCCAGGTGAGTTCCTGTTGCTTCTCTTCAATATATTCACCTCATTGCCAATAGACGACCGGTTACTGGATGCACGTCTCACTTACATCCGGAGACAGAGCGTCACGCGCGGCGCTCTTTGTCCTGAGCCCAGTAAGCCCGTCAGAACTCAGTGATTTCATACAGAGGTACGCCTCTTTTCATTTGCAACCATCAATTATGGGACGAAAGTGCACTGTTTCCCTATCATGTCACCAAAACCTTTGCGTTTTTATTGTCGAACGATCAGTACAAACCATATTGTAGCTTGCAGCAGGCCTTGTACGAACCCGCACTGGAGTACTACACCAATCACTCGAAACGTGTACGCCGGAAACGAATCCGCCACACACAATCAGGATCTAGCCATATCTCAAACTCACCTCTTGGGACAGCAAGGCCGCTACGTCCTGAGGGGTGGACTGTGCGCTATGAGTACAAGATGGCATGCTTTGCAGAGTTCCGAGGCGAAGACGAGGTTGCACTCAAGTACGTGTTATCTTCTTGTTCCTTCTCTTCCCCCTTTACCGGAGTTCAGACATTACCAGGATGCATACGCCATGCTTATTGTCATGTTTGGCTCCACGGCGATTCTCCCACCTCGCACGAAACGTTGGGCGGAGGCCAAGGTACTTGCAGATTGTATTAACGTGAAGGTAAATCCCTCTATCTAGCAATCTCGGCCTAAAATTTAGAACGTCCTCGAAAATTCTCATCCGATCTCAGGTCTCAAAGCTCTATCTTTATAATAACGAGCACACGCTTGCTCTCTCGCATCACAATACCCACGTCCGCCACTTTGCCGACTTTTCGCGTGGTTGGGGGATTGGTGAAGAGACGTACGAGTTTTGGAGCTGGATGGCAAGACAGTTGCGTATCATCCTTTCCTCGTCACTCCTCAAGTTTCAAACAGTATTTTCGATACTCCAGATACCGTGCCTTTGCCGAATTACTCGAGCAGGGCACGCAATCCACACTCACCATCCAATCTCATCTCCCCGCCCCTGTATCCTTATCCTCCACCTCACGCTCTTCCGTACCTTTGACCATCCAAGCCAACGCTGGGATAAATGCGAGTCATGCATTGCAGCATCCTGGGTACTATTATCACATGGCAGCTCGGTACGTTTTCTGGCCGCTCTGAAGATGGAGGTAAGCATGCAAATATCGGACGATGTCTGGTTGATCTGATTATGGTGTGGGCCTTGCAGACCTCCCCCGGATTCGTGAACGAGAAGAAGGTGGATCATCTAACGATCATCTTGGAGGTCCGTATCATCCTCTTGGCCAACTCATTGCGCAGCCGGTTCAAAGACAATTGCCCCTGTTTTTTTCCTCGTTGTCAACTGCAGCTGTACACAAAGTCATACGAGTTATTCAAAAAGTACAGTCCGATAAACGGGCAGAATCAGAGCCAAGGCCGGCTGTGTTTGAGTGTCTCGAGTGGGAGGCGGGGTGGGCAACCGCCTGAATGCTCCGAGCAGGCAAAGTAGAGGAAGTAGGTTGTGAAGGGGACGGAGAGGGTGACGAAAAGGGCGCCCGGAGGACCGAAGAATTCATAGGATTTTGTGCGTTCATTGAGGAGAGGTTTGGAATTGGAAGACATGGTGAGAGATAAGATGAGGAAACGGTTCTGCACGTGTTGAGCTTATTACCCTCCTCCTCCTCGCTGTCGTTGACGATGACCAACATCGTCGACAATCAATCACCATCGTCTTCAACCTTTCTCCCGTATCTTGTCACTCTCTTATCCATCTATGAGCTTGGTCCTTCGGAGGCTCCAATCCCCAGATACGATGGCCCCACAGATAAACAGATGGATATCATCCTCAGGTCGCTCAGTGCAATGGCAAGACGGATGTACACTGCAGAAGACACGCTTGCTTCCATTAAAGCGTCCGAGAGCTGGCAATTGAACGGAACAGATACGAAAAAGAGACGAAGTGTGGGTGATATACCCTCCTTCACCAACGAGCTTTCACCGCATTCTATCTATCATCACATCATCGCCAACGGTGAGTCCCATCCAAGCAACAATAATGGCACCACCGAACAGGACGTCGAAATGGAACCACGAGATGACGACCATCCATCCACCATCCCCTGTCCACCCCCAAATGGCCGCCCGGAACATATCTCCCTCGAAAACCTCACAAGCTTTGCCCCAACCAAGCACACCCGATACCTTTACACCACAACGGCCTCCGCGCCGGCCTCTTCCCATGGACATCACTCCACCTGCCCGACCTGCGGGAGGGTCACCACCGACACCACCACCATGAGACATGTGTACACCGACCCTTTTGTCGGTTTGTCTTCCGTTGCGTTCGAGAGCGGGATGAGTGCCGTCGAGGAGCTGCGGTTGTTCAATGCACAAGTCCAAGATGTCGCTCGTGTTTGTAACGCCGTCGCTAGGGGTGACTTATCTCAGAAGATAACCGTGCCAGTACAGGGCGTTGTCATGGTCCAACTCAAAGACGTTATCAATACTATGGTGCGAATTACTCTATCATAATTCCATTGTACGCTACCGTTATATTGTACATAGGTTGATAAATTGGGACAGTTCGCTAAGGAGGTTACTCGAGTCAGTCAAGAGGTCGGCACAGAAGGGTGAGTGATCTTTTGCCACCATGCAGAATTACTATTTAGTAAACTCGGTTAGGTTAGGTTAGGTTAGGTTAGGTTAGGGTTAGGTTAGGTTAGGTTAGGGTTAGGTTAGGGTTAGGGTTAGGTTAGGGTTAGGTTAGGTTAGGTTAGGGTTAGGTTAGGTTAGGTTAGGGTTAGGTTAGGGTTAGGT